>CM060958.1:11131753-11731753 GCA_030765055.1 Mantis religiosa
TTCAGCACTTCTTTTATTTTGTTTGTTTGTTTTTTAACACCACAACAAAATTTTATTTAACATAAATTGTGCACTTTGACAAAATCAGTTTTCTTTTGTGATAGGCGAGAACAACTAAAATTGTCAGTGTTCTCATTCTTGTATTGTATATGCTTTTAATAACTTATCGATAAATTGTCAATATTTGATGCACTACTTCTGTGATTCAAGAATAACATGTAATTTTGATAACTGCTTCTATGTGACGAAAAAATCACTTTTACTCTCATAAATTTTATTTCTGTCGGCTTTCATAGTCATCAAATTTCTCAAGAATTTCCTTATTTTGCCTCTCAATTTCTGCACTGTAGCAACCCCTTTGGACAGCAAGATGCTTCTGGGATCTGGAAACTATAGGGATAAAACAAAACCAAGTACGATGGATAAATTCCAAGGATATGGCAAACCTTCAAGGTTTCAAGGATCACTATCTCATTGAAAATAGACGGCGGTTAGACTCCACTTTCTCCCACAGAAGGAAAACTTCATTCTTTCCGGCAACTAACGGAAGGCAGAGCAGCAATTCTGTTCGTTAGAAAAAAGGTGGACAAGAATGATAACATAAAAAGAGTTTGTCATACTCAAATGATATATTGCCGAGGCACATGTTGAACTTGTTCCTACACACGCCACACCAAATGAGACGTTCTACACCAAATGAGACGTTCTACCTGCCCCACCAGATAATTAAAAGGGACAAAAATGGGAAGACAAAATGGACGGTCGTGTACGATGCATTTCCACCAATCGATCAAGAAAGTATTCGGACAATGTTTTCCCTGGAGGCTCGCTAAGAACTTCTTCGGCCAAGCAATTGAGGCCCTTCTCCCAGCAAAAGCCTTTGAAGTCTAGATTTCCCACGAGATCTGTACATTAAGATGGAGAGTGATGTTAGGAAGAGCTACATCACATTGTTCACCTGTGCGACTGCTTGTACTACGCATTTGGAGTTATGTACCTCAATGACAACAGATAGCTTTTTTGCTCTAGAGATTTCCGGGGAGGCGTGGCCTGCCTCACACCATTTACACAGATAACACTCAGACC
Organism: Mantis religiosa; assembly: GCA_030765055.1. NCBI lineage: Eukaryota > Metazoa > Arthropoda > Insecta > Mantodea > Mantidae > Mantis > Mantis religiosa. The sequence goes on from CM060958.1 coordinate 11,132,840, forward strand.
TTCCACACAACCAACAGGGAATTGTTGGAACTGTGGGACACCCTTGCTACATCAAAAAACCAGCAACATCTAGCAGAAAGAGGAATTTCTTGGTTATTCACTGTCCCACAGGCAGCTTGATGGGGAGAATGGTAGGAGAGAATAGTTAGGAACACTAAACACTGCCTGAGGAAAGAATTAGGCAAAACTCAAGTTATGGAGGAAGAACTAAACACTGTCCCAATAATGACTGAAGCAGCCCTGAACTCCAGACCTGTAATGCAAACAAAAGAGGCAGGTTATGAAACCTGACACCCACATACATTCTTTATAGAGGAAAAATAACAATACCTGGAGGACCTGAGCATAGTTTGAGCATCTCGCTAATAAGAGAATTCAGGAGATAGTAGAAGTTGGCAGATGATGTATGGAAATGTTGGTCCAGAGAATACCTCACTCAACTGAGGGATTTCCATGAGGTCCAATAACCCCAGAAAAAATCATCCCAGCTGAGAATTGGAGATGTAGCTCTCATCCATGAATAAGTCTATCCAAGGTACATGGATAGTTGAACTACAGGAAGGAAGGGATAGACCCATCAGAACAGCTAGACTTTACACCGCAGATGAGGCATGAATACCCGAACCATCCAATTAATCATCCCCTTGACGATTGACCAGGTGGGGAGGGTGTGGAGGAATGTGTTTCTCTTGAAACCACATTGAGGTTAATTGTAATATCTTTGTATGCTCTTTGGAAAATAAAAAGTGTTGAACTAAGATTGACTTTACTTATATTGCTATTTTTAACAATGTTTATATTTTATGTTCCAACATGTTGTTTAGTATGTATATTTATTCAATTTAAAGGGAGTCTATTAATGACACAAAACAACACTTACTTTTAAATTTTCCTGGAACCAGTTTCTGAGGCCTTCCCTCTATCTTCAGCCGGACATCGACTGGTTCTCAGTGGTGCAGCTGGCAATATTTTGTCATAGGTCTTCTCTGGTAGCGGTTCGAGGAACTTGCTGAACAAATCTTTCTGGGGGATGTCGAAATTGAATATTTGTTCCTATTTTTTGAAATGAAGATTTGTTCCCATGTGGACATTCTTGTTTTCCTGATGTATCTTTTAGTAGTTTTAGTTCTGGATTTATGTTGTGTTTTTTTTTTTTTTCCCCCCAAAAATGCATGGCAACTGCTGATTTGTCTAATTGTTTGTATTTTATGTTCCTAAAGTGTTCCTTTGCTCTTGTTTCTAAATTTCTTTTGGTTTTTCCAATATAAATTTGACTACAGTCATTGCATTCAATTTGATATATACCAGATTATTTCTTTTGGTTTTTCCAATATAAATTTGACTACAGTCATTGCATTCAATTTGATATATACCAGATTTTTTGTTAGATGGAATGGGATCTTTGATGTTTGAGCAAATTAGGTTTCTTAAGGAGTAATGGTGGTAGTTGAATGTTTTGTTTTTTGAAGACTTTTTTTGAATTTATCAAAGGCCCATGGATGGTAAGTGAATTTTTTGAAAATCATATTAGTTTCTGTAGCTGAAATAGTTGTAGTTTCCTTTATTAGCTTCTTCTTTTTTGCTAAGTTCACTTTTTTGTCTACTAATGATTTGGGAAAGTCATTTTTTGTGCTATTTCAATCATTTTGTTGTATTCTGTTTTGTATTCTTCTGCTGTGAGAGGGATGTTTACCAGTCTGCGTGCTAAACTATTGAACATTGCCTGTTTGTGGGATCTTGGGTTGTAGCCATTAGCTTTTATGTAGTTGTCTGTCTGTGTTGGTTTTCTGTAAATGCCAAAGTTTATTCTGTTTTTATTTCTGATTATTTTTAGATCCAAAAATGGTAAATACTCGTCTTTTTCTATTTCTACAATGAACTTGATGCTTTTTTATTGGATATTTAAAAGTTTTAGTGCATCACCGATGTGGTTTTTTTTTTGGTACTATTGCAAAGATGTCATCTACATATCGTTGCCAGAGTTTGAACATCCAAGGGAAACTTTTGGTGATCCTTATTTCTAATGCACTCATCTACAGATCGGCCAGGAAGGGTGATAGGGGTTTGCCCATTGCTAAACCTGAAGTTTGGTGGAAATATTCTGTTTGAAACTGGAATAAATTTTGTTCTATGCATAATTTGGTTAGTTCGATGTATTCTGAAATTTCAGGTGATGACATTCCAAGTGATTTGAGCCATTTTTCTATCAACGGTTGGAGCTGTTTTACTGGTATGCTGGGAAACAGTGATTTAACATCAAACGAGACCAGTGTGTCCTCTTCTTTTAGTTCAGATATTTATGTTAAACTTGATTTTTCTTATATATAATTTATTATATTTATGACAGTTAATCTTGTAAATCCCAGGTTTGAACTTTTTGGCATCTGATCTTTAAGTCTTGTTCTCAATAATTTTTTCAAGTTATATTTACTTTGAGGAGTTAGGATTATGTTTGGTTTTGAACAGAGATTTTTAGGATCTGTTATGTAAATTTCTTAATTTTCTTATCCTCCAAGGTACTTAGGGTAGGGTATTACTGATTCCCTTGTTTCTTCTGAATGTTTGCTTTAAAATCAATAACAAGGAATATTTAAAAATGGTGAACAGTAGGACCCAAACTTTATGTATTAGAAAAACTTTAAAATATTAATGTAGTAATGAACTCATCCTTCTGGACCGTTCCCTAAGCGAACATTTCAGACTAGAAGCCCTCGAATCCAGTTAATACCCAGCCCTAATATAAGGTTGTCAAACCTGTGCCCTCACAAGCAAACATAGGAAAACCATAAGGTATGCCAGAGGAACATGCTACAGAAAATTTTAAACATATCCCTCAAAGACAAATTTTTCCAATGAGTCCCTTCATATAAGGTCAGTATCAAACATTACTAACCAAGTCGAGAGGATTAAATGGACATGGGGCTGTCATCTAGCCAGACTTTACAATGAGAGATGGATGCAGCACACCACAATGTGGGACCCATACATAGGCAGAAGACACAGGCAACAGGAGAATTGCTAAACAAGTTTGAGGTAAATACTATAATCAGTAATAGTAATATTGTTCCATCACAAGTAAAACAAAGTATTAGCCATTCCACTATAATGCTAAAGGACAAATATATTAAATACACTGATAGCACAAAATTTCTAGGAGTATAGGTGGATGAGATTCTAAAGCAGACTGCTCATATACAAAGATTATCAACAAAGATGGAAAGTGATAGATTGATAATGGATCCATTTGTGTACGAAAGTCAAGCCTTTTGTGTCCAGCATATTAGCACTTAACATGACCGCCGTTATGAATGCGGTACTGTTTATAACTCGCACCCATGTTACGCCACAAGGCTTGCATCATTTCTGGAGTGACTTCTGAAAGGCTGCTGTAATCTCCTTCTGCAGGTCGGCTAGTTCTTTGGTCTTTTTGCATACACCATCGACTTGATGTAACAAAAAGAAAAACTGGAGGCCTTAAGTGTGGGCTATTAGGAGGACATGGAATGGGTCCATCACGGCTGCACCAGCGATCAATGAATAGTTGATTTAATCCATTCTGTCCTTTGAGAGCCTAATGTGGTACAATACCATCCTGTTGATAGATAATGATGTACAGTATCCCATTTTCCTGTAATTGGGGGATCATAAGCTGCTCGACCATATCAAGCATTTAGGATCATTTTGTTTTGCTTTGTTTTCTTTGCACAGTAGATTGTCATGCCACTGGAAACATCACCAGAATAAACGAACATGAACGGAGCATTTGTTTAATGCAACCTGAGAAGTCTGGGCTGGCAGAGCATTGTTTTGATAACGACGTAGAGCGAACTTTCAGGAGACAACCATCTTGGCAATATGCAACAGTTACTGGGAGCAGAGAATTAAGGAGGCTTTGGCCATTTCCTCCAAGAGGAGCACACTTAATCGTGATGCTGGATTTCAGTTCAGCTCCTTTTGGAAACCGACCTTAAAAATGGAAATCCATCGACTTAAGAAGCACAGATCAATACAGCTTGATAATCAAGTTAAGTAGTTACATTTCTTTGACCCAATTAATTTACTATACTCATGCTATTTCCTGACCTAGCAATTAATTTACTGAAGACAGTCTTTTGTTCAGTAATGCAAATTTTTATAGTGTTTTGTCTTTGTTTATATTTGTGTTATATCCAGTGTTTCATTTCTGGTTATAACATTTAATAAATATCCTGATGATGGGAGAGATGCACACTCCCAAAACGTCGATTTCTAATCGTCTTTTCACCTGTCTTGCTTCCCAAGAAGAACTTGATCACTCATTTGTTAACTGCCAACCTTTCTGCTTACATTAGAAAATTGCTCAGACATGTACATTAACTTCATATACTGTTTTACTCACCAAGACTCGATTCCAGGCAACCACAAAGTAAGATTTGCAGTGGATAACAGGCACTGGGATGGGTTTTCTCTGGTATCTCTGGTTTCCCCTGCCATCTCATTACACCGATGCTCCATCTTCATCTCATATATCATCAGTGTCACCGACCAAAGTGCCGCATTTAGTAAAAGTTGGCATTAAACACTACACATATATTGTTTTACTTTTCTGACATCTCAAACGGATCACCCTGTATACCTCAATTGGCTTCAAAACATCTTAAACGTATGATAATTTTTTTTTTTTTTTTTTGCCCATCTCGGTAGCGTACATGGTAGCGTGTCTGCCTCATGTTCAAGAGGTCCCGAGTTCAAATCTCGGTCAGGATGAATTACCTGGATAAGGTTTATTCCGGGGTTTTCCCTTATCCTTAAAAACGAATGTCGGGTATCTCTAAGCTTCATGGACCCCGGACTCATTTGAGCATCATTTCACCAATTTCATTCATCCTCCGATATGACTGAGCATTGGAGAACGTAAATTGCAAAAAAAAAAAAAAAAAAAAAGTATGATAATTTAATAAAAGTTGTTATAGCTATTTTTAAAAAAATATCAAAATGTTTGAAACATTTTTTTTCCAATTGAAAAATAATTTGCAAAGGGGGTAATTCATTTGAAAGTCATGTCGCATTCTTGGAAGATTCTCTTCTTGAAGTTCCCTAGTTTTACCACTATCGTGGTGTTAGGGGATTCTTCTTCATCTATCCCTTGTGCCTTTAGGCGTCAGGTTCAGGAACAGAAACTGGATCAGATAGAGAACACAGGATGGGTGATCAGCCCAATGCCTGGTATAAGAGTGAGAGAAGTGGATGACAGAATGAGCACGAAATGTATGAAAGGAAAGATGATAATGGAGTAATTGGTAAAATAATGGCAACAGAAACTGGGGATAACACACCCCTGCACTGTTTTGTCCACCACGTATCTCACATGTGGTCACCTGGTATCAAACCTGGACTGCCTTGGTGATAGTCAAGCGGTCTAACCACTCAGCCATGGCATGGCCCTATCTTTGGAAGATACTAAATATATCTAAATACAAGTTTGGACTGAACCAACTTTAAGAAAAACAACCATGCATATACACACACAGTCTTCTTTCTCAAAATGAAGAAATTTGATAAGTCAGATTTCAAACATGTTCATGCAGCACTCCTGTTAATATACTGCATCTTCAAGCACCATATTCCTAACCTCAAAATTTTAAATTTGGTACTGGGTTTTTACTCTTCAATTTTCTGCACATTGTTTTTTCACACCAGTGTATATACAGAGTGTTTCAAATTGACACTTAACAAACATATAGAAGTAATTGCTCAGCTTATATGTGACACATATAGATAGTTTTTACTGCCAACAGAGCCACATAAAAAATGCTCCAGAATGAGTGTGGATTAGGCAGTGATAGCAACGACACATGCCTCACGCTGTCGGAGTTCGCAGGTATAGGTCACACGGCATGCCGCGTGCTGTAGCTGTTTGTAAACATACCGGCATACTCAGCAGTAGCTTGCTACTATTAAGAATTTCTATGGCTTATGAAACCGCAGTAAAGAAGCTATTGCTTAATTAATGCTTATGAGTTAACGTGTTCCAAAATTCCGTCATAGCAGTCCATGATGGCAAATAAGTGGGTGGACATATGCAACTTATACCTTTTAAAGGGAAGTTAATGTTAGTGATGTTGAGGATGGAAGCATTAAATGATAAACAGAGCAGAAAACAAGATCAAAAAATTGTAGATAAATTAACCAAAACTAAATGGCTTATACAATGAGACGAGCGTTTTATTACACGTGTATTTGTAACTGAAAAGGAAGCTGTTGATATTTACAGTAATTGGTTGAAAGTATTGTACAATTAAGATTATAACAAAATGCTCTGAAGTTAAATATTATCATTGATGTAACTATTTTTACAATTCATATTTTTAATGAAACTAAATTAAACGTGTGTTCGTTAAACTCTCTTCAGCTCTTCCATCCATCAAAATCATATCCGTCATTTAGGCATTCATATAATGCTACATATTGCTTGGATCTGCTATCTAAGTACGCGCAAAATCCTCTCTGTTAGAACGCAATGTGTAGTTTTACACTGAACAGCAACCTTGCAACTGTCCAAGTTATTAGTCAACTTTTTCACAAGTAACTGCCGTTTGCCCCATTACCTGAAAGGTAGGCAAGGGACATTGATAAAGGACAAGCAGTAATGCTTTTGTTTTCATGGTTGGTGCATCCCAATAACTTTTGAGGTTCGCACACCAGTAGTTCCTGCGCTGCCTAATCACAAAAACATGTAATATTTAATGCTGCGTAAAATTATACCTAACAGAACTTCGAAACTGTTACACCAAAATTCGGACTAGTTAAGTTATAAACTACGAAACGGCTATAATCGTTCAATGTCATTTTGAAACAACCTGTATATGAGTAGCAATATTCTGATGTCAACTCTAAATAACTGTCTGAAATTTCAAAATAAGGCAGGGGAGTGTCATGTGGTAGGTGTATCAGAAAGTTCCGGTAAACTTCATTGCCAAAAATATTTAAATGGTTAGGGAACATAAAAAAAATTGTATTTCATTCTTACAAAGAGGTATTTATTCATATTACAATTCCTGGCAACTGGCTAACCGTATAATGCAACATTTACCATTTAATTTATTAAATACCTTTTATATTACTTTACCATAATTAAATGTGGCTGTATGTATTACAGTTACAAAGGAAAAAACATAACAAATATAACATTACAGAGAAGCAGTTCATCCAAATTTTGTACTAGAGCTCTTTACAATAACTTACAGTCACACATGACTTTACAGTATACCAAACCAAGAATAACAAGTATTACTTCTCAATGCGAAAGCTAACTCTGTCATCACAAATTACAATTCTACTTGGTGATGGAGCAGTAAGTACGTCGACTTTCTCAGTTTCATCTGTGGCAGTAACAGTGTCTGCTATGAACATAACTTCTGTATCTGGACCGCCACCACTTTCAATATTGTTCTCCAATACAATAAGTGCAGAGCTCTGAGGTTGTTCCACGTAATCCCCTGAACCAGATACAATGCATTCTGGAAGTATTTCTTCAACTCCATATTCATCAACATGTACCTCTGTGGCTTCTGCATTCTGTATGCAAGTCTGTGGTTCAATTTCATCAACGCTGCTCACAATGACATCATTTAAGTTGGTGGCCATCTCATTCTTTTGCTCTGAGACGTCATCTGTGTGTACCGCTGAAATGCCAGTTGTACTGGGCATACTTTTACGAACAACAGTAAACAATGGTTCTGATTCAGATGAACCTACTTGATCTTTTTTATCCTGTTTACCTTGCTCTGAAGATTCCTTCTCCTATCAAAAGAAAGTTTCCACATTAGCAGGGCTTCTCACATAATACAAATACCTTGATCTTTTTGCCATAACTAGGAAACAGATTATTCTATACATGTGAAACTTAAGTGCAAAATTATATATGAAAGAAGCTTGAAACAGTGATGTTTTAAAATGTACCTACAAGGGTGGGTCAAAAAGTAATACCTCCTATTTTTTTTATCCCTAAATAAGTAAGTTAGGTGAAAACTTTGAATTTGGCGCAATTCCTCAAACCTTCTTCTCCAATCCCCTGCAGCAGTAACTTCCTAAGTCAACAGGTGGCAGCACTGCATCCTCTTGCAAAATGACCAACATCGTCATTCGTATTAGACAGCGTTCTGTGATTGAATTTTTTACTGCGGAAGGTGAAACGCCAATTCGCATTCACGAAAGGCTAAAAAATGTGTGTGGTGAGCAACGGTGGATGTCAGCACTGTTAGACGATGGGTTCGTCGCTGTAACTGAGCTGAAGGGTAAACACCATTGGCAGATGAAAAGCAAAGCGGCAGGCCGGTGACTGCAGTGACTCCATGCAACATTCAGCAAGTCGATGACATCATTCGTGGTGATCACCAGGTAACAACAGGTGAATTGTGTCGCATTACCTCCTTCAGTAAAGGCAGTGTGATGACGATTATTCAACAACTGGGTTACTCAAAAGTTTGTTTATGTTGGGTACCAAGAATGTTAACTGCCCAAAACAAAGAAACAAGGAAAACAATAGCTCCGAACACTTGCAGCGCTTCAATTTGGAGGGAGAGGAGTTTCTAGAAAAAATTATTACTGGAGACGAAATGTGGGTTCATTTTTTGAACCTGAATCAAAGAGGCAGTCAATGGAATGGCATCGCACAACATCACCAAAGAAAAAAAAAATTCAAAACTCAGCGGTCGGCAGGGAAAGTTATGGCGACAGTGTTTTGGAATGCAGAGGATGTGCTTATCATTGATATTTTGGAGCAGGGATGCACAATAAATTCTGTCCAATACGTCAGAACTCTCAAAAAGCTGAAAGCACGTCTTCGCCGAGTTCGCCCAACAAAAACTATGGCGGATGTTGTTCTTTTGCATGACAATGCAAGACCACACACCAGCCGTTACACCACTGCAGAAATTGAGAAATTGGGATGGCAAGTCTTACCCGACCTGGCACCATCAGACTTCCATCTGTTCGGGCCACTAAAGGGAGCTCATCGTGGGATTCATTTTGAAGATGAGGAGGCTGTGAAAACGTCCGTGCGTCAATGGCTTAGGAAGCAAGACCGTGTGTTTTACCACACTGGAATACATGCCCTAGCTAAAAGGTGGGCAAAAACTGTGGAAAAGGACGGAGATTATATTGAATAGTGACAAATTAATCGTCAATGTTGTAGTTTCCAAGCTGTCAATTGGATTTTAAAAGAGAAAAAAAAATAGGAGGCATTACTTTTTGACCCACCCTCATATTTAACATGAGTAAGTACTAGTAACATTAACATCACTTTTTTTAATCTCTGTTAACATTCTCAAGTTGTTCTCGGGAAGCAAGCCAGGTGAAAAGACGATTAGAAATCAATGTTTCGGGAGTGTGCACTTCTCCCATTATCAGGATATTTATTAAATGTTATAACTACAAATGAATAACTGGATATAACACAAATATAAACAAAGACAAAACACAATCAATACTCGCATCACTGAATAAGAGACTGTTTTCACTAATTTAAATAGCAGGTCAGGAGACGGCATGAGTATAGCGTGACTTTGTGGTCTCATCCAATTTGCATAAATTCTAAATGTTCTTTATTTCTGTAGAAATACACTTGCAGATTACAGCAGAACCTCTTATATAACACTACTGATATCACGAGATATTTCTGGAATATGCTGTAACAATCAAGAAATCAACTGTTCTCTGTCAATCGAGATATCACTAGAATGTTCCATCTACCTCACGTTATCTGTATTGGCATGCCTTTTATATCCGCGCTATGTTTATCTGCTAAGGCAAGTTGTTTATCTCCGCCTGGTACTATTTGTCCTTTATCTCTCTGTGCTGAACCTTTTGTGAGTGTTGCCGCAGCCATGACAGTAGCAAATTAATTAGGTCAAAGAAACGTAACTACTTAACTTGATTAGCAAGATGTATTGTTCTTAAGTCGACGGATTTCCATTTTAAGGCCGGTTTCCAGAGGAGCTGAACTGAAGTCCAGCACCACGATTAAGTGTGCTCCTCTCTTAGGAAATGGCCAAAGCCTCCTTAATTCTCCGCTCCCAGTAACTGTTGCATTTTGCCAAGAAGATCTTCACCCGAAAGTTGGCTCTATGGTCGTTATCAAAACAATGCTCTGCCAGTCCAGACTTCTCAGGTCGCATTAAACGAATGCTCCGTTCATGTTCGTTTACTCTGGTAGCGATGGTCCTTCTGGTTTGTGCTATATACGGTGTCCCACATTCATAGGGAATGCGGTACACTTCTGGAACTTAGAACTTAGACATCTGGTCTCAACAGATGTTTAATCTTCGGAGGTGGCTTGTTGATGGTCCTAATTCTGATAACGACTATAGAGCCAATTTTCAGGAGGCGACCATCTTGGCAATATGCAACAGTTACTGGGAGCGGAGAATTAAGTAGGCTTTGGCCATTTCCTCTGAGAGGAGCACGCTTAATCGTGATGCTGGATTTCAGTTCAGCTCCTCTTGAAAACTGACCTTAAAAATGGAAATCCATGGACTTAAGAAGCACAGATCAATACAGCTTGCTAATCAAGTTAAGTAGTTACGTTTCTTTGATCCAATTAATTTACTATACTCATGCCATCTCCTGACCTGGCATTCAATTTACTGAAAACAGTCTTTTGTTCAGTAAAGCAAATTTTGATAGTGTTTTGTCTTTGTTTATAGTTGTGTTATATTCAGTAATACATTTGTGGTTATAACATGTAATAAATATCCTGATGATGAGAAAGATGTACACTCCCGAAACGTTGATTTCTAATCGTCTTTTCACTTGGCTTGCTTCCCGAGAACAACTTGAGCATATTCGTTGCCAGGGAAGCTTCAGGTCTTATTTTAACCAACTTTTTGTTTATGAGTTATGTTGTACACAGACAGAGGCACATAAAGACATATATACTCAGCCCTCTTTCTAAAAATGCTTTTTTTGGATTCAGATAGTCTGAAAATGTGTATTTTTGGTGAAATCCCAGTATGAAATTGTTGGTGAAATATAATACCTTTTATATAGCAGAGAATGTACTAAAAAGCTGAATAGATTGTAAAACAAAAAAGTTCTCTTGTAAATAGCATAATTGCTATGATTAAAAAATTTATGGACAACTAGGTGCTAAACCTTGTTTCAAATAAGCTTGCCCATATCTCTTAATGCTCGCGTGAACTAATCACCTCTCATTGGCTGCTGTCATTGGCTATTGTGCAGTAAAAATGAGTTCTTATTTAAAATGATATATTTTAATATGTTCAAAGAGAATTGTCAAATTTATATTTTCATAACTGTATGAATTAAATATATTATGTAACAGAGTTGCTTTATCTCGGATGCATCCTGGAAAACTCATACAAATCATCTACTAACCAAATTAAGCAGGAATATATATGCCCTAAGAATATTAAGTCAGAATGTCAGCCTTCGTGTACTTTTAATGTCCTATTATGCACATATACATTCTATAATTAAATATGGAATAATATTTTGGGGAAATTCACCAGAAGCCAAAGATATATTTATTAAACAAAAACAAGCCATTCGAATTATAGGCAACGAAAGAATGCTATGTTCATGTAAGCCACTGTTCAGAAAGCTTTGCATACTTCCTTTGGCATGTGTTTATATTTTGGAGACAGCTTTATTTGTAAAAAGAAATAGATTTAACTTTCAAAACAACGGAAGTGTTCATATGCATTACACGAGGCATATTAAGGATATACATTTAACCTCTATCAGAACTACAATGTTTCAGAATGGAGTACTGCATTCCTGTACAATAGTTTATAATTCCCTTCCTAATGACATCAAAAGCACAGATAACTACAACGTGTTTAAAACTAGAACAAGGACTTTCTTGCAGGAGCACTGCTTTTACACAGTAAAGGAATATCTGCAATTTAACAAATCCAGATAAACATAAAATATGAATTTACTTAGCTTGTTCATTTCTCTCACTCATAATTATATCCAATTTGTGTCACAATATAATTGAATGTAGGTTAGGTATATTTGATGTTTAACTTTGTAATATTAAGTGTAAATTACTGACGTATCCTATATCAAGGTACTATGTACAGATTTGATTCTAAAGGATGAATAAAATTGAATTGAATTGAATGTTAATTCTTAATATGAAATAAAGAAAAGGGACCTTGTCTTCAAACCTGCGTCTCAGAATGACTGATGATAGCAAGTGCATTTATCAGTAGTTGTAACATACTTGTTTATATTACTTTTATCTCTGAGCTTGCTTTGAACTGGATTTGTCATGCATTATCATTCAACGTATGAGTAGAGTTTCATGATAAGCTTGTACTTGTGCATGACTTTATCTGTTTTCCTGGCAATTATGATGTTAACTGCAGTTTTCGTATGGTGCGAGGGCAATGCCTACGGCACCAAAAGCAATAGCCAATTAGGGGAAAGGGGGAGCTAATGGTATGCAGAGGGAACATGTTAGTCGAGCAAGGTTATTTGAAACAAAGATTGTTTCACTGACAGCCCATTTGTAATATAGTTTATGCCTCACATTACATTTTGTTATAAAATAGAAAGAAACTGTTGCAGTGTACTCCACATTCTTACATCTTATTTTAGATAAAAGCAAAACGTATCTTATATTTAAAGAAAATTTCTGTTTAAATGTTGAATCTGTGTGTTATAAAAATAAATCCAAATGAGCAATTAATTAACTCAATAACATACTGAATTCCTAGAAGTAAATATGAAACTTGGAGGGCAAGGATACTCTGACGCTTATTTGAAGGAAAGTATGAGGGTGTTCACTAGAAAATCAAAAACTAACAAAACCTATATACAAATATAATATGTAACTTAAAACTTCACTTATCTTATAAGAAATTATGAAATTTGTTATAAATTGACATCATTTTCTTAAGATAAGTGAAGTATTTTGTTACAAATAGTTATATTTGTATAATAGATAGAGTGAACATGAAAAATGCAATGCCGTGGCCGGGATTTGAAACACGGATCTCCTGGTTTCCGTCCAGTCACTCTTACTCATTGAGCTACCATGGCCAACTTGCCGTAACGACATTAAACTCTCCATTTGACTCGTATATTTCCCCAGTAGAGCACTAGGAGCTCTCACATTCGAGATGCACCGTTTGTGGCAACTTACTATCGTAAGTACTTGAGTCCCAGGCTTCATCATTTAACTCTTAATATTTTAGTTCATGTTGACTCTATCAAAGACCTTAGCCTATATATGGCTGGTGTGAAGAAATGATTAATTTCCATTAATTAAAATATTTGTACTATAAGTTTCATAATTTCTTATAAGATAAGTGAAGTTTTAAGTTATAAATTATTATATTTGTATATATTCATTTGCTTCACTGTTAATAGCTTCATATTTTAAGTATTTAACAAAACCTAGTTTTAGCTGACACATTGTTTAAAAAGCGGTGTGTCATCAGTGCTACAGATTAATTCAAAAACATACCTTTAAAAAACTAGCAAGACGCTGTTGTAGTAGTTGAATAGTTTGCTCCTGAAAACCAATAATAGCCTTAAGACGCCTTTCTTTAGGTGTTTCTTTTACACAATTTGGCTTAGGATTTGGTGATTGCTCATTTTCATTTTCTAGGCTTTGGACACATTTCACCAGCAACTGTTATGAAAATATGCAACAATTACCTAACATATTGACACCAGAGCATTTCAGTTTATCATAACAATAAAAGGAAACTGTATAAAGTACAGTATGTGCAAGATATGAAGAGCGCTGGATTTATCATGTAAAGCGGGCAGAGGAGAAGAAGCGACAGCTGACGCTCTTTTGTTTCTGCAGTGTGGTCAACCTTGAAAAAAAAAAACAGTTCAACAAAATAGCGTGTAAGATAAGCGAAGATATCCCAAGTAACGTTGCATCCTCTGAAAACATCCCTTAGTTTTGCCCACGTCAGTTCAATTGCATTCAGATCACAGTTACACAGAGGTAGACGAATAATAATGTGCTGCTTTTCGAGAGCCATAACACTGACAAATGTTCATACAAATATAAATTATTTTCAAGTAAATGCTGATGTACATTACCACCACACTCATAACAAGGATAAACTGGCAATTCGAGCGCACCAAACGAGCCTTTATGAAGGAAGCTTTAACTACAAAGTGATAATGTTATATAATAAACCTCCAAATTCACTTAAACAAGCTGCATCATTAAAACACTTTAAGAATAAGGTTAAGAAATTTTTGCATGCACACTCTTTTTATACGGTTAATGAATTTTTAGAACTATAACCATGTAAATGAGCACTGGGAGCATAGTACATTCACAAACCTGTAAAATTTATATTATGACGTTTCTTGTAGTAAATTAGTCTATGCAAATACCACATGAAACCATAGAAAAGCTGCTTACTGTGTATACTGTATGTAATCAATTTGACTTTATGTATATACTGTATGTATACATTTTGACGTGTCTCATAACATGTATATGTTGCCAAGGACGAACCAAAATTCTAATTCTAACATACGATTGTTGTAAACTGGTTAGCTAATTAACCTTGAAATTGATCAAAACGAAATACGGCGGACATGATAAATCTTAGCGTATTAGCCACTAGATATCAGTGTATAACTCATTTCAAATTTCAAAGTTATCGTCTATGTTTACGGAGTTAAACGAAACTTACTGAATGAGGACTTGGAACCTGATCGCTCTTCATATCACGCGCATATAGTACAAGAAGTATTATAATGAAGCAAAAACAAACAGCAGCAAATAATGAAATAATCAACTGCATAACATAAATAACACATGTTAATCACCTCGCTCCTTTCTCCGTCAATGACACGCACAATTTGTTTCTTTGAAAGGTTTTCCAACAAAAGGCTCACAAAGTTCTGATATGACACTTTTTCACGCTTTGATCGCTGAGCACTTATTTTTAATATCCTCTGAGATGCCCTGCTCTTTTCCAATGCAAGTTCCAGTTCTTTTACTCTGTTTTGTAAATAGACAATTTCTTCTGCTGTAGTACATTTAACCTGCACATTTAAGAAATAAGTTTGCTTACTACCATTAACGATATGACCATCTTTTTTGGATAGACTAGAGAATATTATCATTGTACAATATTAATAATCATAAAATGAAACTACCAATGTGTATACATTAATACAGTGCCTTCATTTGGATGTGGCTGGCCTAATGGGAATTTGCCTGGCACTGGGAAGCATGCTTTGTCATCAGAATAAGATATTCATAATCCGTTAAATTCAAGTACACATTTCTCATACAAATTGTAACTACAATAATAGATATATACAAATATAACAATTTGTAATTTAAAACTTCACTTATCTTATAAGAGATGATGACACTTTTCTTATAAATTGTTCGGGATCGCAATTTCATGGAAATTCTTCCACATCGTCAGCCGGAACCAACAAAACTCTCGTCAAAAGTAGTCAAAAGCTAGATGTTAATATGTTCTTGTTAATACTACCAAAATCTGAAAATAAAACAAATTTGAAAACAGAATCGACTTCTACTATTTCAAAATTCATTATGCGATGTTGTTTTTTAAAATAAATATCTTTTCCCAAACCATTAAATCTATCGGACCATTTAATTGTTTTAATAATTTAACTTCTGGATTTATTTCATGGTTAAATGACCAAAAATGATCTGCTACAGCCGATTTATCAGTTTGTTTATACTTAATGTTACAAAAATGAAATGTTCTTTCATTTTGGTTTCTAAATTACGTTTTGTCTTTCCAATATAAACTTTATCACAATCGAAACAATTAAACTGATAGATATAAGATTTTTATTATTAGGAATTTTATCTTTTTTTAGATAAATGCAATAAATTTTTATTACTATATTTATTTTGTGTTAAATTTTTCAATTTTTTATGTATAAAGTCTTTATTAAAACCACTAATTAAAGTAATATTAATAATATGTTTATATTCTCTATTAAATTCATCTTTATTCAGTGGTATATTTATTAATCTATAAATCAAACTATTGAAAACAGGAAATTTATGTGAAATAAGGTTAAAACTTTTATTTTTTATGCAATTATCAATATGAGTAAACTTCCTATAAACACCAAAGTTTAATTTATTATTATTTCTTATTATCTTTAGATCTAGAAAAGGAAGAAATCCATTAATTTCAGTCTCTAATGTAAATTTGATAGCAATCAAATGGTCCGATAGATTTAATGGTATAGAAAAAGATATTTATTTTAAAAAACACACATCGCGTAATGAATTTTGAAAAACCGGCAGTCGATTCTGTTTTTAAATTTGTTTCATTTTCAGATTTTGGTAGTACTAACAAGAACATATTAATATCTAGTGATGAAGACAGTTTTGTTGATTCCGGCTGACGACGTGGAAGAATTTCCATGAAATTGTGATCCCAAACAATTTATAAGAAAATTGTCATTATTTCTTATAAGATAAGTGAAGTTTTAAGTTACAAATTATTATTTGTATATATTTGTTTGCTTCACTATTAATAGCTTCATATTTTAATACAATAGATAATGATGCAAATGATGCCATAACACATCTCTCACATCTTTAAGCCAAGAGAATGATAACATCATCCAACATCCAACTGTAGAAATTTACTCACATATAGATAGCATGGTTACAATTCACATTCTGTGGAAAGTTCATCAAAATTTTTTTAAAAAGATAAGTTAATTTTGTGACAGATAATTATATTTTATTGTGATATTTGTTACTTCACTGTTCTTAGCTTCTGTTTTTTTATGTATTCCTGAACTACAGTTATCTTTCAGAATTTTAAATTTAAAGTTCATTTACATTCCAAGAGAGGGTTTGCAAAATTTCTGTTTCCCATTCAAGTTTTCTCAAAGATTTCTCTGTTGTAAATTTTCTTTAAGGTCAAACCTTTTCTTCTCTAAGATCACCACAAGTTAATTTCAGTTCCTTATCAAGGGCAGCAAGCCAGAGCATTCGCTTAATAAAGTCTGGGCTGGCAGAGCATTGTTTTTAAAACGGCCATAGAGCCAATTTTCGAGAGACGACCAACTTGGCAATATGCAACAGTTACTGGGAGCAGAGAATTAAGGAGGCTTTGGCGATTTCCTCTGAAAGGAGCATGCTTAATCGTAATGCTGGATTTCAGTTCAGCTTCTCTTGGAAACCAGCCTTAAAAATAGAAATCCATCGACTTAAGAAGTACGGATCTATACAACTTGATAATCAAGTTAAGTAGTTATGTTTCTTTGACCCAATTAATTTTCTATACTCATGCCATCTTCTGACCTGGCATTTAATTTACTGAAAAGTCTTTTGTTCAGTAATGAAAATTTTGATAGTGTTTTGTCTTTGTTTATATTTGTGCTATATCCAGTGTTTCGTTTGTGGTTATAACATTTAATAAATATTCTGATGATGGGAGAGATGCACACTCCCGAAACGTCAATTTCTAATTGTCTTTTCACCTGGCTTGCTCCCTGAAAAAAAAATTAAGCATATTCGTCGCCAGGAAAGCTTCAGGTTTTAAGAATAGATCCTGCTTCCATACATCTATTTCAAGATTATGAACAGCTTCATGTTGGATGAAGAGCAGAGAAATAAATATGTCATTTTCTCGAGGGGGAGGGACTCCAACCCCTTCATCTGCGGTGGTGCAGGCACTGCAGGCACCTAGTACTTGTGGGTCTTTTGACCAAGACTCATGATACTTCTAATGTTACTAAAAGTACGTCAGGCTGAACATTTGAACCCCTTCCAAATGGGAGTTGTTTGGATTGGGTTGGACTCAGCGTGGTGGTAGTCTCTGACACCCATGAGTATTGGGTAAGTCTGGCTAGCCTGGCTGCCCAGATGGGGTTGAGAAATGCCTAAAAGTAATAAGATATTGTCCTAATGAAAACCTAATGGAAACAATAGTTTCCCTGGTCTAGAGGGGAAGTCACAACTACAGGTAACCCTCACTCTCAAATAAACTATGTCACTTATCTACAAGTTTGTTGTCACATAAGAAATCATTCATAAATCTGTGTGAAGCATACAAACTTATTTACATTATAAGAGTACTGACAGACTATAACACTTAAATATGTGGTCTCATAATGTATCACCTCTCTACAGCTCAAAAATGTTGCTTCAACGAATTAACTAGCATCCAGAGAGGAAAGTAAGTGGAAGGGGAACAGAACCATTAGAACTGTTTCCCATAATATGGCCATGCATCCAAACAAAGACACTGTTTCACTTAGATGTTAGTGTATTCTTCTGTTTAATTAACATTACAATAATTCCAATGTGTAAGTACTATGATAGAATGAAGCACAAAATTAATATAATTTTGAGTTGAACTAATACTCAATGCTCCACTTATTGTAGTATTTACCTAGAACGCGTTTCATTAGGATCTTCCTAACATCAGCTGTTGTCGACTAATGGACGTTGGTTTGGTCAACTCATTGGAGGTGATAGGTGCGTCTCTATCGGTATCTTGATGAACTTGAAGTTTGGGTTTTCTTCAAAGATAGTGTCGAAATTAAACAATTTTCTTTCATATTTCTTTATGAAGATTTTTTCTCACGTGGTTAATGCAGCAGGACCTTGGACACTTTTTAATAAGTGGATTTCTCGTTCTATATCATGATTCTCCTTCCAAAAATAATATGCTACCGCCAATTTATCTATTTCTTTGTTCCTGATGTTCCTAAAATGCTCTTTAAGCCTAATGTTCAAGTTCCTTTTTGTTTTTCCAATGTAAAAGTTGTCACAACCTTTGCAGTTTATCCGGTACATACCTGATTTTTTGTCTGTGGGTATCTACTTTGTATCTCCAAAAGAAGATTGAAAAATTTAAATATAAAAAAAAACTGTTAATGATATTTCTACCCTTAAAAAAATAAAAGACGATTATAATTTTAAAAAATTTACTTAAAATTTTTTTAAAGAAGTTGGTATAACTTTAGTTCCTCAAAATAAATATAGTATTAAAAACTTACTACATTTTTCTAAAAAAAGATAAAATTCCTAATAATAAAAAATCTGGTATTTATCAATTTAATTGTTTAGATTGTGATCAGGTTTATATTGGAAAAACGAAACGTAATTTGGAAACCAGAACGAAAGAACATTTTTGTAGCATTAAGTATAAACAAACTGATAAATGGGCCATAGCAGATCATTTTTGGTCATTTAACCATGAAATAAATCCTGAAGTTAAATTATTAAAACAATTAAATGGTCCAATAGATTTAAGAGTTTGGGAAAAGATATTTATTTTAAAAAATAAACATTGCGTAATGAATTTTGAAATACCAGCAGTTGAATCAGGTTTTAGGTTTGTTTCGTTTTCAGATGTTGGTAATACTAAAAAAACATAAGAAAAACGTGTTAACTGAGATTTCCTTTACAATGGAGTTTGTTTTCTTTGGACTGAGGATGCAAGTGATTTGTTTGTGAAATCGATCTCCATTTAGCAAGAATTGATTACGATAAGTGAAGCCTTAGTAACAAACATTTATATTTGAGTAATCTCTCCAGGTTATTAATATTATTGCCTTATAATTTCTTTAACTTATATCATAGTAATTTGAAAAAATAAATTGGAATTAATACTGTGACGAAATAGTTGACTGAGACACTATACTTTACATACCTTAATTTTCTTTCAATGCATTTCATCTCCACTTGAAGGCATTATCAAGAAGCATATTGCTTTTCACCTCCCCTTTCAAAAAGCATTTTTAGAAACAGTCTGTGTATATGTCTATGAACAGTATAACTTAAAAATAAAGCATTCCATAAATGCTAAACTTATTATTTAAAATCAATATTTTCCTTAACGTGACACAAGGATCATCATGAAAATTCTCCAATGTGTAGTGTTTAACACGACTTTTACTACATGCAGTACTGTAGGCGGTACAAAAACAAAACAACAACAAAAATATACATATATATATCTCCACTCAAAACAATTCCTAACATGGAAATTAAACTGTTTTTTCACACCAGCCATATGTAGCCTAATTTTGGACAGGTGGAGTCAGACTGAAAAATTCAATGCCATAACTGGAATTTGAACAAGTTTAGAAACATTAGAGTGATGTTACTCATAAGTAACATGGAAATTTTAGAATGGAAATCCCTCATTGTAATGTAAGGATCATGTATAGCACAGCATGCAAGGAATGCACTATATTAACTTCTAAACTAAAACTTACAAACTAATTTTTGTAACAACTTTTCCATACAATACCTCCTTATCATTACTTTCGTTCTCACATAAATTATGTGACTCCTTTTCGAGCTGAGAGGGAGCATTTGGATCTACCTCTTGCTCAGAGTTCTGCTGCAGATCTGCCTCTGGAAGACACTTATCGGTCTGAGAACTCTGAGAAACATTATCAAAGTGGTTAGGTTGTCTAAACTGTTGCTGTAGTTTTTGTGCTTGCTCCTCTGTTATATGTTGTATTTCCTCAGTTTCTTTGTTTTGATTTATGGGCAATTGGTTTACATCTGTCAACTTCAGCTAAAAACACAAAGAAATAATATGAATTAGTAGACATTCTGATGAAATATCAGCTACGATACTTCACTAATAAATGAAAGTGTTTTGAACAGTGATGTGAAGTCAGATTAAATGAGCATAGACTAGATAGAGTCTACATGAAAATTCAATGCCATGGCAGGGATTTGAAGCACGGATCTCCCAGCCATGGCACTGAATTTTTCATGTTGACTGTATCTATTAAAAACCTTAGCCTATATATGGCTAGTGTGAGGAAATGATTAATTTCCATCAATTAATTAAAATAATAAGAGTTAAATGATGAAGCCTGGGACTCAAGTACTTACGATAGTAAGTCGTCACAAATGGTGTATCTCAAATGCGACAGCCCCAAGTGGTTTACCGGGGAAATATACCAGTCAAATGGAGAATTTAATGTCATGACGGCAAGTTGGCCATGGTAGCTCAATGGGTAAGAGCAACTGGACGGTGTAGCAAATAGGTTTTTAGTAGACTTATTGATGTGCGTATAAGGGAAGGGTTATTGCTACATGGTAGGTTTATACGTAACACGTCTTGCTGGCACCATAGTGTAAAGTCATGGGTGTTGCTTAGCATGGGAACAGCATAATTGCAAATTCCTGAAGAACGACTCATTAGTTTCTATATGGAAAGATTTCTTGAGAAGCTTTGGCAGCAGAGGAGAGGGGAGGGGGAAACAGGTTTTGGCTTGTCCGCTGACGCTTGGAGTCAAGCAGTAGATGGATAGAAGCCAATGGTGAAGGAACCTGTTTGCGACATCTCCAAGGCCCGAGAATGTAGCATCAGGACATCCTGTAAAGGTACTCTGTTATAGTGTTTATTAATAAATAGCAGCAATACCTTTGATGTAGTTAGCCCTCCTTTTATAACTTCTAAAGTCCCGGAATCCCTTAAAGTGAAATTATGCATGCCAAGCGAGTTCGCGTCCCTTATTGTCTAACCCATGTGAGTGTAGTTTTGAAGTAATTAGATTGCTAAAAGTGAGGTAAATTAAAGAAGATTATGACAACATAATCCGGGAGATACGTGGTTCAAATCCCGGCCGTGGCATTGAATTTTTCATGTTGACTCTATTGAAAACCTTAGCCTGTATACGGCTAGTGTGAAGAAATGATTAATTTTCATTAATTAACTAAAAAAAGAGCATAGACTAGTTTACATAATATCTCATTTACTACGCAATATACTATATTATATACTATACATATAAAGTTAACAACTATTAATGTTTTGGATGGATAGAGTCAACTTGAAAAATTCAAGGCCATGCCCGGGATTTGAACCACAGATCTCCTGGTTTCTGTCCAGTCGCTCTTACCTATTGAGCTACCATGGCCAACGTGCTGTCCTGACATTGAATTCTCCAATTAACTCATATATGTATATATTTTCCCAGTAAACCACTATGGGCTCTCATATCCATACTATTTCTTTCACGCACTATTTCTTTTCAAAAGTCATCTTCTTGTAGTTTTTCTGGATGTCCCAAGCAGTTTTCCCAATCTTGTGTTACCTTGTCAATTTCTTCGTGAATAAGTCATTCAGCATCATTCAGTTTAAAAGAATAATTTCTGTTTGCAACATAACTTGAGCCCACATTAACTCAGTTGTATTGTACTGGCAGTGGTAAGGTAGAAAGAGGATTACTTTGTGTCTCATTTCAATTGCAAGTTGATCCAACTGATACACTTTTCCCTGGATTTTAAATGGATGAACAACTGAATAATACTGATTTGAACTCTCTAGAGTAAATAGAGATTGCAAACCATTTATAAACAAACATATAATGTAACAACTCACGTTCTGCAGATGCAGCATTCTATAAGACAGCAGGAAGTGTATTGACTGCTTTCTCTCAAATTTAACAAACACCTTGGCTTATTCAGAGTAATTCTTTTATCATGTCACTTACATTTCAGTTCTGAGTAATTATGAACATGCTTATATGCATACATGCCAACCAATAATGATATTCATTACAGTGCTTATGTTGCAATGCAGTGTTATAATATAATAGTGCTTTATTTATTTGTATTATGAAGCTTACTACTTGAGTTGAAAATATGGAGTTTTCACAGTTATGTTAGAAATATTACTCCCTACCTTCCTCATGGATTATTTTTTGCAAAATTTGAATTTTTGTCTCAGCACAAATGGTATTTATTAGAGGGGGATTCACTTGGTCCTTGTAACACCTCACTTCATAATGATAACGATGATGATGATGATGATGATGATGATGATGATGATGATGATGATGATGATACCATCATCATCCACTACTACTTCCACCCCTACAGCATTGTGAGGGGTAGAACTAAGCAGCACTTCTGGCCTTGTAAGCTAACTTTCAGGCTCAGAGATGTGTGATGCCAACCACATTCCTCCCTGCATAGGTTGGATCCCACGTTCTAGTGGACAGTCTACTATAGGGTTTATCAGTTTATTTAAACACTTCTATTTTATCAAATACTGTACACAAATAGTGACATGCTGATCTGTAAATAAAATAACTGTGTGCACGTCAGCACAAAAGACGTACTAACTGCTACTTACAGGAGGTATTGTTGGCTTCAGCAATTTATAAACGCTAGGGGCTCTCTTCAATCCATTCTGCTGTGACTGAAGCATTGAAACATCACTTTTAACCACACCTGAGAAAGGCATTGGTGGTAAGAACCCAAAATGTGCAGAACGTCCTAGAACCTGCAAATGAAAAGCAAACAACCTACTGTTGAGGCGAATGTTAAAAAAAAGTTATAAGTATAATTTTATTGATTATTCTTATATTACTACAGCCTCCATTAACACGTTTTCATGTTACATTTAGTAAGAGGTTATTTATACATTTTTATTACTCTGGAAAGATAACTTTGTTCACAACGTGGTTCCTGTTGAAGGCTTTTGTAACTCCAGAAAGCATTTCAGGCTCACTGCAGTGTTTCAAGAAACATTTTGATTCAGATTCAGATTTTATTCTGCCATTTGCAACATGTTTTACAAAGCATCGTCAAAAGTAACACTACAATTACATTTTTACAGTTCAATATTAAAACAAATAAATCTATTTACAGATTATTAGCAGTTCTAGATATACACAATAGATTGATAACAAAATTTAATAAACTAAGTCTCTCTTCCCTTTTTGTATTCCTCAATTGAGTAGAAAGCGTTTTTCACTAGGTAAGTCTTTATTGCGTAAATTTTCTTCACTTCTTCATTTATTGCCTTGATAGAGTGATTATATAAATTTTTTGCAGTACTTTCAATACATTTGGCAGCTAATGTTCCCCTGAACCTATTTCTAAAGTAGTTCTGTTTTGTTCTTGTATTATATTCATGAATGTTTCTATTTTTTCCTTCTATGTGGTTTCTTATTACATGTTTGAGACATTCTAATATATATAAAGAGGGTAATGTGAGTATTTTAAATTTTTTAAAGCTACTTTTACATGACTGTCTCCTAGGGATTTTTTCCATTATTCTTATTGCTCTCTTTTGTTGCCTAAATGTTTTTAACATATTTTTCTTACCTGCTGCCCCCCATAACTTAGGTGTGCATGTATAAATGCATAATAAACCCTTAGTGAACTGACTTCATCCATAATTTGTGTTGTCTGTTTTAATACATATATGCCCTTGTTTATTTTCTTGTTGATCTTTTCTATATGTTTGTGCCATTTTAAACTTATATCTATAACTAATCCTAAAAAGTTTGTTTGTGCTACTTGGCTAATTGGCTTATTTTGTACTGTTAATGTGATGTCAGATTTTTTTCTGTTACTGAGCTGAATTTGCATCCATTCGGTTTTGTTTGTGTTTAGTACCATTCCCAGTGCTTCTAAATAAGTGCTAATTGATTCTAATAAGGAGTTTGCTTTTTCCTGAACTTCTGCCTCTGTCTTACCTGTTACCACTACAGTTGTATCATCTGCATATCCAATGGCTAATCCTCCAGCATCCTGTATTATTTTAAATAGAAAATTTATATATAGGATAAACAGATATGGTCCCAATTTTGACCCCTGAGGCACTCCATGTGTTACACGTTTGAATGCTGATTTAACTTTTTTCAAATTTCCTCCTGAATTGTGTATTATTTCGACACACTGCACCCTATTTTTCAGGTACGAGCTTAACCATTTTAATGGTATGCCTCTTATCCCATAGTTTTCTAATTTCGCCAATAGATGTTTAATATTAACACAGTCGAAAGCTTTTGATAGGTCAAGAAAAATCGCTATCACTATGTGTCAATAATGAATGGCTCTTGTACTGAACAGATTTAAATTTGCTTGATAGCAACTCTAAGCCACCTGTAAGTCATTCAGGGTTTAAATTTGAACAAAAAGTGAGGGCATCCTTTAGCAGAAGAATTCATGTCTCTAACACAAAATGTTGAACCAAGGCCTCCATGCATGACAGGGAATTTAGTGACAGTGACATCAAAATTAAATGAAAAAACAGACTACAAATAGTTTTTTCAGCTGGATAAGGTTGAACATTTTCTACTCATGATAAAAAAAAACTGATGCAGGTACTGCCAAAAGGGACAGAAAATGTAACTTGAGGTTAAGTTTTACTGAAAAGAGAAACTGTTTTCAAGCTTTTCATATACCAGATGACAACATAAAGTTTTGAAAATCTGATGCTGATGCTTCTTGGAGATGTATCCTATAAGATATATATTAGCAAATTGCAAACATTTGTGATTCTTGGTACATCTTATAGGATACGAGTTAAAATTTTGAGCAAAATGATTGAAAATTGTATTTTAATTATTAATGTATGTTCTTTAAACAAAATCTATATAGTGATTATAGCATTTTTGGAATGATAATGACATAAAACAAGAAATCCACTTATTAAAAAGTGTCAGGTCAAGCTGCATTAGCCATGTGGGGAAAAAATTGTAATAAAGAAATATGAAAGAAAATTGTTCAATTTCGACACTACCTATTAGAGAACGAAAACCTCAAGCTCATTAAGACAACAACAGAGATGCCCCTATTGCCTCCAAGGAGTTCACCAAACCAACATCCAGTAGTTGTCTTAAGAAACACACTTTCTGTATTACTTCGCGCCCACGTGCACAAGCGTGACAGATGACAGTGACACTTTGGCCCATGTGTTACACCATATTGTCGCGAGCATTGTTGCGGCTGGGTGCACAAAGGGACAGATAGTGCGGCGCAGAGATAAGGGACAGATAGTACAGCATGGAGATAAAAGCTTGCCAAAACAGATTAAGAGACAGATAGCTGACTGGAAAGTTTGATTTCTTGTTTGTTACAGAACATTCCAGAAATGTCTAGAAATATATATGGTTATATAAAAGGAAGCCACGGTTAGTTGAGTAGACAGATGTAACTAAAGTTGTAATCGGAACTGATTCGTGTGCCTGCAACTGTGTTTTGAAAGTGAACTCTTTGTTTGTGGTCAACGACTTTGTCGATTGTATTTGTGTATGTTACATAATTCTGCTACTGTAAGGGTTGACCAAAGTGTGTTTTTACAGAAATAAAGAGCATTTTGAATTTCTGCAACTTGGACTTTTAATTCTACAAACCTACAAAGTCACAATATTACATTCAGACAAGTTGTATGCACAAGAGTAGCTTACCAGTAGGTTTTGTTTTGCAGGTTTTTGTTCACAGAATTGCTCACAGTAAAGTGTGCTTTTTAGGACGGCAGGAGTATATGTAAACACTAGCAATAAATGAAGTATTGAGTACTAGTTCAACTCAAAACTGTATTAAATATTAATATATCTGCACTTCACTCTATAAAATCTTTTCATTAATTCAAATACCTTAAAATAAGGAATAGAAATAAACTCATATTAAATAGATCTGATGCTTAAATGAAGGCAAGTTAAGGAATATTTATTGTATATAGTATTTAAACACTTACCTTCATATACTTGTTCACATATACAAGCTGATATTGCTTGTCAAATGATATAGCTTCTGAATGATACTTATGCTTAAATATTTCAGTTCGATAAGGTGATTTTTCATCACATGGACGACAAACAGCCCATTCAAATGTTACGTACTGTTGTAAATTGTTCCACTCAGCTGGATACAATCCTATCCAGTCCCTGGGATATTGACGAAGCTGGAAAAATAATATTTTGCTTCTTTGATTCAAAAACGAAGGCACCAAATGTCAGCAGTAGCTAAGAAAACTGACCTAACTTTCAACCTTAAACCATGCAAGTTATACAGCAAAAGAAAAGTTAAAATTAAAATCCAAGACTTTTTCTACTTATTAATCAAAATTAGAAGTAAACAGCAATTCTACGAACATCATATATTGATACTGAAGTGAACATTATGTAGAAGTTCTACAAGCATATATATATTTTTTAATCTGTTGTATAAAATGCCAGCAAAGCATTTTGCTTAACCATGACTGTAGAGTTATATTGTAACAGCCATGGTAGGAATCAAACCTCCACCGATTAGATTGCGCATTTGACAAAAAGTGTTGAAAGTAGTTCAAGCCTGGAATTCGGAATAATAGAACACTTACGTTTCAAGAATAAAGTATTTAAGCTGACCCAATGTAGGTCAACAAGGCAGTTGGCGCAGTTGATATGCAGAGGATAGGCAATCTATAATGATTTTAGTTAATTGATGGAAATTAATCATTTCTTCACACTAGCCATATATAGGCTAAGGTTGTTGATAGAGTCAACATGAAAAATTCAATACCATGGCTGGCATTTTAAACACAGATCTCCTGGTTTCCGTCCAGTCGCTCTAACCCGTTGAGCTACCATGGCCAACTGCCGTCCTGACATTAAATTCTCCATTTGATGCACATATTTCCCCGGTAGACCACTAAGGGCTCTCGCATTTGAGATACACCGTCTGTGGCAACTTACTATCGCAAGTACTTGAGTCCCAGGCTTCATCATTTAACTCTTATTATTTTAGTTAGTTGATGGAAATTAATCATTTCTTCACATGGAAATATACGAGTATATATGAGTCAAATGGAGAATTTAATGTCAGGACAGCATGTTGGCCATGGTAGGTCAATGGGTTAGAGCGACTGGACGGAAACCAGGAGATCCATGGTTCAAATCCCGGCTATGGCATTGAATTTTTCATGTTGACTGTATCTATAGTCTATAATGAGTTAATAAGTGTCTGTGGTCAGTTAACAAAGCACCTCTGAGAGTCTACTATGAACTTTAAGGTGAATTTGGGTGTATTCCATTACGCCAAGGCTGCCCTCAGATCTTCTGTATTTATTCAATTAATAAACCTGACTAATATACGAATTTGAGGTTAATAAACCTTTTTCACCCAGATGGCGGTTATGTTCCCTACCCTCTCTGAGTACCATAGCTCTGAAAGCTACACCCACCTAGTATCAAACTTCTTTTTGGGGCTTGCTACAATATTAAATTTCAACTATTATATGCATAGAAGGAATAATGCAGCTTCGAAATTCCTTGAATCTTATGAAATAAAATTCAAAATTAGTTTGAGATACCTTTACAACTGACTTCCTTAGCAAGGAAGTTCTTTCTTATGTTTTGCATAAGCACTACAAATCTTTTACTTTTTTGAGTTACTAATACATTTTAAGATTTCTTTGAAAAGATCAGTATCATATTTTTAGTGACATTAGCGTACTTACTGATCCGTGCTCTTGCTTAAGCTATAGGTATAATGGGGAACACCTGGCACATTGCATTTAACATAGATCTGTTGTAAGTACCAACAGCCCAAAAGGAACGGATGAAATGAAGGAGTTGGAGGAGAGTACAGGATGCCAGCTGACAGGCCATAGAGACTTGCGGAAGTCCGTAGCAATTCCAGACTTGAAGAACATTGCATTGATGCAGCTGCCTAGAGAAAACGATGAATGACCAGTTGATCAGTGACACTGATATGATCCTAATAATTGACAGTGGTTTTTCTTTTTCTTCCATTTATACCTCGCCTGGTCATATCGGTGGCCGTTCTCCTTTGGAGCATATCGAAGGTGTTAACTCAAATTTGTTGGGTTTTAATCAAGTTACATGTAAGCATTAGATCTGCCCGCATGGGTGATTCACTTATATTTTGTAGTAAAGAAATGAATTATGTGGCTATTTTGTAGTAAAGCTCTATGTACCTTATACTCATTTGAACATCATTTCATTCAGCGTCCGATATGACGTTGGAAGACGTTAAAATAGAAAATGACATTTTATACAAGATATATCAGTTCTTGGATGTAGTACAGTCACCATATGTACTTATTTACAACTTCTGCGTAAGTGTAACGTTTTGTCCGGATCACATGGGTTAAAAATCCTCCGTGCGGTACAATGCTGTAACATTAAGACCTACAAATCATTATTCATGGATTTTTCGTCCCTTTCCAGAGACCATCAAATGTAGACACCATTATGGTATGCATCGTTTTAATTTCAGGAACTATCGCACATGTGCAAAATTCTGTTGAAATTGTGTTCAGATTACTTCTCTTGATCGAATCTTTATCTTCTTGTATACTTTTTCCTGTCTATGTCTTCACAATGTGATAGAAGAAGGCGACCGGAAGCTCAAGTATGAGAACGAGCTTGAAGTGACATCACGTTTGTTTACTATTTAACGTGCGTGCATAAACATGACAAGGATGGCAGAAAATGTTTATATACGTAGCGCATTCCTCCAGCTCGGCTTCTCTTGGCGGTCAGACAAGGAAGCTTCCCGCTACCTATGCGACACCTTTTTCATAGGTTGAATTACAATTTTCTGACTGGGATACCTATCCAGGTCACAATGATACAGTAAAACATCTCTAAAACGGAACGCGATGGTTCCGGCACTTATTTTCCGTTTACAAAGTTTGCCGTCTTAAAGAGGGTTAGTTGTGTTTGAATACAAAAAATTACGAAATAGTCGTACAGGTTTACAGTGAAAGAATAATACAGAATGAAGTGTAAATCATAGTAATAATAGGCTGATATGTATTATGTACTTACTATATTTTCCATTTACATACAATAATTCAATTCAATTTTTATTGATTCAATTTAACATATATATGTTGTGGATCGTCCAGTATTTTAAACATTTAATTATAATATTGTGAGAGTTAACAATAGTAATTAAAATATTATATTATACATGCAGATTAAACTTATATATTGTTAAACACAAGTGAATACTTCATTAACGCAAAAACTCATCAGTTGAGTAATAACATTTTACAATTAAAAGTTGCTTGAAAAGGTTTTTGAAGCGCGGAAAAGAATTTATATTTTTTATTTCAATAGTAATTTGTTGTAAATTTTAATGCCTCTATAGTAGAAACTATTTTCGAACAATTTTTTAAGTGGGGTTATATATATATAACCCATGGCGCGACAGCCCTTGGAGGGCCAAGGCCTACCAACCCGACTGCCGGCCTCACGCCCACTTACGCAAGGCAGAGGTGGGCGATCATCCAACCGATACGGGGAGGAGATGTGGTCAGCATCTCGACATCCCCCAGCCGGAATGTTGGTTTTCATGACCAGGGCCGCTTACCTAGCGTAAGCTCCTCACTTTCCTCACGATGCTGAGTGGGCACCGGTCCTATACCCGGGACCTAAAATCCCCACCACATGGGTGGGATCGAACCCGGGTCGCTTTCCGTGGCCAGGGACCAAGGCATGCTGTCTTAGCCCGCTACGCCACGGCGCAGGACGGGGTTATATGTAGTTTTGCTTTATCTCTTGTGTTATGACAGTGAATTTCAGAATTTTTGGTAAAATCCTTGATGCGTGTTTGCATTAATACAATTATTTCATATAAATATTGTGACCTTGTGGGTTCGTGAAATTAAAACTCCAATTGCACAAACTCAAAATGTTCTTTATTTCCACCGAGTTACAGTTGGAACACTTGCCAATTACATAGAATTACGTAGCGCACACAATTACAATTCACCAGTTCGTCTGTCACAGGTCCACTCTGCACTCGCAATTACGCACAACTCCTCCGATGCACGTACACAGTCTTCCAGTCCGTTCACTAGCACGGCGCTCCTCCGGCTGCTCGCCAAGAACTGAACTGAAGTCCAAGTCGAATACTGACAGGCTGTTAACAGCCAGAAGGTTTTTGCTGCGTACCCACCCAGGTTTTGGGTCTGACCGCAGGTTGATAATTTTGATGGTTACAGGATGAGGTGGGATTATTTTGTTGAGGAAATTTTTAAAGTAGCTTTTTGCTCCTCTTTAATTTTGTACAGGATGCCAAACCACTATTTTGTTTACACCCTGGTGTTTTATTTTGCTAAAGTGGGTTAAATTTTGTAGCCAAACAGCTCATTTGGAGATTTTTGAAATTCAGCTGATGCTGCTGTATGGGACTGAACTGAACTGTCCACTTCATCCCTTATATACGCAGATTGCTGTGCCTGGAAGTTTCGCGGCTCAGTGAATCATCCTGAAGGTTCCAGACGTCAATGGGGGAGGGGAAAGAGATGGCTAGTGATGTTTTTCCAACCAACCCCTCGTTAGCGCTACAAGATAAATGGGTAGGTGTGATCTGAGTACCTCCGGTCGCCCACCCTGCTGCTACCTGGCAGTGCCTTCCGATAATTAGGTGACAATATATACAGAGTAATGGCAGAATGTTTAGTTCTTTAAAGTATGGTTTGCAGCTGACAACAGAAGGTACGTTGAGAATAATTCTAATGACCCCTTTTTTGTAATTTGAATATTTTAATAGCTTCACTACTATTTCCCCACAAGGATATTCCATATGAAATTAATGAGTGAAATTTGGAGACATACATGACCCTGAGAGTATTTTTACTCACCGAGTGTTTCTGAATGTTAATTTGGAAGCAGATTTGTCCCAGTTTTTAAATTAATTCATTAATATGAGGTTTCCAACTGAGATTTTCATCAATATTCCTAAAAATGTTGATTTACTTGAATATATTGTAGTTTATCGCCTAGATTCTCCGTCTGTTTTCAATTTTCCCTTTCCAATCTGCAACTGTCTGAATATTGTGACTTTGTGGGCTCGTAGAATTAAAAGACCAAGTTGCAGAAATTCAAAGTGTTCTTTATTTCCGTAGAAACATACTTTGGTCAAACCTTACAATAACAGCATTACGTAACATACACAAATACAGTCTTCCAAGGTCACTGACCACAAACAAAAGCGTTCACGGTTACAGGCACACGAGACTCAGTTCCGATTACCCTCTACCACTGTCCGATAAACTAGCCACGGCTTCTTTTATACGACCATCTATGATTCCAGACGGTTGTAGAATGTTCTCTATCAATCGAGATGTCACTACAATTTTCCATTTATCTAACTTTATTTGTTTCGGCAGGCCTTTTATCTCCGCGCTATCTTTATGTTTCGGCATGTTCTTTATCTCCGTGCTGCACTATTTTTTTTTTAATACACGTGGACTCTTTATGAATGCGTGACAGTTCTATTAGAACTCTAGTGTCAGCGACCAGAGTTAGGACTGTTTTTGATACTTAAAATGGCGACGTTTTCATTACCAGAACAGCGTGTAATCATTCGTTTTCTCCATTTTCGTGGTGTGACACCTATTGAAATTCATAACCAGTTAAGTGAGGCATGTGATGATGGTAACATGGATGTGTCTAATGTACGTTCCTGAGTGTGGCAGTTCAATGAAGACAGAACATCGTGTGACAACAAACCAAGACAGTTAAGTGAGGTATGTAGTGATGGTACCATGGATGTGTCTAATGTACGTTCCTGGGTGTGACAGTTCAATGAAGACAGAACATCGTGTGACAACAAATCAAGACAGTTGAGTGAGGCATGTGGTGATGGTACCATGGATGTGTCTAATGTACGTTCCTGGGTGTGACAGTTCAATGAAGACAGGACATTGTGTGACAACAAATCAAGACAGTTAAGTGAGGCATGTAGTGATGGTACCATGGATGTGTCTAATGTACGTTCCTGGGTGTGACAGTTCAATGAAGACAGAACATCGTGTGACAACAAACCAAGACAGTTGAGTGAGGTATGTGGTGATGGTACCATGGATGTGTCTAATGTACGTTCCTGGGTGTGACAGTTCAATGAAGGCAGAACATCGTGTGACAACAAACCAAGACAGTTAAGTGAGGCATGTGATGATGGTAACATGGATGTGTCTAATGTACGTTCCTGGGTGTGACAGTTCAATGAAGGCAGAACATCGTGTGACAACAAACCAAGACAGTTAAGTAAGGCATGTGGTGATGGTACCATGGATGTGTCTAATGTACGTTCCTGGGTGTGACAGTTCAATGAAGACAGAACATCGTGTGACAACAAACCAAGACAGTTAAGTGAGGCATGTGATGATGGTAACATGGATGTGTCTAATGTACGTTCCTGGGTGTGACAGTTCAATGAAGACAGAACATCGTGTTACAACAAACCAAGACAGTTAAGTGAGGCATGTGGTGATGGTATCATGGCTGTGTCTAATGTACGTTCCTGGATGCGACAGTTCAATGAAGGCAGAACATCGTGTGACAACAAATCAAGACAGTTGAGTGAGGCATGTGGTGATGGTACCATGGATGTGTCTAATGTACGTTCCTGGGTGTCACAGTTCAATGAAGACAGAACATCGTGTGACAACAAACCAAGACAGTTGAGTGAGGCATGTGGTGATGGTACCATGGATGTGTCTAATGTACGTTCCTGGGTGCGACAGTTCAATGAAGACAGAACATCGTGTGACAACAAACCAAGACAGTTAAGTGAGGCATGTGGTGATGGTACCATGGATGTATCTAATGTGCGTTCCTGGGTGCGACAGCTCAATGAAGGTAGAACATCGTGTAACAACAAACCAAGACAGTTGCAGACATCGTCTCCAAAATTGGCATTTCCATGGGATCTATGCACAAAATCCTACATGAAGATCTGAAAATGCTCAATCGGTGATCCTCCAAAACAATGTTCTCCAATCGCTGGATCATGTCGTAAGACGGCTGGTGCGAGTCCGTGACTGTTGAAGCAAATCTAATCTAATGATAAAAACCCAACGAATACGAGTTAACACCTTTGATTGATATGTTCCAAAGGAGAACGGCCGCGGAAATGACTATTGTAGTTAAAGGCAGGGTATAAATGTGTACGTGATCTAATGCTTAAAACCCAACGAATACGAGTTAACACCTTCGATATGTTCCAAAGGAGAACGGCCGTCAATATGACCATTGCAGTTAAAGGCGGGGTATAAATGTGTACGTGATCTAATGATTAAAACCCAACGAGTACGAGTTAGCACCTTCGATATGTTCCAAAGGAGAACGGCCGCCGATATGACCATTGCAGTTAAAGGCGAGGTATAAATGTGTACGTGATCTAATGATTAAAACCCAACGAATACGAGTTAACACCTTCGATATGTTCCAAAGGAGAACGACCGCCGATATGACCATTGTAGTTAAAGGCGAGGTATAAATGTGTACGTGATCTAATGATTAAAATCTAACGAATACGAGTTAACACCTTCGATATGTTCCAAAGGAGAACGACCGCCGATATGACTATTGCAGTTAAAGGCGAGGTATAAATGTGTACGTGATCTAATGATTAAAACCCAACAAATACGAGTTAACACCTTCGATATGTTCCAAAGGAGAACGACCGCCGATATGACCATTGTAGTTAAAGGCGAGGTATAAATGTGTACGTGATCTAATGATTAAAACCCAACGAATACGAGATAACACCTTCGATATGTTCCAAAGGGGAACGGCCACCGATATGACCATTGCAGTTAAAGGCGAGGTATAAATGTGTACGTGATCTAATGATTAAAACCCAACGAATACGATATAACACCTTCGATATGTTCCAAAGGAGAACGGCCGCCGATATGAACATTGCAGTTAAATGCGGGGTATAAATGTGTACGTGATCTAATGATTAAAACCCAACGAATACGAGTTAACACCTTCGATATGTTCCAAAGGAGAACGGCCGCCGATATGACTATTGCAGTTAAAGGCGGGGTATAAATGTGTACGTGATCTAATGATTAAAACCCAACGAATACGAGTTAACACCTTCGATATGTTCCAAAGGAGAACGGCCGTCGATATGACCATTGTAGTTAAAGGCGGGGTATAAATGTGTACGAGATCTAATGATTAAAACCCAACGAATACGAGTTAACACCTTTGATATGTTCCAAAGGAGAACGGCCGCCGATATGACCATTGCAGTTAAAGGCCCGGTATAAATGTGTACGTGATCTAATGATTAAAACCCAACGAATACGAGTTAAAACCTTCGATATGTTACAAAGGAGAACAGCCGCCGATATGACCATTGCAGTTAAAGGCGGGGTATAAATGTGTACGTGATCTAATGATTAAAACCCAACGAATTCGATATGTTCCAAAGGAGAACAGCCGCCGATATGACTATTGCAGTTAAATGCGGGGTATAAATGGAACAAATAATAAAAGGACGTTCTTTTGACATGTACATAGCCTCTACTATCTCTCTCACTTTAATTCGGCGGTCGTCTAGCAGCATTTGGTGAACTTTGGCGATGTTTTCGTCGGTAACTGCAGTTTTTGGACGTCCCAAACGTTCATCATCTTCCAAGCTCTTACGGCCACGTTAAAATTCAGCTACCCAAAATTTCACTGAGGTAAATGATGATGCAGAGTCCCCATACACAGAATCTAAGTCATCTTTGATTTGCGTATGGATATTACTTATCAAAACATATATTTAACGACAGCTCGATACTCGATTTTGTCCATTTTCATAAAAACACTCACATCAACTTACTCAAACGACTGCTAGATAACAACTGATCGTCCAAAATGGCTGAAACTTTGGTGAGTAGCTGTCAACAGATTAACTAACGAAATTCACTAGCTTTTATTTAGAGTGCTGCCATCTTCATGTTGAGGTCGGAAACTTTTCAGTCCACCCTCGTATACAATTTCCTGTTCTGCATAAATATATTGGAAAATAAGGTCAATGATTTCAACAAATGGATGGAGATTATGTTTGAATAATAATAATAATAATAATAATAATAATAATAATAATAATAATAATAATAACAATAATAATAATAATAATAATAATAATAATAATAATAATAATAATAATAATAATAATAATAATAATAATAATAATAATAATAATAATAATAATAATAATAATAATAATAATAATAATAATAATAATAATAATAATAATAATAATAATAATAATACTAATACTAATACTAATACTAATACTAATACTAATACTAATACTAATACTAATACTAATACTAATAATAATAATAATAATAATAATAATAATAATAATAATAATAATAATAATAATAATAATAATAATAATAATAATAATAATAATAATAATAATAATAATAATAATAATAATAATAATAATAATAATAATAATAATAATAATAATAATAATAATAATAATAATAATAATAATAATAATAATAATAATAATAATAATAATAATAATAATAATAATAATAATAATAATAATAATAATAAAAATAGCATCAAAATTAAGTTAAATCAGTTGCAGAGCGAATCAACGGAAAAAGGATATCTTTCGAAAACCATTTACACATACACTACATTGGCATTACACAGTGAAAAAACACGCATAACGAACTGTTTATACTAAAGTACTTGTTCTAGAAATCATGGTTGGCAGGTTTTGCGTGAAACATGCGTTGAAGGCCAGCCTAGGGTAGCAACGTGCTTTGTTCTTGTTAAGTGCTCTCCACATGATACCAACCATCCAACTGAGTACACATACATAAATACCAGTGGCGAGTGACTTTCAGAGTGGGGGAAGCTTCAAGTAATAATGTTCATTAAAATAAGAGATAATAATGAATTTTATATATGCACAGTGATCTAAAATAGCAAGCATGGTCAACAAAATAATTTTCGCAATCTATGACACCCACATAATCATGGAATTGTATCATAGTGGTGCATAATTGTTTTGTTTTGCATGTCGATATCATTATTACGATGATTTTAAGAACTAAAGCTATTATTTAGTACTCTTTGTATTGTACAGTCCCGCATAGGCTCTTCTTGCACAGCAAGACTGCTCGCACTACAAGCAGGCATACTCCCTCTCCACTCAGACGTTCCAATTTTTCCTGGAGCTGGCCCACACCACGTGAATTGTCAATCTAACATGGAGAAAGTATGCTGCAATTCATTTTTGCTAATAACTTAAAACGTCACAAGAATTTCCTATGTGTCACCAGTAAATACCAATCTATCTATAATACTATTACTAATGATATTAAAATATACTTACAGTTATATCTAAAGGCGCCACATAAAACAAAAAATAATAAACCTTTCTTCATACAGTACAGAGATTTCACGTGACAATCTGCCAGCGCATACTAGCTACCGAACAGTCGGGATTGCTTGCGGAAGCCTACAAAGCATGGTACTCAAAGTTACCAATGCGTAAATGCAGAAATATTCAGTATTGAATGGCCTCGCGGAACTGGTCACTCGAGCACTAAGCAGCTGCCCAATTGTCTGCAGCACCACGGATGTTTGTGAATCAATTTTGAAAATGTATCCAGAGCAAATGAAATACTGTATGGCATGCATTTTGTGTTATTCTTCTTTTTCTCCTGAAATTCTTGGGGAAGCGGCGCTTCCAGCACTTTATTGCACGTTTCACTACTGGTGCACACAATTGTATTATTTCAAAATAAATGACAATCTCTACATGGCACAGTGGGCAAGCGTATCGGGAAAAATTGGCAACACAGAGATGTTTACCTCAGCTTATCGCACATACACGGTGAGTCCAGTGTATGTATAGTCTGTTCAGATATAATCATGTCTTCTGTACAGCAATGTGTCATACATCGGCAGACGCAACACAGAGATGTTTACCTCAGCTTATCGCACATACACGGCGAGTCCAGTGTGTGTATAGTCTGCTCAGATATAATCATGTCTTCTGTACAGTAATGTGTCATACATCGGCAGACGTAACACAGAGATGTTTACCTCAGCTTATCGCACATACACGGCGAGTCCAGTGTATGTATAGTCTGCTCAGATATAATCATGTCTTCTGTACAGCAATGTGTCATACATCGGCAGGCGTAACACAGAGATGTTTACCTCAGCTTATCGCACATACACGGCGAGTCCAGTGTGTGTATAGTCTGTTCAGATATAATCATGTCTTCTGTACAGTAATGTGTCATACATCAGCAGGCGCGAGAAATATCATATAGACACACACACACACACACACACACACACACACACACACACACACACACACACACACACACACACACACACACACACACACACACACACACAGCTTCCAGCCAGCCTCGGTAGCGTGGTGGCAGCGTGTGTGCCTCATGTTCAAGAGGTCCCGAGTTCGAATCTCGGTCAGGGTGAGTTACCTGGATAAGGTTTTTCCGGAGTTTTCCCTTATCCAGAAAGACGAATGTTGGGTAACTCTTAACTCTATGGACCCAGGGCTCACTTGAACATCATTTCACCCCTTTCATTCATCGTCTGATATGACCTAACGTTGGAGGACGTAAATTAAAAAAAAAAGCCACAGCTTCCAATCGCTCTATTTGTGTTTCGTAACTTACTGTACGTCAACTTACTAATATTTCACTCCTCTAATTGACCAGATAAGACCTGATAAGGCACGATCTCAGCACTGGCCACATGAAGGTCAGTACGCCTCAACGCTCTGTCGAGTAATAATATATTAGTGTAACCAAAAAGAACACACTGTAGACCATCTTATTTTTTAATGTAGTATGTTAGACAAAGAGCCATGCCATAGCTGGGTGGCTAGACCGCTTGGCTCTCACCAAAGCGGCCCGGGTTCGATCCCAGACGACCGCCAAGTGAGATTTGTGATGGGCAACATGGTGCTGGGGCGGGTTTTCTCCAGGTTCTCCGGTTTCCTCCGCCAACATTCCACCGATTACTTCATCATCTTCCCTATCACCTCATCTCTAGTACTTTCACTTCCGTTGGGCTGATCGCTCATCCTGGAATCTCTCTGACCAGGAAACCTCTGATTCTCAACCTGTTGCCTAAGAGCCTCGAGTTTGCGCAGTTCAGAAGGCTCTATGTTCCACTTAAGATAATACAGGAATTCATTCATTCATGTTAGACAAAGAAACAAAATCAAGACAATTATAACATTGGCAGGTGGGACCTGAACACTAGACAAAAAACATACTGAAAGAATCAGCAAATTTTATTATTATGTTTAGATAATATGTAAATAGCTGATAATACGAGGGCTGTTCAATAAAGAATGGTCACAATTTCTTTGACAGCGTACCTTTGCTCATCCTCATAATTTTGATGGTCATTCTCAAAATAGTCTCCCCTGAATGCGATGCACTTGTCACAGCGTTTCTGCCAGTCCTCAAAGACATGCTCGAAACAATATTTTGAGAGATCCTTCAAAATCGCCTCCTCAGCCTTCACCACTGCTTCTGATGATGGATAATGCCTCCCACGAAGGCGTTTCTTCAAGTTAGGGAATAGAAAAAAGTCACATGGGGCTAAATTCGGACTATAGGGAGGGTGAGGGATGTACTTCCCGTTGATTTTTGCAATATATTCAGCAACAACATTGGCAATATGCGGCCCCGCACTATCGTGGTGCAGCATCCAGCCTGCTTCATGGAAATGTGATCATTTGCGTCTGATATGGACTTGCAATGTTTTCAGGACATGCCTGTAGTTTTGTCCAGTTACTGATGTGTGTGTAGGTACAACATGCCGATAAACCATTCCATAAATATCAAAGAATGAGATGACTATAACTTTCCCAACAGAAGCAACAACTTTTGCTTTTTTGAGGGTTGGTGATGAAGGAGATTTCCACACTGAGCTTTGCTGTTTGCTCTCAGGATCAAAATGATGTAGCCAAGTTTCATCAACAGTGATTACGTTTGAAAGAAACTCCGGATCTTTCTCTAACATCAACTTTAACTGCTTGTTACCTCCATTGCAGCGGTAGTCGATACTGAACATGTCTGAACTTGTCTGGTTCTCACAGGCGGGAACCAGGAGTACCAACAACGAAACTACTACGGCGTGTTTGTTTCATATTAAGCTAACAGAATATAATAAGACTGAATATTAGTGCGAAAAATTATGACCGTAAAAAAATTACGATCATTCTTTATTGAACAGCCCTCGTAACAGTCAAGATTTACTTTCTTAGATTTGTTAATCTGTGTTAATTATATATTTGCTGAAAATTTATAAATAGAATTTGGTACCAAATAAGACTCACAATTCACGTGTTAATGCAAATTTAAATTGTGTAACTACTAATTACTAGATTCACTTAGAAGTTAAATATGCCATAGATAGCAATAAATCAAATTAATAAGTAGGTAGGAATTCACTGTTTATCTCATTTATTTAATTATACTGTTTAGTATTCAATATAACAAGGCAGTGTTAATGTACATCCAAGCACACCTAGTGTTAAATAAAGCGATTTTAAAAAATGTATACCGTTGAGTAGCTTTTTTAAACCATACTTAAAACACTGGTGGCCGAGTGGTTAGACCATTCGCCTTTAACCAAAGCCACCCGGATTCGATATCATGTGGCACTGTTATGGATGGAGCGGCGTCAGAGCGGCTTTTCTCCAAGTTCTCCAGCTTCCTCCACCACAATTTCAACTGCTCCATAATCACCTTTCCTTTCATCCATTGCACCGATGTTCCATAGTACAATCCACATCATATCAAATACTACCAGGCTGAGTTCCTTACTGCTCGTGCGGCACGTTCAAGCACGGTACTTGTGAACCCTCCATACGAGTGTAAGTCCTCCATACAAGCAGGGTAAAAGGGACATAGTGACGAAGGGGAAGTGACACAAAGAACGTGAGTTTTTACAAGTGGCTGACAATTCAGACTGTCTCTGATTTCCTCTAAAAAGTGGTCATTTAAGGGATGTTGGAAGGCTATATATGTTATACGACATACGGGTTTAGAAGACATATAAACTGAATCAATGTGTGAACACGGTGGCTACTCTGTTGCCATCTGATGCACCAGAGAGCGGAAGATAGGGAGAGGGTACGAGGAAAGTAACATTTATCATCTGACAAACTGTCAGAACATAAACTTGCTATGACTTTGTGGGTTCGTAGAATTAAAAGTCCAATTTGCAGAAATTCAAAATGTTCTTTAGTTTCGTAGAAATACATTTTGTCCACCAGCAGAACTACGTAACACACAAATACAATCTTCCAAGGTAGTTGACCACAACAAAGAGTTCACTTCCAAAACTCCAGTTTCAATTACCACTCTGTTTACCACTGTCTTTACAACTACTCCGCTGGCGTGTCACCTCTTAAATATACCTGCATTGATAATTCTTCTAAAACAAACAAGAACCCGAATGTTCGCTATCAATCAGGATGTCACTGCAACTTTCCATCTATCTAACTTGTTTGTTTCGGCAGACCTTTATCTCCGTGCTATCTTTATCTGTTTTTGCAGGCTATTTATCTCCGTGATAGACTATCCGTCCTTATCTCTCCGCGCCGAACATTACGTAGCAAAGGATAATGATGATGACATTATAAACTGTAACATTCAATATTAACATACTTATTTACTGAAAATAACGTACCTGGATTTCTGAAAACGACTTATTGTAGAGGAGTTGCTAGCTTAAATAAAATAAATAAAAGTTCACCATTTTCTGTGCTAGAAGTTTCGCCTTGTTTCACATTAAGTGACACAGTATGCACACTCACATCGCACGCTCTGGTCAT
Organism: Mantis religiosa; assembly: GCA_030765055.1. Classification (NCBI taxonomy): domain Eukaryota; kingdom Metazoa; phylum Arthropoda; class Insecta; order Mantodea; family Mantidae; genus Mantis; species Mantis religiosa. The sequence continues at coordinate 11,174,226 of CM060958.1, forward strand.
TAGTTCCTAATAATAACCAAAGGCGCGACAGCCCATAGAGGGCCAATGCCTGCCAACCGGACTGCCGGCCTCACGCCCACATACGCAAGGTAGAGGTGGAGGAGATGTGATCAGCATCTCGGCAACCCTAGCCGGAAAGTTGGCTTTCTTGATCAGGGCTGCTTATTTATCGTAAGCTCCTCAGTTTCCACACGATACTGAGTGCGCATCGGTCCTATATCCCGGACTTAAAGTGCGCGCCCCCAGGGGTGGGATCGAACCCGGGCCGCTTTCCGAAGAAGGGTACCAAAGCATGCTGCCTTAGCCCACTATGCCACGGCGCAGGATGGTCATTAGTTCCTGGCTTTGTAAAAAACTCATCCGGTCACGCACTTTTTCAGATGAAATTTCATAAAGAAACTGTAGGTACATTTTAAAAATATTTCTGTTCTGGGAGCAAAGTACTTTACACTTAGTACCTGCGCCACTGGTACCAGGCTTTGAAAGTGACATTGTTAACAGTTGAGAAAACAATGTAAACATGCGAATTTTCTGCTTATTGTCACAGTTACACAAAGCACCTTACACTGAAGTTTGCGTTACGGGCTGTTCTTGAATGAACTTCAAAGAACAGGTGCGCGCTCCTGGATTTCAGTGATCCGTGGTCAGTTCATTTAGGAACTAAATACCTATATGCAGTTCCTACCGACACTTAGTAATGTTTTATCAGTACTGCGTAATGAAAAGGAATAAACACATACAAGATTGGAAGTTGAAGCATATCATAACCATAAACAAGGGAGTAAGGTGTTTATTCTCGAAGGAATAACTCGAAACTATACATCGTAGAAAAATGTATAGGCTGCCTCAAACATTATTCTTGCATATACCAAGACATATTACAATGTGGAATTTACAGTATAATCTTCGCAAAAGTTAAAGGTATATGGAAGCGGGCCTTATTGCAGACTCCATCCAAATTTAAGCTTCCGCCAGGACTGCCGCATGTAGTACACGCATCTCACGCGCCTGAACTGAGAACATTATATTAATTAATTGCGCTCGGATAAATGTTTGAAAAATGGCATGCCAATCTTATAATAAGAAAGAATTTTATTTTCTGATCATGACCGTACAAAAATCCTGTCTCTACGATATTTAGAACACGAGCGATGCACGTTTTATCTTCACATGTTATGGTTAAATGTTACGGATAAATATTTGAAAATTACAGATGCCAATCTTATAATAAGAAAGAATTTTACTTTCTGATCATGACCGTACAAAACTCCTGTCTCTACGATACTTACAACACGAGCGATGCACGTTTTATCTTCACATGTTATGTTATCCATCCATTCAACACAGATAACGCTGAAAAACAACACCATTCTTTCCTCACAATACTAAATCTCAAGCATAAATAAATAATGCACCTACTATTAAAACACAAGTCACACAGTTTGAAACAGTTAATATTCAGTTCGTTTTCAGAGTAGAGGTGTTGTTTTGTTAAAGTGACAACATCGTTAAGTCGTGTGTTGAACTCGAGCTGAATTATTGTTAATATCACATTAAATTATTATTATACACATATCTGTTTTCCAGTGCTTGTGATCCGAGTGCGTGAACATGTCCCTCGAAGCTGGGACAAGTGGTTTTTCGATCAACAAAAGTGAAGTGATTCATTCTTAGGACAGAAAAATTATATTTAATATGAACAAGTTTTTACGAAAGCTCTCCATTCCAGGATATAGGGCAACCGTAGATTTTTCAAAATCTCAGCAATTAACTCTGTAACCTTGTGGTGTAGGTTGTGTGCACACAGTGTCACAAATTTGTAGTGAAGCAGCTTCATCCTTAGAAAAAGGGAGCGTGGCTGTGTTTCAATCTCCGGGAAAGATCCATGAAGCTGAAAAGCGAGTTACTGGATTGGAAGTCATGCTTGCTGTTCCACTGCTGTGACATGTGTCAATGTAAGATTTTAAGGCTTTAGGAATATTTAATATGTACTTTAATTACGGGAAGAATAGCCAAAACCTCTACTGGCGGGTAAAACTGCTCTTATGTACAGAACCACTGCGGTATACGTACTACGCTTGGCAACAGCGCTCCGCTCGAGCATTGGCCAGCGTTCATATGTCTGTAACTTTTGCGAGCGGTATAGTGATTTTGGGCGTATGAAAAAAAAGAAATCGCCTTTGCTCACGCTTGTGCTGTGCATTCCGAACTAGGCAACGCTGCACGCCTATGATACGACAGTCGCTCTTGGCAAGCCCTTCCTAGCTCCACCTCATATGCTTTCTAATACCATACATCTTTATAATCATTGTATTCAACAGTCCAGTGTTTTCATTTCCCGTATATTATCTTCCGATAAAGGGGTAAGCCAGAAATATTGAACATTTTTATTGTGTGACTGCCTGTTTTATTTATTGATTATCCATGCAGACGGTGCCGCGGCGGTGCCCCTCGCTTCAATCCCAGGAATTTGTGGCGGGTTTGCTCCCAGTACCCCCTGCTCTATCATCACATTTCGATTTCATATCATTTTCTCGACGGCTTCTGACCCCAGGCATCCACTTGTAAGTGTACGTACTTCATACAAAATAAATATTTTATTTGTTATCGACACTGTGGATTGATATCAACGCCGCCGTGTGCCGGAATTTCGTCCCACAGTCTATTACCAGTAATTAAAAAATAGAGTGGTTTTTACAAGATACCTGAAGGTCAGCTTCATCTGTGTCTCCATGTGGGGAGCTTCAATGGTGCCGAGAAGCAGATAGTAAGTTATGCATATCCCCCTCTTATATCAAAACATATAAACAAGCAAGAGCCCGCCTTGGTAGCATGTCTGCATCACGTTCAAGAGGTCCCGAGTTCGAATCTCGTGCAGGGTGAGTTACCTGGATAAGGGTTTTCCGGGGTTTTCCCTTACCCTGTAAGACGAATGTCGGGTAATTCTAAGCTCCATGGACCCCGGACTCATTTGAGCATCATTTCATTCATTCCATTCATCATATGACTTAACGTTGGAGGACGTAAATTACAAACAAACAAAAAAAATATAAACAAGCATTCATCTCAGGAAAACATGCACATTTATATTAGCGTGCTTTAATAGCAAAACTAGGTTATTCTCAATACACATTGTAATGTCTTCACAGACGTGAGTATTTTTTAAATACTTTATAAAGACTTTGTCAAATGCGGTAATATCAGCGGCGTAGGTGTGCCAGAATTTTGAAGCTTAAAATTACCCGACATTTGTCTTTCAGGGGGAAAAAAAAAAAAAAACATCGGAAAACCCCTTATCCAGGTAACTCCCCCTGGCTGGAATTCGAACTTGGGACCTCTTGAACGTAACACAAACACGTAACATCTACGGTATCGAGGTGGGTAGCCCCGGGTTTGATTCCCGTGACTAACCTACCTGACCCATGGTTTTTTTCGGGGATTTTCTCGGGTCACCAGACGATTGCTGGGTAGATTAATTTCATCCCCCGAATGCCCTGTTCCTCCGTTTCATCTCCATTATAATTTCACATCAGCCGTCATTTGGTGGTCTCTTTCAGTGTCAGCCGGTGCTTGGCGTTGCATGGCAGGATGATATGCTCGTGGTAAATATTGGTAAACATGCATTACGGTCTGGTGGGTAGTTCCCGGAACACGGCGGATGGGATGCCGGTGTGCTGGCCCGCCGGGGGAGTTTCCAACTTGTAAATAGTGAGGACCCTGTCCTCTTCCTGTCGTGACTCCTGTCTTCTCTCGCCTCATCCTTCACTAAGTTACCCGGATTTGATCCCAAAGAACCGCAAAGTGAGATTTGTGGTGGACAACAAGGCACTAGGGCGGGTTTTCTTCGGGATCTCCGGTTTCCCCCGGCATCTCATTCCACCGGTGCTCCATCTTCATTTCATATAACATCAGTGTCACTGCGGTGCCGTATGTAGTAAAAGCGGGCGATACACTACACATTTCATTTTTGTCTTATGCACTGACGTAGCTCCTTGGGGCGACCGCCTTCTGTCTTCTCTCAGCTCATCCTTCCTCCCGGGGGTGTCCCACTTTAGGGCATAGGTACAACACACCAAGTTTGGGCTTCCATGCCGAATCCCCTCCGTAGCTTAGTCTTCATAGGTAGAAGAAAACTCTTTAAGATCACAACACTGGATAGAATTAAAAATACTCTCTTAGGAAAGGCAGAGCGCTGCATTCGCCTGTTATCTTGTTTACTAGAAGAGCGAAATATTAGTAACCTGGCTACAATAAGTGAGCACTTGGGAGATGTCTGTTTGATATGAAAGATTAGCCAATAAATTGTAGATTACCAGTGGATCTGGCCGTTTTGTAGCTTGACACTAAGGTATTTTCATTCCCTCTTCTTTCTCCTTGTCACAATATTCAATTACGTTGTACTATATGATTTCTGGCGCCTACCGATGTCCAGAAGACATAATTGCATCTAAACAGAGTATATATGCACCGACTCGTCGGGTATGTGCGATGGGCTTCAGCAAGCAACTCCGTTGTTCGCAATTTTCCAATACGCTTCCACACATTGCCAATGTAGTACTGGAGCTAAAATCCAAGGAACTCGATTGTGATAGGAAACAGATTGCACAAAACATCTATAGTTCGAGAGCTTTTGAGCCTTCTTCAAATCTTGAACATACCACTTCCACTATTACTGCATAAGAATTAGTGGGGACTGAAATTGCGGATACAACGCAGGTTATACAGGGTGTCCCACCTAACTCTGCGACCTCAAATATCTCCCAAATGAAACAAAATATGAAAATTCCAATTGGCCAGGAATGTACCTATGTCAGGGGTCCACACAATGAGAAGGTATGCATAATCCATAAAGGTAAACAAATAACACTTTCAACACCAAGTTTCGTTTTTTATATGGAACAGGTATGTTTATTCTAGCAAAATGACAACTAGAATTACAATTAGTGATTCCACACTGGTCCCGCTTTTCTAAACACATTTACTAGTGGCCTATAGTCCTAATGAACTTCACTGTTATGCATTACATCCGGCATGGAAAATGCACCCACAAATCAACCATAGCGTATTGTCCGATGAAACCGTGCCAGTTCAACAGATGTTCGAAGTGCCGCTGTTTGCATTTTGGAATCTGGTAACAAGAGAGTGTTGCACGGATTGCAGTGTTTCTACAGATATTGCTGCACACGTAGTAGTAATACGATGTTGCATGTCTTCCACTGTCTTTGGCGGTTCTTGGTACACTCTACTGCCCTCCACAGGAGAGAACGTCTCCGGGCCTTGAGACGCAGGGGGGTTGACGAAGGTTCCCACACCCTCCCTGGATAGGTTTATGACACCCTATGTCAGTACAGTTACAGACCATTCAAAAACATTCTGACAACTTCTACTTTTGTGAATGAATCTTCTCGGTTTTAGTGTACAGAGTGAATAGGGTGCATGTTTTTTAACGGTTCTGCTCCTTGTGTAGCATGCGTTCTCTGTCACACACATTCACTGTCCTTGTCCCACTGTGTAAGGTTGGCACATTCCTTTCAGGGATCCTCTTTGCGTTGCTGGACAGTACCTTTCCCTGTGTCCCAGAGAAAGAAAACAAACGGGGTCAATCCTGGGGAACCGAGTCGGCCATCGCACTGGACCTCCTCGTCCTATCCACCTATTTGAAAACTTCGCATCCAAAACGTCTCTGGAAACTTGTGCATAATGTGCTGGACACCCATCATGCTGGAACCAGATAGATAGACATGTTTTCAATCCCACGCCCTACATGAGGAGGGGTAGAGTGCGTTGCAGAAATAATGCATATTTCAGAACGCATGAGATTTAGAAACGTGAAACCAAGTGTGTTATTACTAATTGTAGCCCTAGTTTTCATTTTGCTGGAATAAGCATACATGTTCCATTAAAAAAAACACACACACACACACAACTTGATGTTATTTGAATAAGTAGAGCCAGACTGAAAAATTCAATGCCATAGCCGGGATTTGAACCACGGATCTCCCGCTCTCCGTGCGGTTGCTCTAAACATTTGAGCTACATAGTAAGCCATAGTAGCTCAGATGGTTAGAGCAACCGCAAGGAGAGCGGGAGCTCCGTGGTTCAAATCCCGGCTATGGCAGTGAATGTTTGTCTGGTTCTACTCATTCAAACCTTAGCCTACACACGGCTAGTGTGGAAGAAATGATTATTTTCATAAATTTACCTGAATTGATGTTATTTTTAAGTTTGATTTATGAGTCACTATGTTTACACTTAAACTTCACTTACTTGTTGTATAATTGAAACGTTTTCAAGATCATTCGATCTCATCCTCAGCTGTTTGGTGACTAAATGAACCTTCCTCGTCTTCCACTACTAAGGAGCTCCGATCACTCTGCCATCTGGTGTAAGGGGCACTAAGTTTTAATACTTCATTTAATGCCGCTTTTAATATTTATGATGTTATTTGTTTACCTTTATGGATTGTGCATACCTTCTCATTGTGTGAGCCCCGATATATGTACATTCCTGGCCAATTGGAATTTTCATATTTTGTTTCATTTCGGAGATATTTGAGGTCGCAGAATTGGGCGGGACACCCTGTATGTGAAGGCATGAAAGGGGCAGGCAAAACTCAAAGCCGGCAAGGGTTGGAACACAATATTTTCGAGATTTTAAAATAAGCTAATATTTCAAAACTTAATTACAGGTTTTGAACTATATACTCATTTGAATTTATAGCCAAACGTTCAGTTTAAATAGAACAAAAACAACTGATTTGTGTAGAATAGTTATTAATTTAAGGAACTGACCTTTAATATATTAAATTTCAACTCCTTACATGTAGCGCTCAGATGAACACCTGAATATTTTTATAATGCTAGCTCCATTTTACATCGATTTTACAGGTTCTCGACAATGTTCAACATTAAATGTATAATCTTTTACTCCGTGCATAGGATTTAGTTGTTTCATGTTTGCACACAGATGAGCAAAGCAACGATAATTCACATTCTGCAATAGCGAAAGATTTTGATTAAGACATTTCCCAAAAGAATCAGAACATGGCTAAGGCACGTTGTACGGTTGGCAGTACCTGATAATTGATCTGCCTTATCACTTCCCACTATAAACAAACGCATACCGACTTGTATAAATAAACCTTCTCTCTAATGGCCTTGGCAATTAACTTTGTCACTGCCTTCAATAATGGGTTATAAATTAATGTTTCTTAATTAGTTATAAATTAGTCTTTTTCCGAATTTCGAGCAGAGAGATGACAGCATTATTTTTAAGCAATAAAGTGGATGAGAAACTACGATTTAAATTAAAACTATGAACAAAAAATGGAATATGTAGACGAATACTAGAGACATCCAAGCTTTATCCTTTCGAACACAGTATCTCTGGAACGAAGACAACTGAAATTTATTGCGAACCATTAAGGGTTAGTTTGTTTTAAACATGCTCTAATCACGAGGATCGGAAAACTGTCATTTCAAATCATTTCGAGTAAGAGTGTGTTTTAGGGCCCGTCGACAGCGAGTTCATTTGGGTCTCAAATCATATTAAAGTATTCATTTGTTTGAATTAGTAAATTGTTTTCAGATCTTTTCTATTTGGAAACGATATATTACTTTTCATTACGAATCAATGAATATCTAATACACTTAATAACTGCTCAGTGTTATAGAATTCGTTACAAGAGTAGCATTTTGGGGTTATTTGCATACGAATATCAACTATGCAAAAGCTCAAACGCAACATTTACTATAACATACCTTAACAGCATATTCTGCTGAGACTAGATACTATTATATAACTGAAACTTTACCTTTGGATGTAATACGTATTCCACCTTAATATCCTCATTTTGAAAATATTTCATTTTCAGTTTCTGGAATTTTACAAGTTCGGTTTTGTTAGGAGCGTATCCTGCCATGTTCTCATGTGCGTTAGATTTTACGACGGAACTCACACAAATTTATAGTAAATTATATACTTTAAACACTATTTCTTTAACGTACAAACCAAGGTACAAACACTACCATTCTTGAAAATGTCCGAGAATTTCCAATCCAGTTGCTTTCACTAAGTTCATATGGAACACAGGGTGGCCACAAAACAAAAATTAATAGCAGTGGGAGATCTAATTTTCATTCTTGAGCGTATGATTCTTGTTTATGTTTTGACGCAACCTTATTACGATTTAAACTAAAAGGTTCACATATTAGCTATTACTACGTTAAGAGATTGTGTACTATATGCATTTTACAGATTAGTTTTTAAATACACAAATCAGTACAAACAATAGACGGTTGTTAGCCATATTTATTCAGTTTTCGACTTGCTCGATGTTGCTATTCTAACCTATACTAGACTATCTGGCAGAATTCAACTGTTTATAAAGTCTATATTCGCCACTGCATTCATAGTGATTCATAGTAAGTATACAATTACATTGGTCTGTCTCGTATTTTTAAGATCTAGGATAAACCGTTTCCCTTACAGCTTTTTTTTTTAAATCTTCACATAGAGAGTTGAAAACGTTTAACTGTATTGAATTAAAAGAAATATTGGATGAGTGCGTACACACCACCTCTATCCACTCTTGTGCAAACTATTCTTTTAAAAAATTTCTGCCTATTCCATATTAATCCAGATAATTGTTTATAGATCTGATTTAATTATAAGTTTTCTTATACGTATAATGGGTAAAGGAGAAGTCGGTATTTGATTTCTTTGGCAATTCATTCTCTTTGCACTGTCAGGATATTCTCTCGGGGAAGGTGTTCTAACCCCTTCAGCTGCTGTGGTGCGAGCACTGCAAATCCCCCAGCACTCGTATTACTCTACAGAGCGTTGAGGCGTATTGAACTTCAGGTGGCCAGTGCTGTGATCATCTCTTATCGGATCTTATCTGGTCGATTAGAAGATTGAAATATTAGTAAGTTGACCTACAGTAAGTTACGAAACACAAATAGAGCGATTGGAAGCTGCGTGTGTCTATATGATATGTTTTCTCGCACCTGCCGATGTATGACACGTTGCTGTCCAGAAGACATGATTATATCTGAACAGACTATACATACACTGGACTCACCGTGTATGTGCGATAGGCTCAGGTAAACATCTCTGTGTTGCGAATTTTTGTTCATACGCTTTCTCTCTTTGCCATGTAATACTTCTGGCGTTACTATAAGTACGTCGGGTCGAACATTCAAGCCCCTCCCAAATGGGAGTTGTTCGGATTTGGTTGGACTCGACGGAGTTAGTGATTCCTGACACACATGTGTATTGGGTACGGGTACGTCTGGCTTGCCTGGCGTTAAGGGACGCCAAAAAGTCTTTGTTATTATCGTGCTGCTCAAAAGGTTACCCTGGCTTTGTCTTTGTTAATACAAACATCTCAGATAACGCACTGATTATTCTCCAGAGTGACGGGGGTACTGGTGCGCTTCTCGGACGTGTACTAAGCACCAATGAACGCATCACTTCAGCCAATGGAATGCACAGAAATCACAAATGACAGATAGATGTTATGTCCACGTGGAGTAATGGGTACCATTGCTTCCCTGGTCTGCACGTTCACCTGATATGTCGCCCTCGAACATGTCCGGGGTATGATTAGTCGGCACCTGGTGCGTCATGGTCCTCCAATAACTACTGTCACGGAGTTGTGGGCTCAAACACAAACTGCGTGGAGGGAAATTTTTGAGGAACGTATCCAGAACCTTTTTGATGCAATACCACGCCGTATAGCAGCTCTGATTGCAGCGCATGGAGGTCACACGAAATACTGAATATTAGGGCTGAATATAATACTGAATAATGGAATATTACTGAATATAAGATGGAGCAACGTGACATACATCTAATGCCACCATGGAACTTGTAACCAGTTTCATTTATAATCGAATAATCTCAAAACGTCTGCGCCCCCCCCCATATCCTCTGACCTAACACCACAGGATTGTTTGTTGTTGTGGAGGTATCTAAAAAATAGAGTGTACAAGAATAGGCCATGGACAATTGATGTTCTCAAGGCATCCATTCGAACGGAAATAAGTAACATTGGCGAGGATACTCTCCGTAAAACTTCAGAAAATATGGTGAGACGAGTACAAACATGTATAGATGCTGGTGGAGGACACTTCCAACATTTTCTCTGAGATGTAAATAGTGTAATGTAATCTCCCAATTGTGTATTATATTCTCCCAAAGTTGTACATATGTCTTTTTATTGGTTCAAAAGTTATGGCCTATTGAAATGGTTCAGGTTTATATGGATCGCACTGTATTTATGTCCTCCAACGTTAAGTCAAATCAGACGATGAATGAAATGGGTGAAATGATGCTCAAATGAGCCCAAGGTTCACAGAGCTTAGAGTTACCCGGTAGTCGTCTTTTAGAATAGGGGAAAACCGACCAATACCTTATCCAGATAGCTCGCCCTGATCAAGATTCGAACTCTAGAGCTCTTGAACGTGAGCCAGACAACTCCAAACTCACGTTTGAGGACCTGGAGAGGTTTCCGAATAAAGAGTGCACTGGGGGAGCATGTTTTAAAAGCAGAGAAATACCAGTCAAATTAATGCTTTAAATCTAGTACCTTTTTCTTATTAATATATATATATATATATATATATATATATATATATATATATATATATATATATATATATATATAATGGAAGTATACTTTTGACACTACCCCAAGTTCAAATAAAAAAAACAGGAAATGGCTCCGGTACCAAAAAGGGGAGGTATGTGAAGTACATTTTGTACTTTAAAGAGTTGAACATGTTTTTTTGCAACATATGTTCGCCACCAATTAACTTTTCTCCAGTTAACTTCCATGTTTTTTAAGTTATACAAAATTACTTAGCTGAGTGAGAAGCTATTTTCAGGTAATTCAGGATATATAGTTTGTCAAAAACATCTTAAGCATGTGGTATATTAATACAAATTGTTGAGAATTTTTGAAAAAATAAAATATTTTACAAACGTTCCATTAATTTACGGCGGGGTATTTTCTTGAAAAATCCTTGTGTAACAACTTTCGATGTTATTGAACTTAAATACCATGTTTGGTTTTTACGAACTTTTCACTTTTAAGTTCTAGTGCCCCACCTTTCTCTCACACGTACATACACCACCGAAACCCGGTTCAGACTAATAGTTTTTAAGTGTGCTTAAAAGTAACAGACCCATGTAAGTAGATTTACTGATAAATAAGAGAACTCCTGTGAGACAAAATTGGCGCATACTGGCAGCGTTTTTATACAGAAATACATATTTATGCATATAAATATTAATTAAATATATATGTATTATTATTTCCCTTATTTTTATTGTTTACGATTGTTTACTATATTCTTTCTGTATTTTTATACATATACACTATACACATAAACAACCATACCCAAGGTGGGAATCGAACCCGCGATCCTCTACGCGGTGATCATGGGTTCCACTTCAAGATTTGGAAATGGAGGACCTACCTCGAACCTAACCTCTGTTATGTGACCAAATGTGTTATCTTAGAATTAACAACGTTCGTTAACAAACAAAACATTTATTTACACGCATGCGTGAACCTCCTTGATAAATACGTATCCTTTATGGTGTTTAGGGACTTTTTGGATGGAATCCATGCCTTTTGTTACCTTTAATGTATAGTTCGCAGGTAAAGTAAAACTACGAACAATCCGAAGACATACCAGATTACTTGTCCTTCCAAGTTGCATAAAAGAATTTTTTCAAGTAAGCCTTCACGCTAAGCTAACACTTTACATGCAGAATTATATCTTATTTTTTATTTCCTGAAAATGGTTCAAACAGTGCTCTTTAAATTATGTTTATTAACACATGCATAGCTTTAATTTACTGCGATTAGCTATGAAACCTTCTTCATTCCGAATTAATTTTGCATAATTAGTAAATTTTAACACAAAAGACAAATATTTATTACAAAAAGTAATAATATCTGTGTTAGAATAAGTTCCAAGCTGAGTTGCGCCCGGAACGACCCAAATCTGTAACGGAAAAGACAGCAATATGTGTGTAAAACTGAATTTAATTATGCTGATCGTAAGTGGCTTTGAGTTTGAAATTTTCGCTTGACGTTACTTTGGATTCATTTTACTAAGTTACACCACTTTAGGCACTCTGTTATTTTCAAAAGGTGATGGTACATTTGAAAATACCACCACAACTGGACTGCTGTGGAATTGGTCGATAAGTTGTACCACCAGGTTGCAGGCATGTCGTTTTCTTATTACCAACATGAATATGCTCTACTCATTTTCTGTTGTATAATTCCGTTTGTTATGGAGGAAGAAACTTGTTTACAATTATCAAATGAATTGCAAAGTAATCGCAAGGAAGGATTAAGTTACGTGTAAATTAGCTTAAAATGAACTTTTGAATGGTTTGTGTATTGATAGAGTAGACTTTTGTATTAGTTTGTTTAGGTAATATAGGATTGTTGGCCGTGTATGAAGTGAGTTTGGTAGCTCAAAGGGTGTTGGTAAACGTACGAGTGATACGCTTTGGCTTATCTGAGATGAGCATATTAACTTTAAGTTGCAAGTAAGTCTCAGACTGCTAACTTTTAATCGTTTCTCCGATGTCAAAGTAATTAAAAGCATATTACGATGTTATATTAACGTTCTTATGATGATACTTATAGGTCTCTAGATTGAAGCATGGATATACCACTGCCAGAAGAATCACAACCTCCGGGTTTGCTGGACGACTTGCCGCCTCCACCACCGCCTCCTCCAGGACCACCACCGATAGTACTTACAACACCTTGTGATAACATTCCTTTACCAGCATGTACTCAGTTTCCACCACCAGGCTTTATGCCTCAATTTCCGCCACCAGCTCGGCCGATTTCAGCTCCAATTTTACCAGCAGAAGCTCCGCCTTTGCCGCTGCTACCACCTCCAGCACCAATTGGATTAGAATCTTCGTTGGATCTGATCGATGATCCTAACAGGTGAGTGCTTTTGAAAGTCATAAATAGTTGGCCTTTTAATGATAGTATGGCTTAACTGCAGAATATACAGGCATATGTTTTATTACTCTGCATTGGTGATGTAGGTTGAATAATTGACCCATATTGAGTTAATTCTGTAGTAATGCTCTAGGTAATTCTTTACTGCCTCTGGGAGATCTTATTCTAAATGTGTTTGCCATAAAATGAGTATTAGGGTCGCAGTACAAATCATTCTGGGGTAGCAACTTTATTTGTAAACAAATAAGTATTGAAAAAAATAATCAGTTTTGCTGGTACATTGATTATGCCAATTTGCTGTGGAATGTTAATTTCTTTTTGAATCGTAAATTTAAATTAAGTTTTATCACAAAAAGGAACCAACTTTTGCTGATGTGGTACAGTAACCTGTATGTTTTTCTTTATGGTTTTTAGAGATGTAGGTTGCTCAAAATTGTATTTTTGGAGAGCAATCTAGGTGATTTGGTTCAGCTTTCCAACATATATCAGTATTTTAGTTAAAATTTTGTGATATTGGTCCTATGTTAAAACTGAATAACTACCAGAATGTGAATAACATTTACTAGAATAGTTTAAGAAATGTTTGGAGTTAATATAACTATTTTCAGAGCCTGGAGTTTGCTTTATATATCTTGACAACTCTTAATTGTGTTTGCAACTACTTCACTCCTCTACTTCTAAAAAACTTTCCTAGGCTATGCTTTTCAACTTGGGCCCTTAACCCTGAGCTATGCTTTATAAACAAAATGCTGTAAAAGTTGTTGGTTGGTGGGTGGGTGATTGGGTCAGTCATAGGCTCTAAAAAGTACTACACCAATCTTAAAAACAATTCCTAAGATTTTCTGATAAGTATTATTTGGTTTTACTCTTGTATGCACAAATGAATGTAATATTTGGTATACAGGGAGGTGTACAATAATCTGGAAGTTGAGAGGTTTAAGTACATGGCCTTGATGAAATCTATAGTTGTCCCATCCTCCCTTTTAAGTTACCTTATTTACATAGCAAAACCTTGCCACCATTTTGAGGAGGAAGTTGTTTAAAAAGGGATGAAAGGTCACTAAATCACCTGTGTAAGATGATTTACAAACTTATGAAAATGCAACAAAAGGTAATTAGCAAGAGATGTTGGAAAAACCATACATTTCATAGAAATCAAATGGTGAAGAACAAAGTACCACTTGTACACTTTATCTTGAGCTTTTAGATAACATTGTGTCAAACATTGCAATAGATATTTCATGACTTTTATGCAGTCATGCTTCAAATTATGTCATAAGAGCTGTGAGTTGTTTTGAAAATGTATTTTCCAGGTCAACCAATGGATGAAGTAAAAGACATGGTGCCTTTTACTATTTACGGGAGTTTGGGATGTCAGTGCTGCAACTCCCTAATTCATTTAGTACTTAAAATTACTGTTTCAGTTGAGCACAAAAGTAAACTGATGTTATAGTGCAAGTTATCAACAAATGGTAACACTGGAGTATAGATCGCTCAGTGGTTACTTAGCAAAGCATAGACCCTCCTGACTTGGAATGTTTGTAGCACTAGGTTCCCAGGCTCAAGATAAAGTGTGCGAAAAGTACTCCATTCCCTACTTTGGCTAGAAGGATCATTAAGTGGTGTACATATGCCAGCAAAATACAAATGAATCACTTTCTAAATGCAGCAGCTACCTGTATCCACTGCCGAAACGAAAAGACAAGAATACACTTATCATTAAAGAATGCACACTTGTGTAGCTCGTGTGTTTTGCAGTAGTGATTGCTAATTGCATAAGCTCAACCTATCCTTCCATGAATCATTAATCTTATGTAAATGCTGAATGTTAGCATGTTAAGAAATGTTAAGCACCTTGGTGTAACCACTAGTTGCTAATTAACATAAGCTTATATATAAAAAGCTAGACCTAACCTAACCTAATCTCCCTTGAATCAGAAACCTAAGCTTCTATAAGTATTGAATCTAAGCATCATTAACGAATGCATGGAAGGAATATATGAAGGTAGCTCTATCTTAAGTTGCATTAGGTGTGATGTCTGTGCGACATAACACTATTACATGTGCTTCAGTATCCAAAATATCTAATAGTGTTCATTTAGTGTGTATTTGTTACATACAATGCAAAAAAGTGTTGCATATGCAAAGTATTACTACTTTTGAGTCATTTGCACATACAAAGTGTAACTCCATTATTATTATTATTATTATTATTATTATTATTATTATTATTATTATTATTATTATTATTATTATTATTATTATTATTATTATTATTATTATTATTATTATTATTATTATTATTATTATTATTATTATTATTATTATTATTATTATTATTATTATTATTATTATTATTATTATTATTATTATTATTATTATTATTATTATTATTATTATTATTATTATTATTATTATTATTATTATTATTATTATTATTATTATTATTATTATTATTATTATTATTATTATTATTATTATTATTATTATTATTATTATTATTATTATTATTATTATTATTATTATTATTATTATTATTATTATTATTATTATTATTATTATTATTATTATTATTATTATTATTATTATTATTATTATTATTATTATTATTATTATTATTATTATTATTATTATTATTATTATTATTATTATTATTATTATTATTATTATTATTATTATTATTATTATTATTATTATTATTATTATTATTATTATTATTATTATTATTATTATTATTATTATTATTATTATTATTATTATTATTATTATTATTAATTATTATTATTAATTATTATTATTATTAATTATTATTATTAATTATTATTATTATTAATTATTATTATTATTATTTATTAATTATTATTTTTTTTTTCAGTTTTAAGATTAGATACATTTGCAAGTTTGCCCATATATTTTAAGTCCATTCATGTGCAACATAAAGTTCATGAGTAATGTACATTTACAACTTTTTCGGTGTAATAGGCTGTGGGAAATGTTGCTGAACCTTTTGAAGACTTATAATTTATTTGCTTAATACATATAATGCAATGATAAATACACTACACATTGGAAAAGATCTTCTTTTAGAAACACAAAGGGCAGTTAATAAATTTTGATTTACTGCCACCAAGTACCCTTTGGAAGTACATGTCACTGCCACATGATGCCACCATTATAGACAATCACAACAGAAACAACAGCACAGGTCAGTCGGACACATTCTGAAGATGACAGGGAATCTTGTTCCAAGTGATGTTAGTGTTACTAGTACTGGCTCATCTTAAGTAAATACATCTTAACATCAGCCTCTTCCTATGTAAATATTTCTTTCTTCTCTTAAAGAGGCTAAGCTTTTAGGTTAGTCTTATCTCTTTGAACAAAATCCTCCATGGTCTGGGATTTGAGTTAAAAAAATAAATAACAGAAAATTGATATTAGATGAGATGTTGTGCATTAAGAACTTCTTAAAAGATAAATTGAGAAAAGAAACACTCACAAATGTTTTGATAGATAATAGTCAACATGAAAAATTCAATGCCATGTACGGGATTTGAACCACGGATCTCCTGGTTTCTATCCAGTCGCTCTTATCCATTGAGCTACCATGGCCAACTTGCCGTCATTACATTAAATTCTCCATTTGACTCATATTTTCCCCTGGTAAACCACTTGAGGCTCTCACATTCGAGATGCACCGTTTGTGGTGACTTACTATCGTAAGTACTTGAGTCCGAGGCTTCATCAGTTTAACTCTTATTATTTTAATTAATTGGTGGAAATTAATCATTTCTTCACACTAGCCGTGTATAGGCTAAGGTTTTTGATAGATAGAGTCAACATGAAAAATTTAATGCCATGGCCAGGATTTGAACCACACATATCCTGGTTTCCGTCCAGTCGCTCTTATCCACTGAGCTACCATGTCCAACTTGCCGTCAGGTCCTCCTCCCTTAAGTCATTCGGCATCCTGAAAATGGGAGAGATGCATGCTCCCGAAACGTCGATGTCACATCTTCTTACCTGGCTCAAAGCCTGATAATGTCTAGAACATATACGCCGCCAGGAAAGATTCAGCTCATATTTTACTTCTTAGAAGTTTCACTCTTTGCAATGACCATGAGAAACAAAGGAATGTTGACCTAAAAATAATTATCAATAACAGTGAATATTCTGTAAATGATTAATGCCGTAAAAATGTTTGGTGTATATACCATACTCATTGCATGGCATAACAGTGAATAAGACATCTAACAATTTAAAGGGTGCATGATTATTAAGTATTGGGAATAATAGTTCAGCATAGATATCAGTGGTAAAAAGTCAGAACATCTTGTTGCTACCCATGTATTATCAGGTCTGTGCCCATACTTCAGTATCATAATTTTATGTGAATCAATTAGATTTCAGCATCACATCAATCCTCTGGCACTATAAATTTGGATATCCACATTTCCATTTCATTTAGTTTATTCTGAAGATGACAAGCACTTTATCAAGTGAGATGACACTTAGGAAATCTTGGTGGCATCCTACTTGGATCATGGATTTTTCGATGGGTTTCCCTGGTCAGCAGGGCAAATGCTGGAATGGTGGTCTTTTACCACAGCTCTCCTTTCTCCCATTTACTCTCATTTTGTCCCCCTCTTTCATGCTACATGGTCATTCGGGGGCTTTATGTTAGCCAATGGCAGGCACATATTGTTGATGCTTTTGATTTGACACTTCTCAACTCCACCAGAGGATGGTCATTTGAGCTATCACTGTCACACTTTGATGGTTTGGGTAGCACCTCCCACCTGGGTAATGCTAGGGAACTTGTTGCATCTTTTCTGCTTAAGTCATCTGTTTTTGCAGTTCCTATTTTCTGTATTTTTCGTGGGTGTCTATACAAAAGATCCAATTGCAGGTTGAGGTGCTAGGCATCTCCTTTGGGGCTAAATCTGGTGAGTCAAGCAGTTCAAACTGTAATTTGTGGATTTTTGCCATTGCAGTCACAGAGGTGTGAGACGGTGCATTATCTTGGTGAAACAGGAGATGCCTAGCTCCTGATCTACCTTTACCTGATGAATACCTTCGAAACATACCTGCCAGAAGCCTGAATTTGTTTCGGTTAATTTGGTCTTACCTGAAGTGCACATGGCATATGACATGTATCCCCAAAATAGTTCTTTCAAACTTTACAATAAAATAATTTGTAACAAAGTTGACATCATATCGGTAGTGTAGATGGTATCATGTCTGCCTCACGTTCAAGAGGTCCCAGGTTTGAATCTCGATCAGGTTGAGTTATCTGGATAAGTTGTTTTTACATTATTAAATTTTAGATGAGTCGTATTTTTTACACATCTGCTTCACTTTCGTACCTATTTTGAGGACATGTTTCGCAAATCTTCGTTTGCATCTACGGCTCTTGTGCGACTGACGCTAGATCCAGCGGTGTGGGTAATTCTGGGGTTGTTGCTGCCATCTGTTGATTTAGTGATGAACTGAAATGTGGGATTCTCTTCTAGCAGGATTTCAAAGTTCATTAGTTGGTTTTTATGTTTTTCTATGTATATCCTCTCCCATATGACGAGTTCACTATGTTTTTGTACGTATTTTAGTAATTCTGTGCTATCTTCAATTTCATGATTTTCAGACCAGAAATGAGCTGCTATTGCGGACTTATCAATATTTTTGTATCTTAAGTGCCTGAAGTGTTCCTTCTTTCTAGTGCCTAGATGTACTTAACCAAGGCCTAAAAACATGTATAACATACTCCAGCAACCCGGATGAATTCATTGCAGATATAGAATTAGCAGTAGAAGGCTTGGAAACCATGGACAAAAATGTAATTAGGAAAAAAGCAGCTCCTATATTGGAAAACTTAATAAATAAAAAGCCAATAAAACATTTGAAACAAATTCAGATAATTAAATCTTTAAGGAAAAAGGATGTAATCTTCTCAAGGGCTGATAAAGGGAACAAAATAGTAATCTTAGATACAGCTACATACAAAGAAAAAATATTAGAGTTACTACAACAAAAAGAATTCCAGGAAATAGATTCTAATCCACTCAACCGATGCATAAAAGATGTACAAAAAACCATCATTAATAGTAAAATTTTAACAACTACAGAACAAAAAACTATCAAACCGGACAACCCTACCCTTGCAAGAATATATGGTTTGCCTAAAATACACAAACCCAACATACCCATGAGACCCATTGTAAATAATATAAACACTCCTACTTACCTTCTGGCAAAATGGCTATCCAAAAAATTTCAGTCCTTTCCACAATTCCATACTCTGAGTATAAAAAACTCTTTAGACCTGGTAGAAAAAATTCAAAATCTTAAACTAAAACCTCATGACACTTTAGTATCCTTTGATGTCCGCTCCCTCTTCCCTAGCATTCCATTAGACAAACTTTTGATTCAACTGAAAAAATGGCTAAATTCTATAAACCTGGATGCCAATGCAATAGAAGAATATTTGGCAATGACTGAATTATGTATACATCAAAATTATTTTGTCTTCGATGGAAAATATTATAAACAAATTTCAGGACTAGCTATGGGAAGCCCGCTATCACCATTTTTGGCCAATCTATACATGAGCTTTTTCGAAACACATATTACTAAAGCCTTCCCTCATATGTTTAAAACATGGTACAGATACGTAGACGACATCTTTGCAATAGTGCCCTACAAACTAATAGATGATGCTTTGAAACTACTCAACCTGCAGA
The DNA here is from genome assembly GCA_030765055.1 of Mantis religiosa. NCBI lineage: Eukaryota > Metazoa > Arthropoda > Insecta > Mantodea > Mantidae > Mantis > Mantis religiosa. Next base: position 11,193,963 of record CM060958.1, read on the forward strand.
ACCCAGCATACAATTCACAGTAGAAACTGAAGAGGATACCGTTTTTAGACCTTAAAATCAAAAAAAGCAATGAAAAACTAGAATTTGGCATTCATAGAAAAGCAACACACACAGATAATTACATCAAAGCAAATAGTTTCAACCCAATTCCACACAAACATGTCACCATCAACAGTCTCACACACAGATTAGTAAATCTACCTCTCAGCCAGCAAGAATATCAAAAAGAATACCATCAAATCTTAAAAACTGCAATTAAAAATGGATATGGAAAAAACCTTGTAGATAAAAAACTAAAATTATTCAAACTTCAAAAGAGATTAAAACAGATCACAGCTCTCACACCAATAAAACAAGAAATTAGATTTGCTAAATTTACTTACCACCCCTGGGCCACAAAAAAGTTCCAAAAAATATTCAAGAAATACAATATAACATTGGCACCAAAAAACAATTACAACATTAAAAACCTACTTCACAGTAATAATACTGATAAGATAAAACCAGAGGAAAAGTCAGGCATTTACAAGATTAAGTGTAAAGACTGTGAAAAAATTTACATAGGGAGGACAAAAAGAAACATAGGCACTAGAAAGAAGGAACACTTGAGGCACTTAAGATACAAAAATATTGAGTAGTAGTAGTAGTCTAATGCCCGTTAGCTTGGATATATTCCATTTGCTTTCTTGCTTCCCAGTATAGTTCAGTTATTGTTCTTGTGGGTGATGTTTTGAGAGCCGGACAGACAGAAAGGTGGTCTTTATTCATTATGGAATCGATATCTTGACACAGGATACAATTTGGAGATTTAAAGATTTTAATTTTATGAAGATGTGCAGCCAGACAGTCATGACCTGTTATCAATCTGAATTTTGCTACTGCTTCATGTCTTGGGTGTTCAGGTATCAAGTTTTTCTTGTGTAGGATAGCTGCCCATGGTTTCTCATTGCTTTCTGTTATGAGGTGTTCCATCAGTTCTTTCTGAAACTTTCTTTGGATTATAATTTTTGCCGAATGATAGGACAGAGTTTTGTTAGGTTTCTGTAAGATTTTGGTGCCCTTTTTTGCCAGAAGGTCTGCCATTTCATTTCCTTGAATTCCACAATGAGAGGGGATCCATTGCAGCTGGATAGTTTTATTTTGGTTATTTAAAATTCTTATGATCTTTTTAATTTCCAATATTTTACTGGATATTGGTAAGTTATTTGTTGTTATAGCTTGTATAGCTGAACTTGAGTCACTTAGTATAACTGCTCTCTGAAATGCATTTGTTCTGTATACTAGGTGTGCTAGTGCTAGTTCTATTGCCTGAATTTCTCCATCAAAATGGGTGGAATTTCTCCCTACTGCAACGTAAAAACTAAAAAGTTTTGAATAAACCCCAGCTCCAGCTCCATCTTCTATTTTCATTCTAGATCCATCTGTATATATATATGTATCCATTGTGGTTCAGGGTATAGATTGTGGATATTGATAAGTCCGCAATAGCAGCTCATTTCTGGTCTGAAAATCATGAAATTGAAGATAGCACAGAATTACTAAAATACGTACAAAAACATAGTGAACTCGTCATATGGGAGAGGATATACATAGAAAAACATAAAAACCAACTAATGAACTTTGAAATCCCGCTAAAGAGAATCCCACATTTCAGTTCATCACTAAATCAACAGATGGCAGCAACAACCCCAAAATTACCTACACCGCTGGATCTAGCGTCAGTCGCACAAGAGCCATAGATGCAAACGAAGATTTGCGAAACATGTCCTCAAAATAGGTACGAAAGTGAAGCAGATGTGTAAAAAATACGACTCATCTAAAATTTAATAATTTTTCGCTTCACTGTGGTGTTCCAATACAGTTAAATCTCGATATATTGTTTTTACATATTATTCTTTCAGACATGCTTCCATGCATGTTTTTTTTTTCTAGTAGTAAGCAGAGGAAGTTAACAAGTATAGGCTTAAAATAATCCTTGGAAGCAATAGGCAAGTTTTATAAAGAATGGGGTTTGAAGATAAATAAAACTAAATCTATGATCGTGGTGATAAAAGAAGGTTTCAGACTAAAGATAAGAAAAATGGTGGTGGGAAATTATCTAGTAATGGTGAATGGAGGGACCAAAAAAGGAAAGCACTGGCAGATGAAGAATGGCTATGAGTGTTATTAGATCATGTATTAACAAAATACCAAATATGTAAGTAAAATGGTTAGAAGGGGTGTTTGGTTCAACTGTAGAAAGCAGAATGCTATATGGAATAGAAGTATGGGGGCCAGATGAAGGATGGAAAGCAATGAATGTTATAAATAGACTATTTTGTAGACTTGTTTTAGGCTTACCTAGATCCTCACCGAATGAGCCGGCTTTAGTGGAATTAGGAAGATTAGGTTACAGAAACAAGGTGATAGAAAGAATTCTGAAATATTGACTCAGAATATGGAATTTAGATAAGGAAAATATTGTTAAACAGTGTTTGGTAGCACAAACAAGAATAAAGGAGAGATAGACCTGGATATATAAAATTCAAAAGATTTTACAGGAAATAGGTTTGGGTTCATTATGGTTATATAGTGGAAGAATAGAAAATGGATTCTGGAAAGAAGTAAAAACAAGAATTAAAGATATATATGTGTTTGGAGGAATTTAGTAACAGTTACGTCAAAGTTAATCTCAGAAACTATTTGTAGTTGTACTAGACATTCTCGGGCTTCGAGCCAGGTAAGCAGATGTTGAGACGTTTCGGGAGCTTACATCTCTCCCATGTATGGACTTCCCAAGGTCCACAAAACGGATATACCGCTGTGACCAATTGTGGACGCTATCGGCAGCTCCACGTATCAACTGGCCCGCCACCTCTCCGAACTCCTACAACCACTTGTGGGAGGTTGTCCACACCACGTCAAGAACTCTGCCCAATTTGTGCAGACTCTACAGAATATCACTATTGCACCCGGGGATCTTCTCGTCAGCTTTGATGTAGTGTCACTATTCACCAGGGTGCCACTCAAAGAATCTATTCAGCTGCTATCACAACACTTTCCTCCTGACATCACTGAGCTCTTCCGTCACACCTTGTCCTCCACATATTTCCTGTATGGTGACAAATTCTATTGAGCAAGTGGATGGGGTTGCAATGGGGTCGCCATTATCACCGGCGGTGGCCAACTTCTACATGGAGCACTTGGAGCATGAGATTCTCACCACGGCACATCTGAAGCCTTCACACTTCTTCAGATATGTGGACGATACGTTTGTAGTCTGGCCACATGGACGAGATACACTATCTGACTTCCTCACACGTCTGAACGGATGCAGACCCCAGATTCAATTCACTATGGAGGTGGAAGAGAATGGGGTGTTGGCCTTTCTGGACATTCTGGTTTCAAGAAACAAGGACGGTACACTAGGGCACGCAGTTTATCGGAAACCCACTCACACCGATCTATATCTAAACGCACGCAGCTACCACCACAAATCCCAACGTATGGGGGTGCTTGACACATTGGTCCACAGAGCATTGGCCATCTCGGACCCTCAGCACTTATCTCAGGAACTGCAACATCTGCGACAAACTTTTCGTCAGAATGGCTACTCTGAACCCGATGTCAAGAGGGCCCTCGCAAAAGCCAAAAGAGCCGGAACACACATTTGTAGCTCCACTGAAAAGCCAACTGCTATAGCCTGCATCCCATATACCGGCAATCTGTCTGGAAAAATCGGCAGAATACTGGCAAGACACAACATAAAAACTATTCACAAACCGCCTGCTAAAATCAGACACTTTATGAGACCGGTCAAAGACCAATTACAACTAAACGTTCCGGGGGTATACCGCATTCCATGTGAATGTGGAGTACCGTACATCGGAGAAACCGGCAGGACCATAGCTACCAGGATCAAAGAACACGATAGAAGCATCAGACTGTTGCAACCTGAAAAGTCTGGGCTGGCGGAACATTGCTTCCAGCAAGACCATAAGGCTAACTTCGGTTTCACCACTATTTTGGCAAAATGCAGTGGCTACTGGGAGTGCAGAGTTAAGGAGGCATTGGCTATCTCGGCAGAGAGAGTCACTCTTAACCGAGATGCTGGGCTACAATTTAGTGCAGCATGGAATCCTGCATTAAAACTCGAAAAAGAGAGACTCAGGAAACACAGATCTGGCTTACTGAGCAGCGACCAGAGCAGCAGTGTTTTCTGAGAGGTTGTCATATTCACCAACGCGAGCCTGCTCGCTGAGTATATATATGGGTCACCCCAGCCCTAAGTCATTCAACATCCTGAAGATGGGAGAGATGTACGCTCCCGAAACGTTGATGTCTCAACATCTGCTTACCTGGCTCGAAGCCCGAGAACGTCTAGAACATATACGCCGCCAGGAAAGATTCAGCTCTTATTTGTAGTTGGTTTATTAATACTCATCACTTGTTTATATTTATGAGAGAGTAGTTTCAAAGGCAGTCACCTCCATTTTCAATCTCTTTACAACTGGCATCTGTTGTCTGCTCTCTGGTGGTGGAACTTTGAACTTGATGTCTAAATTGTCAATTTTTCTTAAGATAAGTGAAGTTTTTTGTTACAAATAGTTATATTTGTATAATAAAATTGAATAGTTGGTTTTAGAGGGTTACAACATACAATAATGGAGGTACCACCAGAAGAAGACGAGCAGGAAAACTATGTAAATTTTTCTACTGTCCCAACATATTGCATGCTAGTATCATATACAATACAGTGCTGTCAGTTAAGTTCATAATTAATATAATTTTGAGTCGAAGTAATATGCAATGCTCCACTTATTGCTAGTATTTAACTAGAACGCGTTTTGTTAGGATCTTCCTAACATCATGTCGACTAATGGATGTTGGCTTGGTGAACTACTTTTTTTTTTTTAGTGAACTAATATAAATTCTATTAATTTTGTGCTTCGTTGTATCATAGTCCTTACTCACTGGAAATTCATTACTTATTCATATACTTATTGCTTCGCTGTAACTAGCTTCATTTTCTATGTAATTATTCAATTTTAGTTCTCACTTGTTACTTTCTCTGCCATCTACACATAGCTAAGAGAAAATACTGTGTTCCACCTAGAAATTTCAGATTTCATTGAAAATATGTTTTAAGGCCTCTTGAGTCCAAACTAGCATTTTTAGAAGAAGGTCCAAGCATTTGTATGACTGGCCAGCATAACTAAAAAGCAGTTAAATACCAAATTTGGTAGCTTAAGTTCAGTGTCTTCCGAGGATGAGGCATGAAGATTTTCAAGAAAATCTATACTAAACTACCTTTCACACGGAGATCTGTTTTAAAAACAATTTGATATTCTCAAAAATGTCAACAATTTTGATTAAAATACTAAATGTTAAAATATTTTCATGACAGATGAAGTGTATATTTTAGTTTTCTAGGAATGTCATTTTGAAGAGAATACATGAACCTTTTTCTAAAAATGAGCTGTTTTTGTCCAGGGGACTTGAAAACTAATATTTTAAGTAAAATATTGGTATCAAACTTTTGGTAGGAGTAGAGTATCTTTTCTAGCTACTATATAAGTGGTGGATAAAGTTAAAATACATTTTTATTCTTTTTTGTTTTTATTATCATAAATTTATTATATTTTTATTTTCTTGAAACTATATTTCCAGTGATGTTGGCATGAATTTTTGGGTGCAATGCAATAATTTCTCTATGAACTATGTGGAAACAGTAAAAAGTATTTATAGAACATGTTTCATTTGTTTATACAGCATAAATCTAAAGCAAAATGCCAGATAAATCATACATTTTCTGTGAATGACTGAAGAGACTTCTGCATTCCACCTGAAGTTTGCATATTTGGGAACTCATGAGCAATAGATAAAGTCTGCTACAGTAAAAATGCAGAACACACTAATGTACAGAATGAGAATAAAATGATGTGTGTTTATTAAATTTTAGATGAGTCGTATTTTTTACACATCTGCTTCACTTTCGTACCTATTTTGAGGACATGTTTCGCAAATCATCGTTTGCATCTACGGCTCTTATGCGACTGAAGCTTGATCCAGCGGTGTGGGTAATTCTGGGGTTGCTGCTGCCATCTGTTGATTTAGTGATGAACACCGCTGGATCAAGCTTCAGTCGCATAAGAGCCGTAGATGCAAACAATGATTTGCGAAACATGTCCTCAAAATAGGTACGAAAGTGAAGCAGATGTGTAAAAAATACGACTCATCTAAAATTTAATAATTTTTCGCTTGACTGTGGTGTTCCAATACAGTTAAATCTCGATATATGTGTGTTTAGCTTAGCTTAGGCAGGTGCTACTTCTTATTCTTCAACTTCCATGGTTTTACTGCTTTCGTGGTGTTAGGGGATTCTTTTTCGTCTATCCTTTATGCCTTGAGGCTTAAGGTTGAGGAACAGAAGCTTTGGATCGGATAATGAACCCAGATTCAGCCCAATGCCTGGTATGAGAGCGAGAGATGTGGGTAACAGAATGACGGCAAAATCAAGGAAAGGGAAGAAGATAACGGAGCAATTGGTGGAATGATGGGGGAAACCAGAGATCATGTAGGAAACCCGCCCCTGCATCATGTTGTCCACCAGAAATCTTACATGGGGTCAACTGGGATTGAACCTGGGCCGTCTTGTTGAGTCAAGTAATCTAACTGCTTGGCGAAACTACTTGTTGCTCAAGTTAATTGATGGAAATTAATCATTTCTTCACACTAGCCATATATAGTCTATAGATAGAGTAAATATATAGTTTGACTCTATCAAAAACCTTAGCCTATATATGCTAGTGTGAAGAAATGATTAATTTCCATCAATTAACTTAAATAATAAGAGTTTAATAATGAAGTCTTGGATTCAAGTACTTACGATAGTAAGTCACCAGAAACGGTGTATCTTTGATACGAGAGCCCCTAGTGAATTACCGGGTAAATATATATGAGTCAATTGGAGAATTTAATGTCAGGACGGCAAGTTGACCATGGTAGCTCAATGGGTAAGAGCGACTGGATGGAAATCAGGAGATCCATGGTTAAAATCCCTGCCATGGCATTGAATGTTTCATATAGACTCGATCTTCCCGTAGGGGAGGGGATCCGTCCCCTTCAGCTGCTGTGGTGCGAGAGCTGCGGACCCCTAGCACTTGTGGTACCTCTGATGTTACCAGAGGAACCTCGGTCCGAACTGCCGAGCCCCTCCCGAATGGGAGTTTTTTGGATTGGGTTGGACTCGAGGGGGCAGTGTGTTCCTGACACCCGTTGGAGATCGGGTACCTTCGGCCAGGCCTTGGCTGCCCGGAGAGGTTAGACGGTTGCCTAAAATGTCCTGGGCACTAGCCTGCAGAGCTAGTAAAAGGTGTGCTAGATCATCAGACGACCCCACCTAAGTTTTCGGAAGTCTTCCCTGCGGGGTTGACGCGTGTAAGTGGCGTATCCACTTCCACCCATCTTGACGTTGTCAATGGAGGGGGGAGGGCTTTTTAGACTCCAGGTATTGCCCTATGGAAAGAACCCCAGAGTCCTCCATCGTCTCCCGGGTGATAGAGGCCGGAGTCTTCGGACTCTCGGGTAGACCTCGCTCTTATATGTTGACTCTATCTACTTGTTGCTCATTTAAATTTTCCAGTAATTTAAACACCAACCTTCTTTTGTTTCTGATCAGTATATGTAAAGAGAATGTAATATCAAGGCTAATGCTTAGTGACCTACTTTCAAATGTTCAACCAAATTTATAACTAATAGTTAATTGAAAGAAAAACAATGTCTGATTTGTATACAAATGCAAGTGTAGTTTAGTTGCATACTCTCTTACTATAAGTATACTTTGCTGTTAACTGAGTTGTCTTGAATGCATTATTCTTTCGATACCAGAATTATTGGTTAGAAAGATTAGTCTATAAAGAAATTTTGAGATGATAAATAATGTCCATGTGTTAAAATCCATGCATAATTTCAAAAGCAAGAGTTACAATGTTTTTTCAGAGAATTGAAAGTTTCTTTAGCTAATTGCATGTTAAGTATGAGCACTTAATTAAGCAGTATAAGCTAACATAATTAGGAGTTTGGTGAATTCCGTTAACAAGAAATCCATTAGCTCAAGGCGAAGGAAGTGAGGCAAATTCTGAAAATAAGAAAAAAAATTGTTTCATATGCAATTGAGAAGCTTTGATTTTAAAAGTAATGTAGGACTTTGTCACATACTCATACTTTTTGTTGCATCAGAAACACACTCCTATCTTGCTATCACACTCACATATGAACACACTCACTTATATCTGCTGGAATTTTCAACAGAGTTCTAGAATGTTTGGGAAGCAGGGAGAAGGAGCCTTCGAAAACGATCCTTTTATCTCTTGAGTGCAGCTACAGCTCTCTTGTAGTATAAGCACTCACTGTGTGTCACAACATTGTCACAAATTCACTCGCAGGACAGCACTTTTTGATGCATCAGAAATATACTTAGTCTATTTGTGAACTGGATATTTAATTAGAGTTCTAAAGTGTTTGGAAGATGGAAGAGAGTCCTTCCTACATAACCCAATTATCTCTTGTTTTATGCTTTTGCTATTTGTGTTAGTTGAAAGCAAATTCTCTTCACCTGCCAGTCATCATGAGTTGACACTCTACCAATATAGCTGCACCACAAAATGAGGTGCATATTATAAAGAAGATTAGAGTTATATATTGCATAATCAGCAGAAAGGAAGTAGAAAACAGTGTGCACAGTAAAAGATATCTCCCAAAATATTCTGAGGATTTAATCAGAATATATTAATCATAGTGTAACTTCATCTGTTTTGTAACAGTTGGTCTAGGTGATATATCACTGCCATGTGTGTGTACATTATTACATATTTCCATCCAGATTGTACAGCTGCCCATTCTCATTTCTAGAAAGTATTTCACCACTGCTTGCCATTTCATTAGGTTTCAATAACTCTTTTGTAATGTACGAGGGTGGTCTGAAAAGTTTCCGACCTAATAAAGATACAAGACATTTTTTCAGAATTTTTTTTCAACAGTGTCCTTGTAACTGCACACACCTCTTCCAGTGATGCTCCCATCTCTGTAACCTGTCCAAATAGTACTCAGCATTTTTCTCTGCAAAATAATTGTTCACGAAGGTGATTACCCCTTCATTTGACGTAATTTCTCCTGTTAGCGCAATTTTCAGATGAGGGAACAAAAAGTCATTTGGGGCTTAATCTGGTGAGTCAAGCAGTTCAAACTGTAATTTGTGGATTTTTGCCATTGCAATCGCAGAGGTGTGAGACGGTGCATTGTCCTGGTGAAACAGGATTTTCTTTTTCTGCAATTGTGGCCATTTTTCTGCAAGTTCTGCCTTCAGCTTGTCAAGTAATGATGCGTAGCATGCTCCTGTAATGGTTTTTCCTTTTCGAAGATAATCCATTAAAATAACTCCATATCTATCCCAAAAAACAGTCCTCACTTTCCCAGCCGAAAAGACAGTTTTTTTTTTTTGTTTTTTTTTGGAACTGATTCCCCCTTTGCAGTTCACAGTTTGGACTGTATTTTTGTTTCGGATGTATAATGGTGTATCCAAGTTTCGGATTTATTGCACCTAAACTGCGCCAACAGAGCATTGGAAATGTTCATTCGAACATGTTTTTGGTCTAACTTGAGCAAATGCGGCACCCAATGTGCAGACAGCTTTCTCATGTTTAAATATTGATTTAATATGTGACAAACATGTTCTTTTGACATGTCCATAGCCTCAACTGTCTCTCTCACTTTAATTCGGCGGTCGTGAGCACCATTTGGTGAACTTTGGCAATGTTTTCATCGGTAGTTGCAGTTTTTGAATGTCCCGAACATTCATTGTATTCCAAGCTCTTACAGGCCATGTTTAAATTCAGCTGCCCAAAATTTCACTGTGGTAAATGATGGTGCAGAGTCCCCATACAGAATCCAACTCATCTTTGATTTGTGTAGGCGTATTACCTTTCAAAAACAAATATTTAATGACAGCTCGATACTCGATTTTGTCTATTTTCATAAAAACACTCACTACAACTCACTCAAACGACTGTTACATAATAACTGATCATCCAAAATAGCTGAAACTTTGGTGAGTAACTGACAATAGATGAACAACGAAATTAACTAGCTTTTATTTATGAGTGCTGTCATCTTCATGTTGAGGTCGGAAACTTTTCAGACCACCCTCATATTCCCTGTTGTGGTTGGAGATTTCTGATGAACTTTTATGACTTCGAAGAGATTGCTATCTTAAGAAGTTTCAAAATTTATTAAGAGTGGTTTATGCTTCTTGATGTATATTTTATCCAATCCCTTTGTCTTTTAGACAAGTTTCAATAATTTAATTTCCTGTGTGATATAGTTATTGTCCTAGAGCAGCCACTATGGATTTATTAATGTGTTTGTAGCTTATATTCTTCTTGTGTTACTTGAAGTAGGTAGATTTTTCTTTGTACCAGTGTGCACTTTAGAGCACAGTATCTGATGGATGTTGGATTTTTCCTCTGCTAACATATGGTGTGCTTCACTTAATTGTGTGAAGCTTCTGGTGCTTTAATTGTCATAAGGCAGCAAAATAGTGTTAACATTATTTAATATTTTTTGACTTCTGTGAAAAGTTTTGAGTGGTTGGTCAATATTCTTATGTGTTTTTTAGTCTTTATTTTCCAAAACAGAACTTCCTCATGGCAAGAATTTTTCAAAAAATGACCAAGAATTGAAAAACTTGCACCATAGAAGATGAGTTAAACAAATTGTTGTAAAGAGATTACATTTTCTGTGCAGTGAGCAACTGTCCACTTCTTATGGTTTACCATTTAAATATAACATTCCTTCAAAATGGCCTTGCATGTTATTCTCAGAAAATTCAACTTATTTTATTTGCCATATTAATGTCTGACATATAGAAAATATTTTAATCAGAATCATTGTATAATTTTTGGGAAAATGGAAATTAAAATGTATTTTGCAAAAAGTGAATTTTTTTAAAAATCTTTTTGTTGCAACATTGAAATCTATATGTAGCAACTTAATTGCTCGTCTGAGTTTTTATTTTAGTTATGTTGTACACACATACTGTTTCAGAGTATTTTGTTTTATTTTGGAGGAGATATATAAGGGTCTCATAACATACATTTCGGTTCTTAAAACAGGCTGTAATGAAAGTTTGTTTTGTTTTTCATATATTGACGAAATAGCTTTACAATCAGTCACAAACTTACAACTGAGATGAATACAGGACAAATATGATAATACATAGGTAAAATCAAACTGAAAAATGCAATACCATAGCCAGATTTTGTATCTTGGATCTCCCGGTCTCTGTACAATTTCTTGTAACCATTAGCTACCATGGCCAACATGCCAGCATGATGGAGATTGGGAGAACTATAGTTCACACTGACTATGGCATTGAATTTTTCAGTTTGACTCTACCTATCCGACCTTAGCCTACATGTGGCTAGTGTGGAAGAACAATTAATTTGCATCAATTAACCTAATACTTTTTTAAAGTTTATTGATGGAAATTAATCATTTCTTCACACTAGCCACAAATGGCGTATCTCAAATACAAGAGTCCCTAATGGTTTACCGGAATAATATGAGTCAATTGGAGAATTCAGTGTCAGGACGGCACATTGGCCATGGTAGCTCAATGAGTAAGAGCAACTGGATGGAAACCAGGAGATCGGTGGTTCAAATCCCGGCCATGGCATTGAATTTTTCAAGTTGACTCTATCTAACCTAATACTGTTTAACTATGAAACCTGGAACACTTAAAGCATAGTAAGTCGCCACAAAAGGTGCATATCTCATTGTATATGAGAGCTCGTAGTGGTTCACGGAAAAAATACAAATCAGTTGAATTTAGTGTCATGTTGGCATGTTGACCATGGTAGCTCAATGATTAAGAGCGACCAGGGACCTGGTGATCAGGGGTTCAGAACCCGGCTAAGACATTAAATATTTCAGTCCGACTCTCCTATCCAACCTTAGCCTACACATGGCTAGTGTGGAAGAACGATTAATTTCCATGGAAGTACGTATTTTTACCAAGTTGAGTAGAGTGGATTTTTGGATTGGTGTATTTTTTTCCCCCTTATGGAAAATTCCTTTTTGATTTATGCTTAGGATTTATTAATGAAATTATTTTATTTTGTTTACCACATACATAGTAGGTATATAAAATTGAGAAATAATATTTCACTCTGTTTAAGAAAAAAAAAAAAGGATTAGAAAATGTATGGGAGTCTGACTGGTATGTACTCTATGAATATCATAATTCAAAACCAAAAAGTCTGTTATCTATCTTATTTGAGCTTAGCATCTTCTAAGATTGTCCTGCACCGTGGCATAGCGGGTTAAGACAGCATGCCGTGGCTCTCTGTCATGGAAAGCGGCTTGGGATCATTCCCACCTGTGGAATGCAAATTTTAAGTCCTGGGTATAGGACCGGTGCCCACTTAGCATTGTGAGGAAATTGAGGAACTTATGCTAGATATGACCCTGGTCATAGAAGCCAACATTCCAGCTGGGGGATGCCGAAAGGCTGACCACATCTCCTGCTCTTATTGGTTAGATGATCGCCCACCTCTACCTTGCATATGTGGGCGAGAGTCTGGCAGTCGGGTTGGCAGGTTCTGGCCTTACATGGGCTGTAGCATTCTGGGTTATGGTTATCTTTTAAGATTGTAAAACAAAGATCAAGAAAATCCTTGTGCTCTGAACTGCCTTTAACATCCCCGTAGGGGAAGGGATCCATCCCTTTCAGCTGCCAAAGTGCGGGCGCAGAGGACCCTTAGCACTCATGGTACCTCTGACGTTACTAGAGGAACCTCGGGCCGAACAGCCGAGCCCCTCCTTCGGGAGTTGTTCGGATTGGGATGGACTCGAGGGGGCAGTGTGTTCCCGAAACCCGTGGGAATCGGGTACGTCTTTGGACGGGGTTGAGGGAAGCCATTAAGTCTCCCGGGTACTAGCCTGCAAAGCTAGTAGAAGGTGTGCTAGATCACCAGGCGGCCCCACCGAGGTTTTTCGGTAGTCTTCACCTTGAGGTTGACGCGCGTAAGTTGCGTATCCACTTCCATCCCGTCTTGAGTCCATAGGACCAGATGGGGGGGCTTGTTAGTCTCTAGGTCTTGCCCTATAGAAAGCCCCACGGAGGACGCCGAGCGCCCTTTGGGACAGCTCGGATACTCCCTGGTTGAAGGAGGCCCGGGTCCAGTTCCTACGGGTTCAGGACTAATGGGAGTAGTACCTCTGGCTCAACTGCCTTTAACATAGAAAACTTTTGAGAAAATTTACATTAAAGTACCATATGTTTAAGATATTTTCATCATAAATAAAAGTTATATCTTGAATTTTTTTGGGAATACCCTCTAAACTCCTCTTCATTGTGAATGAGTTGATGGCTTGTAAACTGTAACCATACACAATTAGACTGATCTTGTTGAAGTATAAAATATATGTCAAATAAAATTTTGTTGTGAAACTAACAATTTCAGAGATATTCCTAATTATTTATTATTGGTCTTAGGTTTTGAAATACTTAAACTTTTCTCAGGAGGAAGTTCTTTTTTAATTTTCTTTGTCTTAGTCATGCAAAGAGAACAGAATTTCAATGATTAGCCTTAAAATATTTGACTGTTGCAAAAAGCATGCTGTATATCCTTAGTTTCATTCTAACTGCAAGGAACTACGTAATAAAACAATTTCTACAAATGTCTGTCTCTAAGCGTGAAGTAAATAGAAAAAGCATTTGTAGGAATAGTTTGTACAAGATTGGGGCATTTTTTCTCTGAAGATATCAAACCTCAATGGTGATTTAGAAAGTGTTTTTCCATTTGATACAAGCCTATCTATAAAACATAAAAACTGAAGCTAATAACAGTGAAGTAATACAAATACAATAAAATGTAATAATTTGTTACCAACTTCACTTATCTTTTTAAAAAATTGGTAACTATACTCTTCTGCACCAAGAACTATATTTGATCTCTAGGGTCAGACGAGGCAATAATGTAAAGTGTTGACTCGTTTAATTCCTTCTTTAGTATAAAGTTAAACACAACTACTTTTAATCAATCAAAACTTAAAAATTTAAAAGTAACGAAGGTTTGCCTCAATGTGTTACACATATTTTGATACTACCAAGTACCAAGATCCCTCCGTAGGTTATACACAGTAAAACATCTACATTGATATAACATGCCCTTGCACATACAGTTTTTTTTGCAATTTACGTCCTCCAATGTTAAGTCTCATATTGGACAATGAGTGAAATGGGTGAAATGATGCTCAGATGAATCTGCGGTCCATGGAGCTTACAGTTACCTGACATTCGTCTTTCAGGATAAGGGAAAACCATGGAAAAAAACCTTATCCAGGTAACTCACCCTGACCGAGATTCGAACTCGGAAGCTCTTGAACGTGAGGCAGACATGCTACCATCTATGCTACTGAGGCAGGCATACTTAGTGTGAAAGAGGTATAGATGTCCACCTTTGAGTCATGAATGTCACTGACGTGAGCAAAAATTCTGTGTAATCTTTGCTCTCCCAATAATTTCACCAAAAATAATTTACCATGCGATATTCTTAATGAGTAAGAAGTACTATACAATTAAGTATAAAATTAATATAATTTTGAGTCAAACTAGTACTACATGCTCCCTGAGTTATAGAATGAAGTTAGAATGAGGCCAGAGCGGGGCCGGAACCTAGCCAGAGCGAAGCCAGAACCAAGCCGGAGTTAATTTTAAGAATGAGGTTAGAGTGAAGCCGGAGCAAAACCAGAGTGGGACAGGAGTGGTGACAGGAGCCTAGCCAGAGCCAAGCCAGAATTAAGTTTAAGAATTTACCTGGAGTGAGACCAGAGCAAAGCCGGAGTGGGACCGAGGAAGGCCGAAGCCTAGCCATAGCCAAGCTAGAGTGAAGCCAGAACGAAACCACAGCAGGACCGGAGTAGTGACCGCAGCCTAGCCAGAGCTAAGTTAAAGAAGTTAGAGTGAGGCCAGAGCGAAGCTAGAGCGGGACAGTAATGGGCCAGAGCCTAGCCAACGCCGAGTTAGAGTGAAGCTGGAGAGAAGCCAGAGTGGAACCAGAGCAAGCAAAGGAAAGCCAAAGCAAAGTTATAGTAAAATAAAATAGTTTTTGAAAGGCACTGATGACCATGGAGTTGAGCACCCTTGTTTATGAATCGTCAACTAATGCTGACTATTAAATTTTGATTTGGTGAACTCCATGGAGGTGATAGTGTCTCTGTTTGTATCTTGACGAACTTGAAGTTTGGGTTATCTTCAAAGGTGTTGTCGAAATTGCAGAGTTTTCCTTCATATTTCTTTAGGAATATCTTTTTCCACATGGTTAATGTAATTGGACCCTGAACACTTCTTAATCTTTGTCATGGTTCTCATTCCAAAAATGGTATGCTGCTGTCGATATGTCCATTTTTTGTTCTTGATGTTCCTGAAATGCTCTTTAAGCTAATGTTGGAATCCCTTTTTATTTTGCCAATGTAAAAGTTGTCACAGCCTTGCAATTTATCCAGTATGTACCTGAGTTTTCTCTGTGGGTTTCTTCTTTGTATTACATGATTTCAAAAGGTGCTTATACATTGAATTTTTTTCTGTGGGGCCAAAGTAATGTGTCCTTTGAAGACTTTTTGGAAAAGATGTAGCCCGCTGATGGTATGTAAATTTTCTGTATGAAGTTTTATTACTGATTAGGGAAAGAATAGTTATTTGTCTGCATCTTTGTCTTTTGAATTTTTCAATTTTGTTTTTGACAATTCAGCACTGAATCTATTGTATTCTGCAATATGAACTATATTATTGTATGCTTTTAAATATTCCATCTTGTTTAAGGGGACATTGACCAGCTTGTAACTTAAACTGTTGATAACAGCATGCTTGTGTTGTCTGGTTGTATTGTTATGAAGTTTTCTGTGTGTTTCTTTCCTATATATGCCAAATTCTAATTTTATGTTTTCTGATTAATTTCAAGTCTAAGAAAGGGATTTTGTTGATTTTCTCTTTTTCTATGAAAAATTTTATTGCAATATATGGTGCATAGAGTACTAGTTCAACTCAAAATTATATTACCATGCAATATTTGTTAACATAGCATCACCAAAACTATTGCCAACTGGGCCCATTTACAGGCTGCTGTTGTCATTGAAATGAAGGAATTACAAGAAGAGAGGAATAAAAATAACATAATTTCGTATGCTTTTATTTCCATTACCGTTTATAACACATGTTCATGTTTCTCTTACTTGATTACCTTCTAGGTTTTGGTTTGCCAGATTTTCTAAATATTTGTGTTCCTTTTCCACCCATAACTGCATCGCATCCCAAGAATTTTTTTATAGGTTCTAGGTCAGTGAGTTACTGGGTCATCATTTTTATTGACTTTTTTGCATAATGGTAAACCATAACAGGACATATTTTTTCAACTTGGCATGCAACGAGAATTAAGTTTATACACTGCCACATAATGACCAGGTCTTAAAAGATTTTATAGTCTCTTTAAGTTTATTGTATTCACTTATATTCATTGTGTCCACAAGGAAATATGTAGTAAAAACATTTTTAATAATGCTTATGTGAATTAACATGAAGTAAGTAGAATAACAAATATTTATAAGAATATTTTGTACAAAAGTGAGTAGAGAAAGTCAGATGAGTGCAACCATCAAGATTTTTTCTTGAGATCATACTAAAGAGGAGAAATTTCAAAGCAGAATCAAAGAAATCTGCTCAAAATATTTGACTAGCTTGTTTCTATTCCACTTTTATCTACATACAAAGAAAATATGTGCAATAAAACCATTTTTGTGAAGGCTTATATTGATGAACAAGAAGTAAATAAAAAATTCACATCTATAATAATAGTATGTTGAAGAATTTTTTGGCATTCATTGCACAGGTCATGGAAAGGCATTTCATGCAATCATGAATTAAATAAGCTTTGGATTTGTGTTAGATAAGAAACGTTTTAAATCAATTTTAAAAGAAAATAAAGGAGATGAAATTGCTGCCAGTTTAGAGCGATTGTCTTGAAAATCACAAAATAAAGTACTCGACAAATTAACATGAACACAGTCAATATTGGGCTTCAGAGAAATCTGTACTTTTGTGTGAAATGCTTCACTATGGCCTGGAAATTGGAGTGTGGTGTGTGATAAGTTCCACAAAAAATAATAGGACCCACTTTTTTTTTAGTGAAACAATAAGAAATATACTATTAAATTTTAGATGAGTCGCATTTTTTAACACATCTGCTTCACTTTCGTACCTATTTTGAGGACATGTTTCGCAAATCTTCGCTTGCATCTACGGCAATTAATAATTTTTCGCTTCACTGTGGTGTTCCAATACAGTTGAATCTCGATATATAAGAAATATACTGTTTGAGGTAGAGTATTTAATACACCTCTGCTTGCATTTTGCTTTCAGCTCTCGGTTCTTTTGTGCAATATAGAGATCCTGCGAATGGATTACCTTAGTCTTAATGAATCTATAGAAACATTTATTAGTATAACACATTTAACAGGATCTAATAACAATGAAACAATACAAATATTACATTAAAATATAATTGTTTACCACAAACTTCACTGATCATCTGTAAGAAAAATGAGGTACTCTCCACACATATTTATTCATTCTGTTTGTTCCTGTTATCATTACAGCCGCTAGGTGATGGATAATTTTTATTACCGAACTCTGAAAATAAAACAAACTTAAAGACAGAATTGATTGGCAGTATTTCAAAGTTGATTACATGATTTCTATTTTTTAAAATAAATATTTTCTCTCGAACTAAACTTGTCGCCAAACTAGAATGTGATTGACAGTTAGTAACCACATGGAATAACGGTCTAAATAAATGGGAGGAATGGAAACTGGCAATGATTGTCTTGCAGAACACCTTTATAAAATACACTGCATACCTAAACCCAAATGTACTATCTGTAAAGAGGATGTCATCATGAACAAACACCATTTGGACAAATGTAATGGTCTCAAAAGTGGGAACCTACAGGCTTTATATTGGGAAGCTAGGCAGAAAATGATGCAAATCAACTAATCCCCAGTGCCATTAGTCAACAACAACAACATAAATGGGAGGGGATGAGTACGTCATAACGGTTGTCATAGTAACGATTAAAATGACCAATTAGAGTTGAGACGTTTCCATGACGTTAGACGATATTCTAACACGTGCTTAGCATGACTTGCAGCCGAGCGAGTTACGCAAACGCTGCAGTAATCATACCTTGGTGTTTATTTCTCTTGCTGATAACGCTGCATAAACAGAATGCCCTCACTTATGCAACAGCTAAGAGATCCTGTACTAGCAAGCCACTTTGCATTTTATTTGTGGCAATTTGCCTTGGTTTACGTGTGCCTTAGTCCGTGTATCTTAGCGCGTGTTATGATCATTTGCAATTGTGTTTAATGAATGTTTAATTATGTCAATATATAGTGGCAAGTGGAAACCTGAACGTGCTCGGGAACCAAATAAAACTGTATTTGGTAAAGGTATTCCAATTAAAGGACATATACGGGAAATAATATGCTCTGTGAGAGAATACTTCGATGAGGAGAAATTGAAAGGGGAGTCAGTATTCCATTCTCTAAGTGCTTAATAGGACTTCACGTGTGTAGGTATCAGTAAGGGCATTAAGGTTAAGATTGGGAAAGAAAAGTATTTTAAAGAAAAAAGTTAGACATTGGGGTATAAATTAGAAACTCCTGGGAAAAATTATGTAAGCGGCATTTTCCCACTTCAATATGCATAAAAATGTCACAGGTGTGCCTCTTTTGTTACGATGATATTTACATTGATGTGCTGTTGCATGTTCTAGCATTTGCATGTAGATCCACGACTGTACTATTGTCTTTGTGTGTGGTATTATAAATAATAATAATAATTACACAAATAAAAATATTTGTAACAGAGTCTTCAAAGTGCCTTCGAAATCGATCTTTTCTAAAGAAGAAGGAATTATCAACTTCTTAAGTTAAATGGAGACTCTGTTACAAATATTTTTATTTGTGTGATATTTGTTGCTTCACTGTGATTAGCTTCATTTTCTGTGTGAATAATAATAATAATAATAATAATAATAATAATAATAATAGCAATAATAATAAAATACCCATTGCAGTTGCAGCTGAATCACCTTCGCATGCATAATGCTATCGCACTCGCCACGTGGCAGCAATAAGCGGCAATGTCGCCTCTCTCTCCTTACAAAATGTCAATCACTTTCTAGATTGGCAACCAGTATAGTCTCTTGAATTCTGTGGAGACTACATCAGTTTTCTTAAAAATATAAGTGAAATTTGTGGCAAATAATTATATTTTATTGTAATACAGGGTGTCTTTAAAGTCACTATCCATTCCAATGAAGGAAGACAGTGATTGAAAAATCAATATTATTTTGAAGTGTTACACATATTCTAGTGCCCTTCTACATGACCTCCATCTAGCTCAAAACACATACACCATCTTTCAGTAGTTGAACGAAATGTAGACTGTAACATGTCAACCGTAATTCGACCTGCTGCGTCCCTGATATGATTCTGTAACTCAGGCAGACCATTTACTTTGCTAGCGTACACTTTAGATTTGATGTATCCCCATGCAAAAAAGTCTAAAGGAGCAAGGTCCGGTGAGCGGGAAGCCCATAGCTGAGGTGAACCTCTGCCTATCCATCTCCTTGGAAAGGTTCCATTCAGGTAATCACGGACGATGTTTGCAAAATGTGGAGGCACACCATCTTGCTGAAACACAACTGTATCTAGTATACCATCCTCTTGAAGCTGCTGTTCAAGGAACAGTTCTAACATGTTGAGGTAAATGTTACCTGTTATTGACCTTTCAGCAAAGAAAAATGGGCCATACAGTTTTGTGTTTGTCATACCCAACCAAACATTGACTTTCAGTGTATCACGTTTCCACTCCGATACCTCATGTGGTTCTTCATATGCCCATATTCGGCTGTGTGTCTGTGCACTTTTCCACAAACATGGAAAGTGGCTTCATCGGAGAATAAAATGTTCTCCATTAAATTCTCATTCTCTACACATTCCAGGAGGTCATAACACATTGCCCGATGACAGGCGAAATCCTCATCCTCAAGATGGTGCAGAACTTGAATGCGATGCGGACGTTTTCGTAGAGTCAAACGTAAAATTTTCCACATTGTGTTGCAAGGGATGTTCAATTCCATACTAAGGCGTCGAATTGATGTTTTCGGACTCCTATCACTGGCAATTTGAACCTGCTGCACTGTTTCTGCCAAGACGTGTGGTCGTCCAGGACGTGTCTCATCACACACACTGCCAGTAGGCTTAAATTTGTTCACAAGCAGATGAATGTGCGCATTTGATGGGGCTGGTTTGTGGAATTTATGGGTAAATTCCGCTCTGATGTCGTCATATGACAATCTGCGTGCCCGTGCACAAACAATGGCAACCCGTTCTTCTGTGCTAAACATCTTGCACTAAGATATCAGTATATGAAAAGAAAAGAAACAAAACATTGCATTTTCATTGAAATGGCTAGTGACTTTAGAGACACCCAGTATTTATCAGTGTTTTTCAGGATAATTAATCAGACTTATTTACACTCACCTTCACATTTTAAATCTTAGAACACAAATGAAATATTTAAAAGGTGAAGGTGAGTGTAGTTTGACTACTTATTTTGAAAAATACTCCAACAAATGAATACTTCACTGTTAATATTTTTTTTTCTTTTTTTTGTAATTTACGTCCTCCAACGTTAAGTCATATCGGACGGTGAATGAATTGGGTGAAATGATGCTCAAATGAGTCTGGGGTCGATGGAGCTTAGAGTTACATGATATTCGTCTTTGAGGATAAGGGAAAACCCCGGAAAAAACCTTATCCAGGTAACTCACCCTGACCGAGATTCAAACTGTTAATAGTGCTTCTGATTTTTAATATTTATAGAAATATGTTTTCAGAGTAGTCACCCCATGTTCAACTAGTTCCTACTATAAATAAACTACAACACTTGGTAACCAACTTCACTTATTGTTTAAAAATTGTTGAAATCCTCTGAGACCGGTTTTGTAATGTTTTTATCACATCTTCAGCCGGAGGACTGATTAACCTTTTGGTCACTTCTGGTAGATGATGGATAGTTTGCTATCATGTTGCCATCTACTGAGGTAAAATAAACTGGCCGAATCTATTGGCAGTATTTCAAAATTTATCACACAAGTTTTCATTTTTCTCCTGTTGGTGGGATACTCTCTGGTGATTGTTGGAAGAGGAAACTGAATAGATGTGTCTCAGAGATTTCAAAGTTCATTACTCTGTTATTGTTTTTGTTGATGAAAATGTACCTCCATATGTTTAAGAACTGGTTTGGTGTATGGCTTTGAGTGGGGGATTCTATAATAATACATTTCAATGTGAGACAAACTTCACTTGCATTACTATAAATGACCCAAACATGTTTTGTAGAAGATGTCTTCATCATAAGTAGCAGATTTTGACTATATACACTGGCTATACTTATACTAAAATCTTTTCACAGATGTACAAATATAGTAGATGTTGTACCAATTTTAATAGGTGTACATTATTTTCTATTTTGTGGCTTCTGTTCCAGTGGTTTGAGGCTACTGTTCATTTCTCTAGCTGTTTTTTTGTTTGTTTTAAGTAATCCTTCAGTTTTGTTCCTATGTTTCTTTTGATTTTTCCTGTATATCTTTCTTCAGCATTCATAGTATTCTGTAAATTCCTTATTTTTTAATGGAGGCATATTTACTGACTTACTGCTATTAAGGAGGTTCCTGATGTTCAGTTTGTTTAGTAGGACCATGTTTATGTTCAGTTCACTGAAATTCTTTCAACATTTCTGTAAAGCTGAGAGTGGTATTTGAATTTTCTGAAAACATTTTGTGCTGTTTTTTCTTTCTGTCATTTTAAGTTTCTTAAGACAAGTGTTCTGTTGAAGCCATTATTCGTAGAAAGTTTTATTATCTCGATAGTCTCTATTATATTCTATTTTGCTCATAGTGTCGCTTCATTTAGTGTACTTTTTGGGCTGCTTCATTGAGGCTTTATGTATCAGAATTGTTTTAAAATAAATTAGTTTAGAAATCAAAGCTTGGTGTACATGTTGACTACATATTATTACAGTTTACTGAGATCAGCAGCTTTAGAAAAAGATCCTGGCTTTGCTTTTGTTTGCTTATATAATGTAGATATTCCGAATATCAAAATTAAGAATGAAATGATCAAGCCTTTATCTATCTCATCCAGATAATACTGGACATTCTGAGGACTGTATAGAACTAAGTGAATTAATCAAACAAACTTTAGATCTACTATAGTTTTGTGTCAGTAAATTGCAGTCAGTGTATTTAAGCCTAAGTGCTTGCTTTCAGAGACTTTTCAATTAAAAAATTAATATTCCAATGTGTAGGACTATGATACAATGAAGCACAAATTTAATATAATTTTGAGTTGAACTAATACTCAATGCTCCACTTATTGCTAGTATTTACCTAGAACGCATTTCGTTAGGATCTTCCTAACATCATCAGCTGTTGTCGACTAATGGACGTTGGTTTCGTGAACTCATTGGAGGCGATAGGTGCATCTCGGTCAGTTTCTTGATGAACTTGAAGTTTGGGTTTTCATCAAAGGTAGCTACTGCCAATTTATCTATTTCTTTGTTCCTGATGTTCCTAAAATGCTGTTTAAGCCTAATGTTCAAGTTCCTTTTAGTTTCTCCAATGTAAAAGTTGTCAGAACCTTTACAGTTTATCCGGTACACACCTGATTTTTTGTCTGTGGGTATCTCCTTTGTATTAAGTAATTTCAAAAGGTGTTGTACTCTAAATTTGTTCTGTGGGGCAAAGTAATATTGTGCTCTTTAAAGACTTTGTGGAAAAGGTGTGTAACTCTGGGATGATATGTAAATTTTTTGTATGAAGTTTCATTGCTGATTGGGAAAAGAGTAAGTTACTTGTTTGCATCTTTGTTGTCTTTTAAATTTATCAATTTTCTTTTTGACCAATTCAGCATTGAATCCATTGTATTCTGCAATGTGAATAATATTATTGTACTCTTTGATATATTCCATCTTGTTTAAAGGTACATTAACCAGCCTGTAAATTAAACTGTTGATAACAGCATGCCTGTGTTGTCTTGGTTTATATCCATCTGCTTTTATGAAATTTTCTGTGTGTGTTTCCTTTCTATGTATGCCAAATTCAAGTTTATTATGTTTTCTGGTAAGTTTTAAATCTAAGAACGGGATCTCATTGTTTGTCTCTTTTTCTATGGAAAATTTTATTGCAGGATTTTGTAAATTAAGTAGTTTTAATGCATCATCCACTTGTTTCTCATTTACTATTGCCCAAATGTCATCCACATATCTATACTAATGTTTGAAAATGAGTGGGAATGCCTTTGTGGTATGGTTTTCCAAAAAGCTCATGAAGAGGTCTGCCAAAAATGGGGACAAAGGTTGTGTATGCTCCTCTTAGGGCACAGTAATACAATTTGCAGACCATGCTCAATTTATTCTTGGGCAGCAAGCTAGGTGAAAAGACGATTAGAAACAAAAGACTGTTCTCAGTAAATTAAATGCCAGGTCAGGAGATAGTGCGAGTATAGAAAGTTAATTCAGTCAAAGAAACGTAACTACTTAACTTGATTATCAAGCTGTATTGATCTGTGCTTCTTAACTCACTGGATTTCCATTTTTTAGGCCGGTTTCTAAGAGGAGCTGAACTGAAATCCAGCATCATGATTAAGTGTGCTCCTTTCGGAGGAAATGGCCAAAGCCTCCTTAATTCTCTGCTTCCTGTAACTGCTGCATTATGCCAAGATGGTCGTCTCCTGAAAGTTGGCTCTATGGTCGTTACCAAAACAGTGCTCTGCCAGCCCAGACTTCTCAGGTTGCATTAAACGAATGCTCCGTTCATGTTCGTTCATTCTGCTAGCGATGGTCCTTTTGGAAACCGGCCTTAAAAATGGAAATCCATCGACTTAAGAAGCACAGATTAATACAGCTTGATAATCAAGTTAAGTAGTTATGTTTCTTTGACCCAATTTTCTATACTCATGCCATCTCCTGACCTGGCATTTAATTTACTAAAACAGTCTTACTCAGTAATGCGAATTTTGATAGTGTTTCGTCTTTATTTATATTTCTGTTATATCAAGTGTTTCATTTGTCGTTATAACATTTAATAAATATCCTGAGAACGGGAGAGATGCACACTCCCGAAACGTCAATTTCTAATCATCTTTTCACCTGGCTTGCTGCTCGAGAAGAAATTGAGCATATTCATTACCAGGAAAGCTTTAGGTTTTAATTTGCAGACCAGTATTTGACATACTTTTTTGTTTACATTAGGTTTCCCTTTAGGGCCACAGGATTATATTAGTGAGATTGGTGAGTCTTAGTTCAACCTCATTGGGGGTTATTGATGCAGGTCCCCCACTGTTATTCTACTGAAACTTTTTCTTTCTTTTTTGTTTTTAAAGAACATGTCATGTTACATTAAGCATATTTGTATCAGGAATTAGTCGGAATAAATTAATAATAGAATGCATTTCAATATCAGACATTGTTATAGCTATGATCTAGTAGTCTTCCAAATGTTTTGACTGCTTCTACAGTGGTCAGAAACATCCAGAAATAGCTTTTGTTATTGAAGCCCAGCCATATCACAACTCAGCCAATAGGAGTAGGCACCATTGAGAGCCAGTTCAGCTCAAAGTATACTTAATCCCAGCATTTCCAGACACTGCAGGCTCAAATGACCTAGCTGTCAATGGGCCCTTAAACCCCACTCACTCACTCCATGCACTGTTGTCAACTGTTACCTTGTTTCTGGTTGGATAGTGGAACTACCACTAAAATTATCTACTGTAGATAGGTTTAAAATGTCTGAATATTAAAGCTCAATATTTACATAGACTGATTGATTCAGTGTAACTTAAAAATGATGTCCATAGACTTGGAAATGCTGCATTAAGTCTTCAGATTTAACAGAAGTCCAAGCAAAAATTCTTACTTTTATTACACGTTTCACTGTAAGTATAAGAAGGGTGTTATAGGCAAACGTGATAGTTTTTTAAAAATTGGATCTTTATTTAGCTTTCAAATTCCATGCTCTTTGTATGACCAGAAAAAAAGCAGCGACTTATCATCTGAAAAAGGTATATTTAAAAACTAAAATCAGTAACATGCTTGTAATGAGATCTTTCTTTTTTTATCCATTTGGTTTTGTTTATCTCATGGTTTACTGAGTATAAAAGTCATTCAGTTAGAAGAGGATATATGCTTTTGTAATTCATATATCTTAAACACGTGTTATATTAATCAAACAATTGGAGCCATTAAATTAATTGGGAGTCGATTAATAACACAAAACAACACTCACTTTTAAATTTTCCCGGAACCGGTTTCTGAGGCCTTCCCTCTATCTTCAGCCGGACATCAACTTGTTCTCATTGGTGTAGCTGGCAATATTTTGTCATCGGTCTCCTCTGGTGGCGGTTCGAGGAACTTGCTGAACAAATCTTTCTGGGAGATGTCGAAATTGAATACTTTGTTCCTATTTTTTGAAATAAAGATTTGTTCCCATGTGGACAGTTCTTCTTTTCCTTCTTCTTTTCAACATCAGTGATACACTAAAACTTTTAATATTCAAGTAAAAAGCATCAAGCTCACTGTAGAAGTTGAAAAAGACAAGTATTTACCATTTTTAGATCTAAAAATAATCAGAAATAAAAATAGAATAAACTTTGGCATTTACAGAAAACCAACACAGACAGACAACTACATAAATGCTAATGGCTACAATCCAAGATCCCACAAACAGGCAATCTTTAATAGTTTAGCACACAGACTGGTCAACATCCCTCTCACAGCAGAAGAATACAAAATAGAATACAACAAAATTATTGAAATAGCACAGAAAAATGACTTTCCCAAATCACTAGTAGACAAAAAAGTGAACTTAGCAAAAAAGAAGAAACTACTAAAGGAAACCACAACCCTCTCAGCTACAGAAACTAAAATGATCTTCAAAAAATTCACTTACCATCCATGGGCCTTTGATAAATTCAAAAAAGTCTTCAAAAAACAAAACATTCAACTAGCGCCAGTGAGCATTACTCCTTAAAAAACCTAATTTGCTCAAACATCAAAGATGCCATTCCATCTAACAAAAAATCTGGTATATATCAAATTGAATGCTGTGACTGTAGTCAAATTTATATTGGAAAAACCAAAAGAAATTTAGAAACAAGAGCAAAGGAACACTTTAGGAACATAAAATACAAACAATTAGAAAAATCAGCAGTTGCCACACATTTTTGGGAAAAAACCACAACATAAATCCAGAACCAAAATTACTAAAACATACAACAGGAAAAGAAGAACTGTCCACATGGGAACAAATCTTTATTTCAAAAAATAGGAACAAAGTATTCAATTTCGACATCCCCCAGAAAGATTTGTTCAGCAAGTTCCTCGAACCGCCACCAGAGGAGACCGATGACAAAATATTGCCAGCTACACCAATGAGAACAAGTTGATGTCCGGCTGAAGATAGAGGGAAGGCCTCAGAAACCGGTTCCGGGAAAATTTAAAAGTGAGTGTTGTTTTGTGTTATTAATCGACTCCCAATTAATTTAATTTATACAACAACACTGTTTTCAACACTTCCATGAAAGAATTGGAGCCATTTTTGAAAAAATAAAACAAAAGAATTATTTCTATGTAAATGGGATTTTCTAGAAATTCCTTATGTCACATACTTAAAAATGCTGAACTTAATTATCAAGTTTAATATTTATTTGAATTTTGTTTTTTAATTGTGCTGTTTGCAGACACTTTCACCTTTTTCTAAACATACTTTTCTGGATTCAGGTCTCAAAACATATATGTATTTCTAGTAAATATTGATCTCTAATTTTAGGATGAAATTTAGAATGAAATATTTTTACTTATTGCAGATAGCAGATTGAAAAGTAAAAATATTATTTACCTCACATGTTTTCAAATTTTGATTAATTGTTTCTGTTCCATGTAGGATGAGGGAATAATAAAACATTGTTTATGTTAAAATGCAGTTTTCCTAGTCCTGAAATCAAGAATTAGTGCATGGTAAAGCGAGTATAGTGAGTATCTTTCATCGGTCCTAACTCCTAAACTATGTCGAAATTAAGGAATGCAATGTATAAAGAATCGTAATGGATTTCAAAGGAATGTATATTTGTGTGGAACGCGTGCAGGTGCAGTTGAGTCGAATAGCAATTGGGTTGAATAGTGTAACAAAAGACACGGGAGAAACAGAATTCTAAGGGATAGCACTTGACTTTGTTTGAATAGGTATTCTTTTAACCCTTAATAATGGCATGACCGAGACTAATAATCACAATGAACAAAATAGTCACAAAGGGAATCTTTGTGTGAAAAGAAGGCTTCCAGAAGTGAAAGTTACACACCCACGCACAGCTGTGTATAGTGTGAGGACAGATGGTCCGCGGCTAGTGGCCGAGTAAGAAGTTTTCTCTGTCTTGGTCAAAGGCAGATTAGAACCGGAGGGAAGATTTGTCAGTTTATATGTAACGAATTAAGTATTATCGAGTAATAAACATTCCACCTTCAGTCACTCTAAACAATGATATATTGGCAGCCCTTGGTCGGCAACTTCAAATTTGATGTAATGATAAAAAGAATCAGTCATTAAACCAGTTTGAAATGGGCATTCCAGTGTCATTAGAACCATCCTTACTCATACATACTCACGCATATCCTGACAGAAACCTCATTGCTTTACCCTGCGCTAACCACTATTGCTTCAAACAGCGTCAACGTGGAACTGTGCGCCACCATCTTTTTGTTGCTTCAACTATTAGAGCTAGAGACCTGCAGTTTGTACCATTCGAGATCTACCGTCCCGAGATCTAGGACGCACCGTTCCCCCACCACACACCAAAGTCTAATTTTACATTCTCTTCCACACATAATAGGCAGAAATTTCATTGGAAATATATGTTTTTAGGTACCTTGAATCATTTTGTGAAAAAAAAAAGGGCTGTTTTTGTATGTATGTGAACAGCCATCTCAAAAGTGAAAAGTTGGTTAAATAACAAACTTGGTATTTCAGTTTATCATCTTGCAAAATATGATACCAAGTTTTTCAGGAAAATCTATCCACAAGAAACTACCCTTAAATGGAAAATGTTTTGAAAATTTTGATTTTCTCAAAAACAGCTGTAATAGTTTTGATTAAAATACCATATTATAAGTATTTATAAGCAAAAGCATAGAATTGGTCGGCAGTGAAAATTTCAAATGAAAGTAAACAAGTGGAAATTGATGGAAATTGTTGTTCCACACTAGCCCTGTGTAGGCCAAGGTTTGGATAAGTAGAGTCAGACTGAAAAATTCAATGCCATAGCAGGGAATTGAACCACAGATCTACCAATCTGTCTGGTTGCTCTTAACTATTGAGCTACCATGACAACATGCGAGCATGACATTAAATTCTCCAACTGACTTGTATTTTTCCTGGTACACTTCTAAGGATTCTCATATACAATGGGATATACACTGTTTGTGGTGACTTACTATGCTGTAAGCACTTCCAGTCTTCATAGTTAAACTATTAGGCTAATTGCTGGAAATTAGTTGTTCTTCCAGACTTGCTTAGGCTAAGGTTTGGATAGGTAGAGTCAGACTGAAAAATTCAATGCGATTGCCAGGATTTAAACTATGGATTTCCTGGTCACCATCCATTTGCTGTTAACCATTAAGCTACCATCTCCAGGTGCTAGCAATTAACCTATTAGTGGTTTAACTATGAAGCCTGGGACTTAAGTACTTACAGCTTAGTAAGTCACCATAAACTATGTTTATCTCCAATAGAATGTATTTCCCGTGCTTGTGGGTCATGGTCCAAAGGATGAAAATTCTCCTGATGTTTCACTCATATCTCCGACGAGCATCTTCAGAGGATTATTCTAGCTAGGTACTTGCTGGAGATATGAGCAAAACCTCAGGAGAATTTTCATCCTTTGGACCACAGCCCACAAGGCCGGGAAATATGTTTTATTGGATTAACACCAGCCGTGAAAGCCTAAGCATGTATTTGTTTATCTCATTGTATTATGAGAACTCCTAATTGTTAACCGGGAAAAATACAAGTCAATGGGCGGATTGAATGTCAGTGCTTTCATGTTGGTCATGGTAGCTCAATAGTTAAGAACAGCAGGACAGAGACCACTAGATCCATGGTTCAATTCCCTGCTATGGCATTGAATTTTTCAATCTGAGGAGTGGAAAACTTGTTTTTAACTTCACTTTTAAAATATTTTCATGAAAAATGGAATGTATATTTTGAATTTTCTGTGAATAACCTCTGAGGTCTTCTTTATTCTGGTTGACTTGCATTAACTTGTAAACCATAACATAGACAAAATTTTACTACATAAAAAAAGTAAACTTTGTTAAAGTACACTATTATGTTATTTGACTTTTTTTAAAGAATAGTTGATGCAAGAGCGAGTAGGAAAAGTCATGTGAGTGCTTACACAATTTTTTTAAAAATTTTATTTTTGAGTAAATTTAAATGAAAATTCTGAAATTTGCAATCCTTAACCTATTAACTTTAAAAAATTGAACTTGCAGAAAGGGAAATATACTCAATTTTTAGTTTAGAGCTGTAAATTTACGAGGGCTATCCAGAAAGTAGATTACGTTTTGGAATAAAAAGTAAACAAAGTATAGGAAACAAATTTTATTATATACAGATGAAAGCCACACTCAAATAATACTTTTCGACATAGTCACCATTCAAATTAAGGCATTTATCGTAGCGATGTACGAGCTTGGAAATTCCTTCGTCGAAAAATTCGGCCGCCTGCGCCTTCAACCACTTCGTTACCTCTTCTTGCAGCTGTGCGTCGTTATCAAAACGCTGCATAGCCAGCCACTTCTTCATTGCTGGGAATAGGTGGAAGTCGCTCGGTGCCAGGTCGGGACTGTACGGCGGATGAGGAAACAACTCCCACTTAAAAGATTCAAGAACTTCACGAGTGACATTTGCCGTGTGGGGCCGGGCGTTGTCGTGAATGAACGATGCGATCGAGTAAAGAGTCACCATCCTTATGGTAAACGTCCAAAAAGTTCAACGCTGCAGCCATTCGCTGATTTTTGTGGTCCTCTGTCAAGATTTTTGGAATCCATCTTGCACAAAACTTGTGGTAACCAAGCTTTTCGCTGATGATTTCGTGCAACAAACTTCGCGAAATTTGTGGAAAACTCAAAGAAAGTTCCGTTATTGTGAACCTTCGATTTTCACGGACTTTAGCATCGACTTTTTCGACAAGTTCGGCAGTCACTATGCTGGGTCTCCCACTTCGATCTTCGTTGTGAACATTGGTTCGGCCATTTTTAAATCTGATGACCCACTGACGCACTCCACCTTCAGTGATAATGTTGTCCCCATACACTTCACAAAGCTGCCAATAGATTTCTATCGGTTTACAGTTTTTTGCAGTCAGAAACCTTATTACTGCACGCACCTCGCAGCTCGCGAGATTTTCAATTAACGCAGACATTTCAAACCGTCACAGTATCTGAACGGAGCACAGCACGAACCTCTCACTAGCACGGCTAGATGCCGACTGAGCTGCGCAACGCTCTGACCCCAAGATGGCCGCTAGCCCCGCCCCTAGCGGAAACAGACGAAAACGTAATCTACTTTCTGGATAGCCCTCGTATATTTGTAGTGAAATTTCAATATTATATGTTTTTGTTGGAAGCAATATGAAGCTATGAAGAAAACAGAAAGTTTTGTTTTTGATTGATTGTAAAGTATGTTGGCCGCGCTATGGTCGAGTGGTTAGACTGCTTTATTCTCACCCAGGTGACTGCAAAATGAGATTTATGGTGGACAACATGGCACTAGGATGGGTTTTCTCTGGCATCTCCAGTTTCCCCTGGCATTATTCCACCAATTGCTTCATTGTCACTTTTCTCATTATTCACCTGCCTTCATACTATCTTCCACTGCCTTCACCCTCACCAGTCTTCAGGCTGATCATTCTGGTTCTCTACCAGATCCAAAGCTTTGCTTCTTTAGATCCGATCTTAAGCAATAGAGAAGCAAGAATCCTTTAATGCTGCGATAAGTGATATACTAGGGATAAGGTAAAGAAGAAGTATAGTATGTTGATTTCCAGACTCAACTGATAAATCCTCTTCCTTTAAAAGCCTATTTTAATATAAAGAGTATGCTGAATTTCCACAATTTTCAAAATTGGTTTTAGAGAACTGTATATTTTCATAACTGCCAACTTAGCATTTCATTTATTGGAAGTGGTTAGGAGGGGTTAGCAGTTAGACTACTTGAC
This sequence comes from Mantis religiosa, assembly GCA_030765055.1. Taxonomy (NCBI): domain Eukaryota; kingdom Metazoa; phylum Arthropoda; class Insecta; order Mantodea; family Mantidae; genus Mantis; species Mantis religiosa. Next base: position 11,225,398 of record CM060958.1, read on the forward strand.
TTTCACCAAGGTGGTCTGGGTTCAATCCCAGGCGACTGCATTGGAGATTTGTGGTGAACAACACAGCGCTGGGTTTTCTCCGTGATCTACAGTTTGTCTCGCCATCATTCCAACAATTTCTCCAGTATCAGCTTTCCTTTCATTCTAGACATTCTTGGGCTTTGAGCCAGGTAAGAACATGTTGTGATGTTGACTTTTCGGGAGTGTGCATCTCTCCCATCTTCAGGATGCTAAGTGAATTAAGGGAAGGGGATGACCCGTATATGGTATACCATATATAGTATATATGGGTTGTTCCCCTCCCTTAAGTCATTTAGCATCCTGAAGATGAGAGAGATGCATGCTCCCAAAACGTCGATGTCACAACATTTTCTTACCTGGTTCGAAGCCCAAGAATGTCTAGAACATATATGCCCCCAGGAAAGCTTCAGCTCATATTTCACCATCTTTTACGGGAAGGAGACCTACCAGGAAATCAGAGCTTTCCAAGAACTACGTGAACGTAAGGGCAGACTACTCAGCTCTCTGGCCTTCTTATTAAGGTGCAGGGACGAGAATACTACGCCAAAGTTTGCGAGACTACGATACCTGATTGAAGTCCGCCACATTACACCATTGCGAACCTGCTTGCTGATTGGTCTGCGTCATTTACCTCGGCGACCTATATATAACATCTAGAACATATATGCTGCCAGGAAAATTCAGCTCATATATCTTTCCTTTCATTCACTTTACCCTCATTCTGTTATCCACTTTGTCACCCGTCCAGTCACTCTAACCCATTGGTCTACCAGGGTAATATTAGTCAACTGAAGAATTTAATGTCAGGACGGCACATTGGCCATGGTATCTCAATGGATTAGAGCAACTAGATGGAAACCAGGAAATCCATGGTTCAAATCCCAGCCATGACATTGAATTTTTCATGTTGACTCTATCTATCCAAGGTTGTATGTTCAGACCTTGCCCAGATCATTCATTTTTAAGTATGCTTAAAAGCAACAGCCTTATGTTAGTAGATTTACATGCATATAAAATAACTCCTGCAAGAGAATTCCAGTACACCAGTGCTGTCTTGTGGTGTGTAAAACAGCCAACAACCCTTCTATGTTCTGTTCAAAATAATTTTACTCTGCTTACTGCCTGAACCCAAATTAATTTATGGGCTTGCTGACAGTATGTTTGTTTCAGTATTTAAGATGAACACTAGGCATTGGCTGGGTAATTTCATGCTTGACACTTCTGGAAGACATGCCAGAAACAGTCTCAGATCTTAAACTCAGTTAAACCGGTTTTATATGTAGCTCAAGTATATGTAATTCGTATGTAATTATTCACAATTAGATGTATTAAATTTCACTGAAATACAATTGGATTATAAGCAATTAAATGAGCGTACAGCATACACCACCATAAACTCAAAATTCCTTTTCTTTATTGCTGCTGACAAGGTTGCAAGCTGAACAGGCCGTTAGAACAAAAGACAAGTTTTGTATACGTCTTTCGGCACAGCTATTTCATGACAACAAACGATAAGATAATTTTCATATTGGTGTTAACTGTTGAACAGCGATTTTGTCTTTCAGTTCTCAGTTGCTTTTAATCAGTCATGGAGAAAAGAGAAAGGAAATCTTATATGCTAGTTAAGAAAGTAAAATTCGTAGGAGAGGTGGCACTTACTAGACACAAAACCAAAACCTTATTTGTTTCCTACTTTTTAATTGCTTATATACAGCATGTGTAGTCATCAGCGACAGAAAATCCTGGAAAGGTACTTATCCAGATAATTCATCCTGACACAGATTCTAACTCAGGACCTGTAGAATGCAGCTGTGTAGACATTACATCAGAGCAAAAAGTTCTAGTGAAAAAGCTGTAAGTTTATTAATATGTTTTGCAAAATGAGTTGTATGCATTTAATGGAAGTAAAGTAAAACAAGCCAAATTAAACTGAATGATTTAAAGTGGGATCAATTTCCAAATAAAAGTTCTATACATGCAGGCCCACTGTATTACTTCAATAAATGATGATTATCAAAACGTCATTTGTAAGTAATTTTGAGTTAATGAGTAATCTTTCCTCTTCTCCATGATATATTATAAATCAGGTTCAACTGTATATATCTACCTGCTTGCCCAGGGATCCAAACAGAGCAGTTGGCACAGTTTTAATTGTCTTGAGGGCTTTCAAAGCAGTTAACTGAAAATATATACCTTCCACCTGTTGGCCTCGACTGGCTAAGATTGCATCTATCTCAGCCTGGAAAACTGTGATATATCTTAAATTGAAAGATTGAGTCAGATTTGCGACACTAACGTTGTTTACCTAATTCAAATTCAGGACATGCTTTAGAGATTATTGCCTTGGTCTGACGGCAACACTGGAGACAACATTACAGGTTGGTTACTGAAGTGGCATCATCTGGATTTGCGGAGGTTGTTCAATGGCAGTATTTCAATATTATTGCTTAATGAATGCTTCATTGAAGAATAGTTTGGGGTGAGGATATTTTGTTGAAAATCTTTGTGTTGAATCTGTGAAGATGCTGAACTCAATACTAAGTAAGGTTTTTAACTGATTTCTCCTTTTTGATGTGTGCTGTTCCCAGACAGATATGTGCGTACTTGCACCCACACATACATTTGCACACATACACACTCCCATGTATACATATACAGACCTTTTTCTAAAAACACTTTTTTAGGGTTCAAAGGGCTTCTACATATATTTTGGTGAAACATTGACTCAACATTTTTGGGTGGAATATAATACTTGCTCTATTTACTGCAGTAGTAGAGACAGTTAAAAATCATGTATAATGAAAAATGTTGCTTTGTTGCCTATAGAAACTAGATGTCAGGTAAAATGCCTATACTTCATATTGCAGATATCATAAAAATAACTTAATCACATTATTATGTTTATGATTATTTTGTTATTATTTTGCCTATTTTTGTCGCTTTTTATGTTAAATGCCTTTAAATGCTTATATTGCTTTATAAGTGCCCATAACTAACAAAAATAATGGTATTCAAAAAAGGTAATAAGTTAAGGAAGGATGAAAAATGGAGTTGGCAAGGAAATGAAATTAAGTTGGTGAAGAAATTTAATTATCTAGGAGTAAGGCTAAACAGTAATGGTAGAGCACCCGCCTCGGTAGCATAGATGGCAGCATATCTGCCTCATGTTCAAGAGGTCCCGAGTTTGAATCTTGGTCAGGATGAGCTACCTGGATAAGGTTTTTTCCGAGGTCTTCCCTTATCCTGAAAGACGAATGTCGGGTAACTCTAAGCTCTAAGGACCCTAGGCGCATTTGAGCTTCATTTCACCCATTTCATTCATCATCCGATATGACTTAAAGTTGGAGGACGTAAAACTACGAAAAGAAAAAAAAAAGTAATGGTAGATGGATTGATCAAAAGAAAACAGTATTAGCTAAAGGGAAACTGGCAATGAAAGCTATTAGAACATGTATAGATAAAATGTGAGGGATACAAATAAAATGGTTGGAGAAAATATATGGGGCAGTAGTTGAGTTGAAAATGTTATATGGAGCTGAAATTTGGGGCATAGGGAAAGGATGGAATAATGTAAACAAGGTACATAGGAGTTTTTGCAAACTAATTTTGGGCTTACCAAGAGCATCACCAAATGGGGTTGCAGAAATGGAGTTAGGAAAGGTTTAGAAATGCAGCAAAAATGTATTAAAGAATACACTTGGTACAAAAGTATACAAGAAATTCTTAGTGAAATAGGATATGGTGATATGAGGAGGGATAGTAATAGATTATAGAAAGGTTTCTGGAAAAGAGTCAAAATGAGGACAGAAGACATAGAAAGGCAGGATATAATGGGTAGTTTAAATTCCAAAACCTCACTATGTACCTATAGAGAGATAAAAATGAATTTAGAAAGAGAAAAATATGTTGATATTTGTGACAAAATGACAAGAGAAGGTTTCGCATGGGCCAGTACAGGAGTGACAAGGTTAAAAGGATTAGGGGACAGAGAAGAACAAGGAAAGTGTATAATGTGCGATACGAAAATAAACAATTTTTGTCATTTATTGATAGAATGTGAGGAAACAAAGAATTGGAGAGGTAAAGTACTCAAAAAGAAGTGGACTATGTTACCTAGTGAAATTTTAGTTAATAGATTACTGAGTGTTAAATCAAGAAACAATGTATTGGAAATAGGAAACTACTTAATCCTTGTTTCACATAAGCTTGCCCCGTATCTCTTTAACGGTCACGCGACCTAATCACCTCTCATTGGCTGTTGTGGTATAGACTGTTGTGCGATAAAAATTAGTTCGTTATTTAACATGGTAATATATCTTTATATGTTGGAAAAGAATTGTCAAATTTATATTTTCATAACTGTTTGAATTAAATACTGTGACTTTGTGGGTGCGTAGAATTAAAAGTCCAATTTGCAGAAATTTTAGATGTTCTTTATTTCCGTAGAAATACACTGATCAATTCTCTCGTAACAACATTGTCATATACACACCACAACAAACAACGTTCTGATCAGCTCTCGTTACAACACTCTTGTTACACTACTCAACTCACTGTTTTACAAACTGACCTGCTATCGTGTCACAATCGCTTATATATCTCATTCATAATTCGAGAGACTTCTCGAGCAAATCAGAAAAACAACTATTCTCTGTCAATCGAGATATCTCGTGAAACTTCCAAACGTGAAATCCTATCTGGCCAGCAGGTCCTTTGTGTACACTAGCCGTGCTATTGTTAACTGCTTATGCAAGCTCGTGAAACATTATCCGCCGTCTGTTTTCTATTTGTGCCGAAACTTTTATACCTGTTGCCGCGACACTGCTCCCTCCTCAAGGCTGGCCTTCCCGAACAGCACCATCGTAGCGGGCCAGACGATCCAGGTGTACCACCAACATCTTCTGTCGGGGCACCTTGTGGATGCGGTAGACCACGTCGTTAATCCTCTTCAGCACCCGGTACGGTCCTTGCCATGGTTGCTGGAGCTTCGGGCAGCGTTCCTTGGTCCGGGTAGGGCGGTACAACCAGACTAGGTCACCCTGCTGGAACCCTTGGCTGTTGGCTTGCCTGTCGTATCAGGTCTTCATGCGGTCGCTCGCCTTCTGGATGTTCCGACGAGCATCTCATGCATGTCGTGGAGATGGTCCACCAGGTTCTCCACATACTCGGTTGCTGGCTGTTTTGCGTCCGGGGGCTTCCAAAAGTCAGATCACAGGGGAGGTGTAACTCTCGGCCGAACATTAAACTGGCTGGCGTCATCCCAGTGGTGTCGTGTGTTGACGAGCGGTAGGCCAGTAAGAACAGTGGCACCTTAATGTCCCAATCTCGCTGATGGCTGGCCACGACCTTCCTCACGACCTGTTCTTCTAAGGTCTTGATGTATCTCTCGACCATGCCATCCGACTGGGGATGTAGAGGTGTCGTGCGGGTCTTGTTTACCCCAAGTCTTTCTAGTGCCTCCATCAGGTTGGATTCAAAATTGGTGCCCTGGTCGCTGTGGAGCTCTAACGGCACCCCAAATCGGCAGAACACTTGCTCCACAAGGCTTCCGTGATTGTCTTTGCCTCCTGGTTCGGGATGGCGTACACCTCCGGCCACTTGGTGAAGTAGTCCACGACCACCATCAGGTACTTGTTGCCTCGGTCGGACACTGGGAAGGGTCCAGCTATGTCGACGGCGATCCTTTCGAATGGCGCTCCAACGTTGTACTGCTGCATGCGGCCCCGGCTCCTAGTCTGGGGGCCGTGACTCGCCGCGCACACGTGGCATTGACGGCACCATCTCTCAGCGTCTGCTCGGAGCCTCAGCCAGTAGTAGCGCTGTCGGAGTTTGTCGATCGCTCGGTTTGCTCCCAGGTGTCCTGAAGTACCGGCGTGCACTTCCTCCAAGACTTCCGGGACCTTACTTCGGGGAAGTACCAACTGTTCTCTCTGCGTCTTCCCATCAGGCGATTCCCATGCTCGGAACAGCACGTCCTCTCTGATCTTCAGCGAGTCCCATTGGGCCCAGTACGACTTGTAGGTGGCGTGCCTCGGTGCGATGTCCTCCCAGGTTGGTCTTGTCCCTGCCTCCACTTCCCTCAAGACTGGCCCCAAGTCGGCGTCCGCTAGCTGCTCCCTCCTTAGGCCTGCGCTATCCCAGCCATCCGCAGGCACTACCGTGACTACTCGGACTGCTGCGGCACGCTGCTTCTCTTCCACTCTTGTGCATTGGCCGCACTCCTCTGGGCAGGGTCTTCGGGACATGGTGTCTGCATTACCTGGCTCTTCCCTCTACGATGTTCAGTGAAGTCGTACTCCTGCAGCCTCTGTACCCAGCGTGCTGTCGGCCGTCCAGGTTTCTAAAGCTGACCATACAGATACTTGTGGAAGTGCTCCAATGTCTTTATTATTCTGACCGGGTGACGCAGTAGCTCTCTGCCTTCGATAGCGTCTTGCTGTAGTAGGCTATCACCCGCTCATGGCCGTTCTGGATTTGCGATAGGACTCCAACGCAATGGTCGCTGGCGTCGGTGTCCACAGTGAAAGTGCCACCTGGTTGTGGGAATCCCAAAATGGCACTGCACAGGGTCTGCATCAGGTGCTGGAAAGCGCCTTCGGCGTCATCCGTCCAGACATAACGTTGGTTGTTGTTCCTCTGTCACGCGGGTGAGGGGTTTGGTGATGTTGGAGATCCCCTTTATGAAGCGGCGGTAATAACTGCACAGCCCCAGGAAACTGCGCAACTCATGCTTATCCTTTGGGCGAGGCCAATTTATCACAGCCTGGGTTTTCTCCGGGTCTGTGGCCACTCCGGTTAGTGAGACTGTGGCCCAAGTAGTTAACTTCCTTGCGGAAGTGCTGGCACTTCTTCGCGTTCAGCTTCAGGTTGGTCGCCTGCAGTCTCTGTAGTACCTTAATCGGGTTTTCCATATGGTCTTCGAAGGTCTTACCGACGATGATGTCCAGGTATAGCAGGCAGGCGTCATAAGTCAGTCCTCTCATCACTGATTCCCTTAGGCGTTGGAAGGTGGTTGGTGCGTTGCAGAGGCCAGAGGGAATAACTGTGAACTGCCAAAGCCCTTGGCCTGTCGAGAATGCAGTCTTTTCCATGTCTCTCGGGTCTAAAGGCACCTGCCAGTAACCCGACTTCAGGTCCAGGGTCGAGAACCACTGTGCACCAGCTAGCGTGTCCAGGGTGTCGTCAATCCGGGGTAAGGGGAAACAGTCCTTCCGCGTGACACCGTTCAACTTCCTGTAGTCCACGCAGAAGCGTATCCCGCCGTTCTTCGTCACCAGAACTACAGGGGAATACCAAGGACATCAGATTCTTCAATCACTCCCCTGGATTTCATGCCATCTACCATATCCCTTACCGCCGCTTGTTTTGCCAGCGGAACGCGTCTAGGTGGTTGCCGAATAGGCCGGGCGTCTCCGGCGTCGATGCGGTGGAGTACTTGGTCCTTGCGGCCGTAGTCGCTTTCGCCTTGACTGAAGACGCGCTGGTATCGTCTCAGCAGTTGTCAAACTTTCTCCAGCTGTTCTGCGGTCACGTGGTCAGCCGCCCTCTCCAGTAAGCTTTCCAGCCGGGGCCCCAGGCGTTGCGTTGGCACTGGCTCCCGTGTCTTGTCGATTGCTGTCATGCTGACCACGGGCTCGCACGTCCCCAGCTCCGTTCCGGCCTGGACCTCGTGATCGGTGTCTGCCAGGTTGAGCACCCTCACTGGCACCTCCTCTCGGCACGGCAACAATGTCCTGGCTACACATAGTCCGTGCACAGGCGTCTTTCGGTCCAGCATCATGTTTTTGGTTAGCTGGCCGTCCAGTCGCGCCGTCACCACTTCGCTTCTCGCGGGGACAACCACGTCTTCCTTCAAGACGACCCTGCAGATTCCAAGGCGCTCTTCGAGTTGCCAGAGTATCACCTCTTCTCCATTGAGCCGCAGGACCTTTCAGCCGACGTCGACCATCGCCTCGTGCTCCTAAGGGCATCCAATCCCATTATCACCACCTCAACCACCTTCGCGACGAACACCCACAGATGCACGACACTTCGTCCCAAGGTCAACTTCAATAGGGCCTCCTCCACAGGCAAGGTGTCACCCGATGCCATCACAAGCTGGTATGGTCGGCTTGGCTTCCTCGTCGGCACACCCTTTGCCACGTCAGGTCTGATGATGGTTACGGCTGCCCCTGTGTCCAGCACGTGGCACGGCTTCCCTCTCACCCAGCCGTCCGCGATGAGGCTGTCATCCATACGCCGGCTGACGGCGCGCAGTGTCACACGAGGGGATGGTGGTGTCGTCGCCGACGCGCCCCTCACCACGCCGGGCCTCACTTGTTTTTCCGGCTGCTCTTCCTGGTATGGGCAGTCTCTCTCCAGGTGTCCCGGCTGTCCACACCCCCAGCACACGCCACTAGGTCTTCGCCGGCGTCCGTCGGCTGGTCTTCTGTCTCCGGTGTAGCCGACACTCCTCGTTCTCGACGTCGGGATAGTTGTCACCTTGGCCGCCTCCATCCTTAATGTTGCCGTTAGTGCCTCGTGGATGGGTTTGTAGTCGCCGAGCATTAGGCGCTGACGAATCTCTGTATCTCGTACCCCGTCAACGAATGTGTAGGCAGCCTCTCGGGATACGAACTCGGGTGGGAGTTCGACTAGGGCTTTGCTGGCCAGCTGCGAATTGGCAGGGCTAACTCCTGCAGCGTCTCCCCTGGCTGCTGCGACTTTGACTTCAGCTGGCTGCGGTACGCTGCGGCTAAGTGATTTCCAAAGCGATTCTCCAGGACCTCCCACATTTCCTTGGGCGCCGCCACTGTCTGGGCCGCGTTCAGGACTTCTGCGGCCCGTCCCTGAAGACTAGCTATTAGCTGTGCGGCCTCTTCCTCTGGTGACCACTTGTTATGTTTAGCCACTGTGTCGAATTGATGGCGGAAGACTTCGAAAGTCGCGCCGTCGTATTTAGGAGGTTTGACGCGCGCAGATGTTGTGTCGCGTCCCGGCGCGTGGACCTTTAAATCCTTTAACCTCCTGCCGACGACGTCCTCCACCATGGCGTGCAGGGACTTTGTGCTGCTGTCGGCCTTTCCCTCCAGCTCGTTTACTGGGCTCGCCAGGTCTTCGATGCACTCCTCCACTTGGCCCATCCGCTTGCCCAGCTCCGTGACGTCATCCCACACGCCGGTCAGCTGCTCTTCAAACTTTGCGGCGAGGGCCTTGTTTGCTGCTTTCATCTCCGTGGTCAATTCGGTCATCTTCTCGGCCAGGCTATCGTTCGCCATTCTCATTTCCTTTAGTTCCGCGGCCAGGTTGTTTGCCGTTTCCATCTTCATTGTTAATTCGGCCTTCATTTGTTCCATCTTCTCGGTGATGTCGTTAGCCGCCTTCATTTCTTTCAGTTCCGCTGCCAAGTTGTTATTTATAGTCTCCAGCTTTGCCGCTTCTGTTTTCCCAGCAAGTTCGTCATTTGTCGTCTTCATTTCCTTCAACTTGGCGGTAAGGTTGTCGTTGGCCGCCTTCATTTCTTCCATTTTGTGTAAAATCTTTTCCAATGCAGCCTCCATGGTGGTAATATCCCGCTTCCTGACACCAGTTGTGACTTTGTGGGTTTGTAGAATTAAAAGTACACTTTGCAGAAATTCTAAATGTTCTTTATTTCCATAGAAATACACTGATCAATTCTCTCGTAACAACATTATGTCACATACACACCACAACAAACAACGTTCTGATCAGCTCTCGTTACAACAACACTCTTGTTACACTACTCAACTTACTGTTTTACAATCTCTCCTGCTGGCGTGTCACAATCGCTTATATATCTCATTCATAATTCGAGAGACTTCTCGAGCAAATCAGAAAGACAACTATTCTTTATCAATCGAGATATCTCTCGAAATTTCCAAACGTGAAATCCTATCTGGCCGGCAAGTCCTTTGTATACACTAGCCGTGCTATTGTTAACTGCTTATACAAGCTCGTGAAACATTATGCACCGTTTTTCTATTTTTGCCGAAACTTCTATGCCTGTTGCCGCGACAATACATTATGCAACAGAGTTAATTTATCTGAAATGCATGTTAATTCTTAAACGAAGTAAAGACGAGGTTCCTTTGCTTTCAAGCCTGCCTTTCATATGACACGATAGCACGTGCTTTAGCAGTAGTGGTGACATATTTGTTTATATGACTTTTATCACTGACCTTGTTTTTGACCTGAATTTGTCATATATTGCCATTCGAAGGTGTACTGTTACAAGTGCGAGAGCTAAATTATTTTATGGATCGTTTATGGCGCGTGTACTTTTTATATGTATAATGGCAGAGTCTACCACCAGTTCTTTTGCTGAAGCATCGCAAGGGTAAACCTTCAAAACCGGCGAAAAAAGAATTGTGTTTAATGCACTTACAGAGAAGAATCCATCTTTGTCAGTGAGAGAAGTTGAACAGCTGTGCTCTGACTTACAGGTGTAAGTGTTAGGCGCATGCTCAGAGAATGCGATGAGTTTGTGAAAAGTGCTGTGCACAGCATTGTCTTTTTCTTTAGAAATGAACTCCCTAACATAAAATTTTGTCTGCTGTAAATGAGGATGCAGATTTACCAAATTTCAGCAGATCTAGTCTGTATAGATTGCTTTTACAGCTGGAGTTTCTGAATGAAAAAAGGGGTAAGAAAAATTTGCTGAGAGTTAGAGACGATATTGCTGTGTGGAGAAGACATTATTTAAGGACAAGCAGACTGTACCGGGATACAAGTTGCAAAATATACTTACCTTGACGAGACTTGGGTGAATGAAGGACACACAAAAAGTAAAGTATGATGTGACATTACTTTTAAGACTGAAAGACAAGCATTTTTGCAAGATATGTGTGCTGGCTTAAAAAATCCCAGTGGAAAAGGCCAAAGGCCTTTCATTATAGACTTGTTTCAGTTTCATTGCTCATTCATTCAGTTTCAACTTGCTCAGTTTCATTATAAACTTGTATTTTTGCCTGCCTTCATATCCTTAGTTGTATGATTTTAACTATCTTCCTGGCAATTATTATGACGTTTACTGCAGGTTTAAATGTGACCTATGGCCTATGGCACGAAAGCATTAGCCAATTAGGGTGAGGGGGAAGGTAGTTGCACGTGGAGTGATAAATGTCAGCGGGGCAAGGTTATATGAAACAGAGATTAGGTTTAGTGAGAAATAAATGGTTAAGAAAAATTAGTAATAAGGATAATCATGATACTGTAGATTGAGGACCAAAACTGGTAAATAGGGTCCCGTAACTCAAAAACCATGGTGTTAGTGTATGGGCCCAAGGAAATTCAGCTAATCAATAAAGTGTTGTAATTTGATAAGTAATTAGAGATATGTAGCATATATATAAGATAAATATTATTAAATTGTAAATATATAAGAACTTGTATATATATTGAAATTTAATCAATTTATTCATTCATTCATATAAGTGCCTATATAAGAACCAGATCGTGATTTGTAGTAGTGCTTTTTGCCTGTATATTTTAATTTGTTTAATGTCTAACATTTGGTTTTTGAGTAGTGACAATATTTTAACATTAATAAAAATCACATATGTCATTCCAGTGTTGGTGTCACTTGCAATAGAATGGTGATATAGCAGATTCAACAAAATTTTCAGCAAGAGAACAACGCAGTCCTAACGAGTTGAAACAGCCGTTTAACAACATAACTGTCGATCAAAAGCTTACAAGAGGTATGATACATTTTATTAATCATATTTTTGCCTACAGGTACTCTCCAACACGTGCAACAGCAGAGGATGATTTGCCACCAACTCCTCCACCCCCTCCACCTCCAAAGTCCGAAACACCGACGGGAGCACGCTCCCAATCCACAGGAACAAAGACAACTGTGCTGGGAAAAGCTCAAGCAAAGAAGCGACTGCTTGCATTCTCCATGACTAAGCAGGGAGGAGGAGCAGGCTTGTCATTTGGATTTGCTAAGAAGTTGGCTCCGAAGGTGAACACTGGAAGCGCAAAGGCATTTTCAGGTAAGGCTAGTGTAAAGATAAATAATTGCTATCTAAAAATGAATACATTATTGAATTGGATGCTAAATTTTAATTTTAGTTAGTAGATAATTTGAATCTCTAGTATGAATCATATTATAGGATTGCAAGTAATCTTAGGTTTTAAATTATACTATTACATTTAGTAGTTGGCATTATCGCAGAATTGCAAGGTTATATTTATTTCTTGGCAATGTGAGTAAAACACATTTTCAATTTTTTTTTTTTTTTTTTTTTTTTTTTTTTTTTTTTTTTTTTTTTTTTTTTAAATGTGTCTTGATGGTGAAATATTTATAAATATTGCTTGGGAAGAAAAGGCAGTATGAGTGTTATTTAAATTGAGAAGGAAGTTAAACCGACCACTCAGTTGCAGTATAAAAAATATTGATAACAATGTAACTAATTCCTTTCTTGGAAGTGTTGAAAACAGTGTTGTTATAATAAATTAAATTTAAAGGGAGTCGATTAATGACACTAAACAACACTTTATGGCGACTTACTATATTGCAAGTACTTAAATACCAGGACTCTAATTCATTTGACTCTAATTAATTAAAAAAAATCCATATACAGGAATAATGTATTTAAAAGGATTAATTCCTCAATATTAATCTTACATTAAGAGTCCAATGATAAAAATCCTAGTATTTAAGTACTTACAATAGTAAGTTGCCACAAATGTGTATCGCGAATATGAGAACTCTGAAGTGGTTTACCCGAAAATATGAGTCAATTGGAGAGTTTAATGTCGCGTTGGCATGTTGGCCATGGTCCCTCAAGGGGTTAGAGTGACTGGACGGAAACCAGGAGATTTGTAGTTCAAATCCCAGCTGTGGCATTACATTTTTCAGTTGAGTCTAATTAATTAAAAAAAATCCATATACAGGAGTAATGTATTTAGAAAGATTAATTCTGATAGGAGTAATTCCTCATTTTAAATTTAAAACTGGTTTTGTTATTTCAATTACAAATCATTGCATTGTGCTTCAAGCGAGATTTTCATAGAGAGAAACAAAGTAACAAGATATCAATACTTAAGGAGGAGAATTATACTTAATTCAATTACATCAGTTTATCATTACATTTTCAATCAACAGTGCCAACAACCCTCTGCATAAAGTAGTTATAGTAGTGCAAAACATACATATTCTTAAAACCTGGTATTGCTTATAACAATCCTCAAAGTGCAGATGCAGCTTTCATTGAAGTGTTTAAAACAAAGTGAAAGAAAACAATGTACCTCACTAAAGCCATGTTATCACATTCAAATCATTTTTGCATCCACGTAGTGTAATATTAACTACCACAGTAATTACATTTTAAAATGATATGGGTATGTCAATGTTATAACCTGCCTTTTGCCAAGCATATTACAACATAGGCTTATATTTTGGCTCAGTCAATTTCAGATTGTTTCATGATGAAATAATGATCATGTATTTTCACTTGTGGTTTGACACATCATAGTCTTAAAAATAAGCAAATCTGTTATGAGTGTATATTGCCGAAAGAAGTAAACATTGAGGTGTGAACAATGTTTTGCTATTTTCTGTACCAATATCTTTAGCATAACATCTTTCTTTGGAAAGTCTGTGTCTAGAATGGTACATTCTGTAGGAGCTGACCAGCAATCTCACATCAGTAGGCTCTTTTCACTTGTATGTTTGCCAAGGACTGAAGTTAGAACATTTTTCATGTGTTTTTTACTCATTTTTCCACTTTTGCTTGCCTCCACATGAAATGTTTTGTGGACTAGATTGTATCAAGTTTCTTTCAAATAGTACAAAAGTGAATCGAGAAGATATTGACACATTGCTTCACTCACACTGTTTATTCACAGGACATGTTTCAAGAGCTCTTGCTCCTATCATCAGCTGATACTCGACTAGTGATACCTGATACCTGACATCAAGTTGTATGGTGCATGTGTTTCTTATAAGACAGAAGCAAATTTTCTGGGAGTATGGGTAGATCAGCATTTAGACTGGGAAGCACACATAAAATATCTAGTAATAAAGTTAAATAAATTCTACTTCTCATTAAGAGTAATAAAAAATGAGTTGTATGCAAGTGACATGAGAACCTTATATTTTGCATATGCAGAAAGTCTAATGAGGTATGGCATTATGTTTTGGGAGGATAGTAAAGACAGTCACTTGGTTTTTAAAGTACAAAAAAGGATTGTTAGATGCCTAATGTCAGGAAAAAAATATGACTCCTGCAGGAACTTCTTTAAGGAATTGAAAAGTCTCGACTCTGCCCAGTCTGTATATATACTGTTTGCTATGTTATACAAAACAAAACCTTGAAAATTTCACCACAAATAATCAAATACATCATCATAACACCAGAGGTAAAACAGACTTAAGAACAATAACACATAGAACTACACTTTATTCCAAAGGAGTTAGATATTCAGCAGTCACTCTGTATAATAAACTACCGGTCAATCTGAAAAACATAAAATCCATGAGGTGTTTCAAGCTATCGTTGAAAGAAATTTTATTAAGTGATTCATACTATGATATAAGTGAATTTCTAGATAGACTGTAGCTGGCCATATAATTGTATATATTTGTGATGCATTTTAAATGCTGTGTAGTTGTAGAGCCATGCAACTATATATATTTATGAGTTCATGCTTAGATCTTATTAATTACACTTGATGCAACTTATTTTTATACTTATATTATTTGTATTGTTCTAAATATTTGTATTGACGTATCCAATGTCATTGTATTGACTTAACGGATGAATAAAACTACTACTACTACTAGTGCAAGTTGTAGTGGTTTCCTCTTTCTCCGTTTTGTCAATAGATGGCGTGATGTACTTGTCAAAGATGTCCGGTGGTGGAGTTTCAAAATTCATGACTATGGCGATTTTTGTCGATGAAGATTTTTTCCCAAACGGAAAGGTCTATGGGGTGATTAACATATTTTATTAGAGATGTTTCCAAATTGATGTCATGTCTAGTATTCAAAAAATGAAAAGCCACTGCTGATTTTTCTGTTTCACCATTTTTAATGTTTCTTAGATATTCTTTAGTTCTGATGTTAATATTTCTTTTTGTTTTTCCTATATAAATTTTAGGGCAAGTTTCACATTTGATCTCATAGATTCCTGGTTTTTCTATGGTAGTGATTGAATTTTTGGGAGGGCCTTTTAACAAATTTCTGATATTAAACCTATTTTGAGGTGCAAGAGCTATGTTGTGTTTTGAGAAGATTTTTTGGAATTTGTTATAGGCTGATGGGTGGAAGGTGAATTTTTTAAAAAGTTTTTTCTCTTTTTCTCCTGTAGGTTCTAGGGTGGTGGTTTCTTTTATTTTCTTAGCTTCCTTTGATGTCATTTCTTTATATCCAAGTGTACCTTAGTGTGAGCTTATTCCACTTCTCAAAAATTGGCTGGAATCAATACAAATAACATCTGAAGAAATAGAAGAATTTTCACAACTTACAGAAATTCGTATCAATCAAAATTTTTCAGCTTTAATGGACAGATCTATAAACAAAAAACAGGCCTAGCTATGGGCAACCCATTGTCTCCCTTCTTGGCAGATTTATTTATGAGTGCTTTTGAAACACATATCACAAAAACTTTTCCAAATTATCTTAAAGTGTGGTATCGCTATGTTGACGACATTTTTGCAATAGTACCTAAAAAAACTCATACAAGATGGTCTTAGACTTTTGAATATACAAAATCCAGCTATAAAATTTACATTGGAAACAGAAGAGGATGGTGTGCTCCCCTTTTTGGACATCAAGATCAAAAAAATGAACAACAAACTCACCTTTGGTATTTACAGGAAACCGACACACACAGATAATTACATTAAGAACGACAGTTTCAACCCAAAACAACACCAACATGCCATTTTCAACAGTTTAATCTTTCGGATGATCAACTTTCCACTAAACAGAGAAGATTATCAAGAAGAATACCTACACATAAAAAAAGTAGCTTTATCCAACGGTTTCAACCCAAATTTAGTAGACAAAACAGTTAACAGACTCAACAAAGCTAAGAAAATAAAAGAAACCACCACCCTAGAACCTACAGGAGAAAAAGAGAAAAAACTTTTTAAAAAATTCACCTTCCACCCATCAGCCTATAACAAATTCCAAAAAACCTTCTCAAAACACAACATAACTCTTGCACCTCAAAATAGGTTTAATATCAGAAATTTGTTAAAAGGCCCTCCCAAAAATTCAATCACTACCATAGAAAAACCAGGAATCTATGAGATCAAATGTGAAACTTGCCCTAAAATTTATATAGGAAAAACAAAAAGAAATATTAACATCAGAACTAAAGAACATCTAAGAAACATTAAAAATGGTGAAACAGAAAAATCAGCAGTGGCTTTTCATTTTTTGAATACTAGACATGACATCAACTTGGAAACATCTCTAATAAAATATGTTAATCACCCCATAGACCTTTCCGTATGGGAAAAAATCTTCATCAACAAAAATCGTCATAAGAGTCATGAATTTTGAAACTCCACCACCGGACATCTTTGACAAGTACATCACGCCATCTATTGACAAAATGGAGAAAGAGGAAACCACTACAACTTGCACTAGTCTAGTATCAGCTGATGATAGGAGCAAGAGCTCTTGAAACATGTCCTGTGAATAAACAGTGTGAGTGAAGCAATGTGTCAATATCTTCTCGATTCACTTTTGTACTAATTTGTGCTTCTCTGTCCCTACGCTTCTTCCAAGTTTATACCTTCTTTCAAATAATTGGGCAGAAAGTATCTTGTGTCTCTTTAGTACAGATGTTAACTTCTTTACTAATCTTCCTGTCATTGACAAAGCCACATTGATTGTATAGCTGTGGGTAGAGTGATGTACAGACTGCAACGCACTAGCTATAATTTTCTCTCCTCTGTTGGACAGTATTGATGCTGACGACACTTCATACTGTAGTTGACACTGGTCATTACTTCAAACATTACTTTGTCACATCCCCCACAAACTGTTGTGCCTTCTCGATGTATACTGTTATCTTGCATTCCTTACATGTGACAAATGTAGTAATTTGTAGTAATGAAATACCATATTCAGCCTTAAGATGGTCAATAAAGGAGATCAAAGTTTTGAAATTGTCCAAGTCAAACAGTTTAGTCGCCTCTATTTGCACATGCCAATAGTAAACTGTAGATCCATATGTCCTTGTACTATCAAAAGACGATATTACTTACTCTTTTATAATTTGTAAATACAGCAGTGTATTTTCTTTGAAACAGCTGCTGTTTATAGAATTAAACTGCAGTTTGATTTACTTTTAATACATTTACAGTGCCTGATTAGTTTGCTGTAGGTACTGAAGCCATGATTGTATTAGTCTTCACAAATGTTCTTTTGTATGCTGTCATCAAGTAATAATCAATCTAATACACTAGATAAATATTAAAAGCAGGAGCATTATTAACAGTGAAGTATTCTTCATATTTAAGTTTGATTTATGAGTCACTATGTTTACACTCAATCTTCACTTACTTGTTGTTGTATAATTGAAACGTTTTCAAGATCATTCGATCTCATCCTCAGCTGTTTGGTGACTAAATGAACCTCCCTCTTCTTCCACTACTACGGAGCTCCGATCACTCTGCCATCTGGTGTTAGGGGCACTAAGCTTTAATACTTCATTTAATGCCGGGATTTCAAAATTTATAACTTTATCACTGTTTTTGTTTATGAATATTTTTTCCCAAATATCCAATTCTATGGGTATACTTAAAGATTTTAACAGTTTAAGGTTGTGGCCAATGTTGTGGTTTTCTGTCCAAAAATGGTGTGAAACTGCAGATTTTTCTGTTTGTTTCACATCAACTAGCTGCCTTTAGAAGTCTAATTCACCGGCTATACAACATCACACTGAGTAAGGATGAATTTTTGAAAGAACAACAACACATAAAAGACATAGCGGTATTAAATGGATTCAACCCAGCCATCATAAGGAACATGATGAAGAGAAAAGAAAAACTAAAGATAAGATCAAAAAATACCACTCTCACACCACTTAAAAACACAAATTGGCAATATAGAAAATTCACCTACCATCCATGGGCTTTTAGAAAATTTGAACGAATCTTCAAAAGACTAAACTTAAAACTAGCACCCCAAAACAAATTCAGTCTGAGGAACCTGCTAAATAAACCACTGAAAAATACAATCCCCAACAATTTGAAATCAGGAATTTATCAGATTAATTGTGAAACCTGTGAAAAAGACTACATAGGAAAAACTAAGAGAAACTTGTTAACCAGGCAAAAAGAACACCAGAGGAACATTAAGTTGAAACAAACAGAAAAATCTGCAGTTTCACACCATTTTTGGACAGAAAACCACAACATTGGCCACAACATTAAACTGTTAAAATCTTTAAGTACACCCATAGAATTGGATATTTGTGAAAAAATATTCATAAACAAAATCAGTGATAAAGTTATAAATTTTGAAATCCCGGCATTAAATGAAGTATTAAAACTTAGTGCCCCTAACACTAAATGGCAGAGTGATCGGAGCTCCGCAGTAGTGGAAGAAGAGGGAGGTTCATTTAGTCACCAAACAGCTGAGGATGAGATCGAATGATCTTGAAAACGTTTCAATTATACAACAACAAGTAAGTGAAGATTGAGTGTAAACATAGTGACTCATAAATCAAACTTAAATAATACACTAGACGTCGACTTTTTGTGTGGAAAAAATTTGTACTCTGACTTGACTCTTCCTGTTATCCTGGAAATGAATGTGTGTATTGCGTGAATAGCCATCTTCATGCTCAGGTTCCTCCTGTTCTTGAAAAACAGTACATTAAGCTTAACTTCATGTATTCTGTCAACCCCATTATATTTCTGCTTTTTCCACAAATGTTTGACACATACAAATTTCACTGCAGATTTATACTCAAATGACTGATACTTTTGTGCCCTTCTAAGTAACTCAAGATGTATCAATCTTGTCACAGTTGAATATGTAGAATCACTTTGCAATCTATTGTAGTATATATATGAAATTTAAAAAGAGGAAACTATAGGAATTTTATAAAAAGTGTAGGTGATAGAAGAAAAGAAATTACATTTTTGTGAAGAGCATTGAAAAGCCACTCTAATTCAGCTGCTTTCATGTAAAGTGCCAAAACATAGCACCCCTGTGTTATTTATGCCTATATCAATTGCAAGTGAATTTCTGTTTTGTTTTGTAATTTTACGTCCTCCAACGTTAAGTGATATTGGACGGTAAATAAAATGGGTGAAATGATGCTCAAATGTGTCCAGGGTCCATGGAGCTTAGAGCTACCCAACTTACGTATTTAAGGATAAGGGAAAACCCCAGAAAAACTTTATCCAGGTAGCTCACCCTCATCGAGATTCAAACTTGGGACCTCTTGAACGTGAGGCAGACATGCTACCATCTACACTACCGACGGGCCCAAATGACCTTGTTGTCGACAGGCCCTAAAACACCACACACTCACTCACTCTACACTACCGAGGTGGGCAAGTGGAAATTGATTTAGTACTTTAGGGTACCATTTGTCGAAATTACAATAGAAAAATTGTTCTCTAAGCTGAGATTCTTCTGTATGCATTTATCTATTTGCTCTAGCTCTGAACATAAACTGTTACCAAAGCTGCATCTTGGTTTACTGTCTTTCTTTTGCCATACTACAATAATATTTTTGTAGTAAAGAAACCAGTGTAATTAAACATTTTTTTATCTATATTGTAAAGACTTACACTACCAGCTGTGAAGCTGCTAATCATTTGTGGAAACACTTCCAGTTAACATTTGAAAGTAATAAGTCGGTAATTCAAACACAAACATCACTCAAAGCATCCTTACTTGGACATGTTTTGGAGAACGGTTTGTCCCCATCGTCAGCTGTTATCCGACTGAGTGGATCCGTGGTTTCCTGAAGTGAGCTGGTTGTCTGTGGATCCACGTATCCAACCAGTTGGATAACTGCTAACAATGGGGACAAAATGTTCTCCGAAACATGTCCAAGTAAGGATATTTTGAATGATGTTTGTGTTTGAATTACCGACTCATTACTTTCAAATGTTAAATACATTACTGTTTCTAACCTTTTGCTTCAAATAATACTTCCAGTTCAAACTCATTGCGGAGTTATGGTAAAGAAATAACAGTTATGTTAATGTAAAAAACAATTCTTGGGTTTGAATATTAACATTTTAAGGCATAATTCAATTAATGTTTTAAGAAATTAAAACTTGCTAGAAAGGAATTTACTGACTTTGCTGTAACAAGATTCAAGACCTACAGTGAGCCAAGAGATGCATCCCAGAAACATTGTTGTAGGTACTGAAATTTGTTTATTGACATTTCAGCTATTTTTTTTTTTTTTTGCCTTGTATGGACTTGTATTGTACTTACATTTTGCAGTTTGCTCATACCAATATGTCATATTACTTTATTGGTGAAAAGTGCACAAATAACTATTAAAATTTCTCTTTGTTTGGTTCATGATTATTTTGTATTTTATCTTATATAACAGGTTTTGTCTTTTATCTTTGTAAAATATGTCTACACTGTTCAAAGTTATTAAATTCTATAACAGAGAAAAGTGAACTTTCACAGTAAAATGTTAAAGACAATCTACCACATTGTTCTCTATTGAGCAACTTTTTAATAAAGTTCCTCACTCTCTCTTGGTGTGTTTTATTGTGATTTTGCATGTCTTAGTTGAAATAAAATGCACATACAAATGTTTTTCATAGCATATAAGTGTAGTAATGTGCAGGGTGTTCATAACAAGCGTTTGCCATTACAAAACTAGCAGTAGTAAGTTTCTGAAATTTGTTATTTCTTTCTTCTTTGTCTTTTCTAAAAATAAAGTGCTAGCATTCAATATTTTGTCTTACAATGGCAAATGTAGAGCAAGCTGCAAGCAGTTAAATCAGAAAAACATGTGTAGCATAAAAGATGACCTTCCAAATCCCCTAGATATTGAAGGTAGAAATGTCTACATACAGCAAGTGTTTTACAGAGGAAAGGAGCTGGCAGTCATCCTGTCTGTGAAGAAGGTGAAGGAATATCAGGACATTCAACATGAGAACCTGAAAACGAAGTAGAGGCAGCCCACTCAAGATGATGTGTCAGCACACACAGAAGTGATGCTGTTGGGCGTTCCTAAACCAGTTTTTTTCCAGGATGTTGATTGGAGGAGCGATCCAATCAGTTTGTCACCACTAGCACCATGTTATCTTATTATGTATGAAACACATACACTTTACTTTCTTGCTTTGTATAACTAACTCATACATTTATACTTTTGTCTAATAATGCCAACACATGCATGAATGAGAAGTAACTATAAGCCCTTTGTGACACTTAGTGTTTTATATTGTATGCTACACATTCACACTTGCCTGCTGTTAGTTTTAAAATGGAAAACAACAGATTATGAACACTCTGTGAAATTAATCTGAGTAAGTAATAACTGAACATTTTTATTTTTTTTACATTATGACAAATGTTATAATTACTTACAGATACAGTGTTTATATTATTACACTGCAGAGTGCATTCTTGTTGCTTGTCAGAAAAGTTTGATGGTGTCATTGATGTTTTATTTGTTTATTTTGAATAGTTTTGCTCGTTTTTATCCTAGATGAACCGAGTTTCTGATTGTTTGGACACATTCTCTTCAGCAGGGCTAATGTTGAAGTTTTGCATTACTAGTGTTCCTATCATGGAGCATTATGTTTGTATTTAGTGGATACAAATAGAGTTTTTAACCTGCAAATTAGCACTTTGATATTTTCTTCAAATGCTCCAACTGTCTCTGCAATTTATTCAGTCAAATGCTGTATTTATATTCAATCTAATCCGTCAAATTAGTATTTGAGTGCAACCTAGTCCACGCACCAAGATACAGTGGCCGCAATGGAAATCTTTACATGGTAATAAAAACAAAAAACACTGACAAAAAACACTGACTTTACATGGATAAAAACAAAAAACACTGACAAAAAACACTGACTTTACATGGTTTTATTTTGAACTTCTCCGTACAATAACTACTTGGTCATATTTCCCTTAACTTGTATCACCTTCATGAGTCTCCTGGGCATTGAATCTGCTAGATTTTCAAAACATTTTTGTCCATTTCTACCCATAACTTCAACACCTCTTGCACCTCCTTAATATTTGATGGTTGCAGCTCTTCTATTTTATTTTTCATTTGATCCCAACAATTTTCTATTGGAGTTAGGTCAATAGAATTACCAGGCAGTCAAGTAAAGGTATATTACTGTCTTTTAGGAACTTCTGAACCATCTTTGTTCTGTAAGGAGGTGCACCATCTTGCATAAAGTACTGACACTGATGAATTGGCCAAAATGTGACCAAATGCTCTTGCAACACTTCTAAATAGTTATTTCCCTTCATTGTTACATTTTTAGGGAGAAAGTACATGCCACCTCTACCATAATTACCACTAAAGGCACCCCATACCATCACACTTAATGGGTGTTTAACAGTTTTGACCATAAACTTTGGATCACACCGTGATACATTTTTTTAGCCTTCTCACCTTTCTGGACTTTCCTCTGAGCAATTTAAAAGTACTTTCATCAGAAAACATCACTTGACGCCAGTCCTCTGATGTCCAGTGCTGATGTTTTGCAGAAATATACTTTTTTCTTCATCATAGCTTCAGGTAGAAGAGGCTTCTTGGCAGCACACTGAATTGGTAAACCTAAGACTTTTTAAAGGTGCTGCGGAATGGTCCAGATTGCAACACTTTTGAACAGTTCTGGATGATTCTTTTTTAAACCTGCTGCTGTAATCCATGGATTAGCTATCACTTCACATTTTAGAAGGTCACCAGTCCTTCGAGAAGTCTTTTCTTTTACCACCTAAGCCTGTCTTTCGAGTTGCTATGGTGCCATGTGGCAAAAGTGCTGCTGCAATTTTTAGGTTGTAAATGGCTTGTCTTGAAACCTTTATATCAGTAGCTATGTGAATTACAGAGATACCTACTTCTAACAGAGTTAAAGTATGAGTCTTGTCCTCACAAGTGAGCTCCTTGTGTCCCATTTTGTGCACTGGATTCAGAAATACACACCTTCAAAAACAGCACCAAGATCAAAAATCAGATGTCAACAACACATAATAAACAACTTGGTGTGTGCAAATACAAAGGCAGACTGAGCCCTGGGCTGCTAATGAAAGGAAATTGCTGCTGTGCACTCGAGAATCACGTGATTTGCAGCACCACCCACCTTTTATTGTTATGGTGGGAGAAGGACAAACTGAGCGTATTGTGCATGTAAAGATTTTTCTTGCTTTTAAAATGTAAAGATTTCCATTGCAGTGACGGTATGTAAAAGCAGAGTATAGTACTGGCCTGTGCATACTACACCAGCAATTCATGCCTGATCAATTAGAGTTAGTTCTTTCCATATCTATATGTATTTTGTAACAAAATTAATCTAACATTTTTTGTGTGCTTTGCACAGCATATTCTTTTGATATTTTCAGGTTCTATATGAAATGAAAGATTACTATGGAAAACGATCTTGCATGTGCTTTCATTCATACACATTCATTACATAAAACCTCAATGCATAATTTTTCAGGGAGGCAGAGGAAAACAATTACATTAGTGAGAAAAGTGCAATCCTGCGAAATCATAACACAACATTTGGAGAATAATTTTCAAAAAAATCATGCAACTTTTAAGTTACCAATTTAAGGCTTATTTTGTTTGGCTGTGCTAATGTTCTTTATACTGTGCACTCTCTCTTCTCTGGATGTGCTGCCAACTACATTTATGTTGGCAGCAACTGCAACTAGACCATCAAGCAGCTGTTAGAAAGTGTCACTTATAACCATACTGAAATTGTGTACTCCCCATAATCATAATATGCTGGAAATGTTTTCCTCATTGAAGGCATATTTTAATTCTTTTGCATTTGCAGACACTTTCACTAATTGATAAAACTATTTGTAGTCGGTTTTTCACACTTTATCACTTATCTTTATATGTTTTTGAGGGACTACTTTTGAGAGTTGTTGCTTCCATTTTCAACCTTGAAGGTCTGCTCTGTTACTAAATTAACTGTAGGATGCCATTGTGACTAAAATCCTCCAAACACATGAAAGTTTCACTAATGTTTTTTGTGTAATAGATCACACTGATTATATTCATCTTACGTACACTGATTATTTTTTAATTATTGGTGTATACTGCAGATTTTACTGCACAATCTCAGAGTAGTAAACATCCAAATTAACAGATGTCTCATAAAAGATTACCCCTATTCTGTGTCCTCGACATATGGCAATCTGCACACTGATTATTTCTGGATGCAGTTTTGTCTGTCTCAGTTCGTAGAAATTTGCAAAGATAACTTTGAGAACTTATGTATCCAGATTTTGAAATCATGCTTCATCTATAGAGAAAGTTTAATTTAAAATGTCATGTCTATTTATCAATCTCTGATTCCATTAACAATACTTCAATCTGTGTTCATAATCACTTTCTTTTAATTCATGCACCACCAACAATTTATAGGGGTTCAATTTAAGTTAGCTTCTTACAGCCTTTTGTGCTGTCCATGTAGACATTCTGATCTCTTGTGCTAATTTGCATGCTGATTGTGTAGGATTGCACAACATTATACCCAAAAGTTTGTCGAATTTTTCTGCTGTTTAAATTATAGACCTACCACTTCTTGGTGCATCATGAACTGCCTTGATTTCACAGAATTTCTTTATCAAATCACTTACAGAATTATGATTTGGAATAGTGGAATAAGAAAATTATATGAAATTTCTGTTTCATGTTGTCCGTAAACTTATCACTTTCGTGACAAACATATTCTAACAAAAACACTTTCATCATTAGAAAATATTTCAGCAATTGTCTTTACACCACAACTCTCAAGTTAATGACTGCAGTACACCCCACCTGCTGTAAAGTAATATGCTATTAGCTACACCCATTCAAAGAAAGTAACCCTTCCAACATAGTTGTAGCTCCTACGGTAGTCAGTCAGCCTGTTGTGTCCAGTGCAGAGAGAGTTCTGTGATACATGATACAACATTGAACAATGTCCAGTTTGTTGAAACTGAACAGGAATGATCATGGATATTCTCCATTCAAGAAAGTTTGCTTGGGCAAACTGAATGGCTAATATGTTGAGGCAAAGCAAATATTTGCACCCAAAGCCTCAAACTAGTTTTTTTGTTTGTTTTTTGTGTTAAGATCTAGGCACTGGTCTCTCCATTCCAATTACTGCTAATCGTTTATAAATTAGGACTATGATGGAGGGGCAAGGTTATGTAGGACAACCATCTGTATACACTGCATGATGAATTTCAAATATCTATGGTCATTTACAGAAATTATTGTAAGAATCCACTAAAACTTTTTTTGTACAATAAATATAGTTGAAGTTCAGTGTATACTGGTAATGTTTCACTTACCTTGCATATACTGCAGGAGTGTGCATTGTAGATGTTGCCTAGATCATCATGCACTGCTTTAGATTGGTTCAAACATTTGGGTCTCTCATGTCTTGATGAAGTTCCTATGATGGCAGAGACAAATATACAAATCTGCATTGGTAGAGCATTTTTGGAATACATATCACAATATAATGATATAAAACTGTTTATGCCTTCAAAGTATTACAGTTGAATCTCGATATATTACCTTAGAAGTTGTTAAGGTTAGCATAAAATAATTAAGGGTCAGTTTCAACAACTATTTTAACAATTAATATAATTTTGAGTCGAACTACTACTCAATGCTGCACTATTGGTAGTATTTCCCTAGAACACGTTTTGTTAGGATCTTCCTAACATCATCAGCATTGTCGACTAATAGATGTTGGTTTGGTTAACTCCTTGGAGGTGTTAGGTGCGTCTCTGTCAGTATCTTGATGAACTTGAAGTTTGGGTTTTCTTCAAAGTAAGTGTCAAAATTAAACAATTTTCTTTCATATTTCTTTATGAAGATTTTTTCCCATGTGGTTAATGCAGCTGGACCTTGGACACTTTTTAGTAAGTGGATTTCTCATTCTATATCATGATTCTCCTTCCAAAAATGGTACGCTACCGCCAATTTATCTATTTCTTTGTTCCTGATGTTCCTAAAATGCTCTTTAAGCCTAATGTTCAAGTTCCTTTTAGTTTTTCCAATGTAAAATATGTCACAGTCTTTGCAGTTTATCCGGTACACACCTGATTTTTTTGTTTGTGGGTATCTCCTTTGTATTATGTGATTTCAAAAGGTGTTGTACACTAAATTTGTACTGTGGGGCCAAAGTAATATTGTGCTCAAAAGTGAATCGAGAAGATATTGACACACTGCTCACTCACACTGTTTTTTCACAGGACATGTTTCAAGAGCTTTTGCTCTTATCAGCTGTTACTCGATTAGTGTAAATTGTGGTGGTTTTCTCTTTCTCTGTATCGTCGATAGATGGCATGATGTACTTGTCAAAGATGTCCAGTGGTGGAGTTTCAAAATTCATGACTATGACAATTTTTGTTAATGAAGATTTTTTCCCATACAGAAAGGTCTATGGGGTGATTAACATATTTTATTAAAGATGTTTCTAAGTTGATGTCATGTCTAGTATTCAAAAAATGAAAAGCCACTGCTGATTTTTCTGTTTCACCATTTTTAATGTTTCTTATGTGTTCTTTATTTCTGATATAATATTTCTTTTCGTTTTTCCTATATAAATTTTAGGGCAAGCTTCACATTTGCTTTCACAGATTCCTGGTTTTTGTTTGGTAGTAATTGAATTTTTTGGGGGTCCTTTTAACATATTTCTGATATTAAATCTATTCTGAGGTGCAAGAATTATGTTGTGTTTTAAGAAGATTTTTTTTTTTTTTTTTGAATTCATTATAGGCTGATGGATGGAAGGTAAATTTTTAAATTTTTTTTTTCTGTTTTGCTTCTGTAGGTTCTAGGGTGGTGGTTTCTTTTATTTTCTTAGCTTTGTTGAGTCTGTTAGTGGACAAAACAGTTAATAGACTCAACAAAGCTAAGAAAATAAAAGAAACCACCACCCTAGAACCTACAGAAGCAAAACAGAATTTTTTTTTAAAAATTTACCTTCCATCCATCAGCCTATAATAAATTCCCCCCAAAAAATCTTCTCAAAACACAACATAATTCTTGCACCTCAAAATAGATTTAATATCAGAAATTTGTTAAAAGGACCCCCCCCCCCCCCCCAAATTCAATTACTACCAAACAAAAACCAGGAATCTATGAGATCATATGTGAAACTTGACCTAAAATTTTATATAGGAAAAACAAAAAGAGATATTGACATCAGAACTAAAGAACATATAAGAAGCATTAAAAATGGTGAAACAGAAAAATCAGCAGTGGCTTTTCATTTTTTGAATATTAGACATGACATCAATTTAGAAAGATCTTTAATAAAATATGTTAATCACCCCATAGACCTCTCCGTATGGGAAAAAATCTTCATTAACAAAAATCGTCATTGTCATGAATTTTGAAACTCCACTACCAGACATCTTTGACAAGTACACCATGCCATCTATTGGCGATACGGAGAAAAGAGGAAACCAATACAATTTACACTAGTTGCATTCCAGCTGATAATAAGAGCAAAAGCTCTTGAAACATGTCCTGTGAAAAAACAGCGTGAGTGAAGCAGTGTGTCAATATCTTCTCGATTCACTTTTGTGCTAAGTTGTGCTTCACTGTCAATACGATTCTTTCAATTTTAATACTTTGAATATTGTGCTCTTTGAAGACTTTTTGGAAAAGGTGTGTAGCTCTGGCATGATATGTAAATTTTCTATATAAAGTTTCATTGCTGATTGGAAAAAGAAGGGTTACTTGTTTGCATCTTTGTTTTCTTTTGAATTTATCAATTTTCTTTTTGACCAATTCAGCACTGAATCCATTGTATTATGCAATGTGAATGATGATATTGTACTTTTTGATATATTCCATCTTGTTTAAAGGTACATTAACCAGCCTGTAAGTTAAACTGTCGATAACAGTATACTTGTGTTGTCTTGGTTTATATCCATCTGATTTTATGGAATTTTCTGTGTGTGTTTCCTTTCTATGTATGCCAAATTCAAGTTTTGTATGTTTTCTGGTAAGTTTCAAATCTAAGAAAGGGATTTCATTGTTTGTCTCTTTTTCTATGGAACATTTTATTGCAGGATTTTGTAAATTAAGTAGTTTTAATGCATCATCCACTTGTTTCTCATTTACTATTGCCCAAATGTCATCCATATATTTATACCAATGTTTGAAAATTAGTGGGAATGCCTTTGTGATATGGTTTTCCAAAAAGCACATGAAGAGGTCTGCCAAAAATGGGGATAATGGGTTGCCCATAGATAGTTCTGATTTTTGTTTGAAAAATTGTTTGTTGAATGTAATAATGATAATAAGAATGAAATATTTTAACAATGTTAAAGTGATGTAACATTGAAATTAATACTGCAACACTGTTGTGTTAGGGCATTTAAAAACTGTTAGAAGTTAGACAATGGCTACTACAGTCCAACTGTTGTGGAATTGCTATATTTGAAGTTTCTGAATACTATTCCTAACCAAAGAAGAGGTGTGTCGTAACAGTTTTGAAAACCCTAAGCAGGAATTTTTAAAGCAATAGAAGTATAATCAAAGAATCATGAGTTAGGGTAGCACGTAGAAGAAAGTTTAAAGACTTAACAATGCTACAAGTGTTAATTATATTTTTAGATTTTATGCTATGGGAACTTTTCATTTAATGGTAGGTGATAATGTTTAGAATTTGCAAAGCTACCATTTATAAGTTAATCCAAAACATTTCTAAAGTAATTGCTTCAAGAAGCGAACAGTATTATCACTCCATCAGTGATAACACACTTTTTCTATTTTAGTTTAAATGTAGTTTCCACCATTAGGTTTAAACTATTTTAAATCTCTATATCTGGCATTTTTGGTGCTGTATTTCAGTTTAGTATATCATTGTTGCATTTTAGTATATTTTAGTATATACGGCTAGTGTGAAGAAATGATTAATTTCCATCAATTAACTAAAATAATAAGATTTAAATGATGAAGCCTGGGACTCAAGTACTTACGATAGTAAGTCACCACAAATGGTGTATCACGAATGTGAGAGCCCCTAGTTATCTACCAGGGAAATATGAGTCAAATGGAGAATTTAATGTCATGATGGCAAGCTGGCCATGGTAACTCAATAGGTTAGAGCAACTGGATGGAAACTAGGAGATCCATGGTTCAAATCCCGGCCTTGGCATTGAATTTTTCATGTTGACTATCTATTGTTGCATTTTCTTACTGGATCCAGAGTAAACATGAGCATTTCAATTAAATACCTTAAGAATTTTCTCCCAGGCTGTATCCTCCTCCTTTAATCTAGGCCCATCGGTTTTTGCACTCAGTAATTCCTTAATAGTTAATAACTAGTTTAGAAAGAAGTCCTTTTTCAACAGCGAAAGATTAGAAAAGGTAGATTCAGATTGAAAAATTCAGTGCCATAGCCAGGATTTGAACCACAGATCTTCTGGTCTTATCTGGTTGCTCGTAAACATTGAGCTACCATGACAATAGGCCAGCATCACATTAAATTCTCCAACTGACTCGTGTTTTTCCCGGTAAACCACTAGGAGTTCACATATACACAAGAGATAACTATATTAGTGACAACTTACAACACTTAGGTACTTTAATTCCTGGGCTTTATAGGAATTATAAAAATTATAATTATAAACTGGTCAATAAATGGAAATTAATTGTTCTTTCATACTTGCCATGTGTAGGCCAAATTCCTGCTATGGCATTGAATTTTTCATCTAACTATACTTTTCCAAACTTTGGCCTACCTACAGCTAGTGTGAAAGAACAATTTCCATTAATTGACTTAATAGTGAAAGATTAGTTCCCTTTTATCTAGGTTATTTAGTGATTCTAACATCAAACAGCTGAAAACATTACATGGCAAGATCCATAAAAGTAACTAGTTATCTTTTACTGAAATAGCACTGTAGTACATAGATAAAATTCTGTCAGAATGCATTCATGCCAAGAAAATAAAGGAGAGTTTAGGAGTGGTGAAACAGAGCTGCATCATTGGCTGTAAATTCATTGTTAAGTATTGAAATGCACCTTAGTTTTGTTTCACCCAAATATATTGACATGTTTATACTAAAATTTCAAAAACCTTAATTTTCTGCAGCGAACATTTTCTATTATACTTACTCTAGAATAAGTTAAACCTTGCAGGTAAGTATTCTTTCTTTGAGAGAAAATTTGCCGATGCAAAGAAATCATAATAAATTGATGGCATATTCATGCCTATAAAGCTTATTTGCACTTCCAGCAGTATTAAAGACTAAGATTTGAAGTGTTTTTCTTCTTCTGTTTTTTAATTTCCTTTTATTATTTTTAAAAATATGTTGGTGTTTCTTAAAAGTGATTCAAAGGACAAAAGGGTATATCTTGAGGTTACTTCTTTAAGAATAGATATCAACTGCATAATAATCTTCATTAAAATATAAATCTGGTAAAAAATAATAGAGGATCTATAATACAAGACTAGATATAGGCTGAACTAATAGTGTATAGTTATGTCATATTTTCAAAATAAATGTTTGCTATCTGTGATCAGTTGTACAGAATGACCAAACTGTGTAGGTTTTGTAATGACAATTAGGCTGTGTCTTTATTATTGTAATATGTTAATATAGCAAAAAAATAAATGTGTGTTGCTTTTAAGGGGTAGGAGGTGAAGAGGAAGTTGCCCAAGAAGCCAAAGACAACTCAGGAATAAAAGAAAAGGGGTCAGCTACCAAAAAGAAGTCAAACAAGAAGGGCCAGTCACGGGAAGATAAAGCAAGAGCTGTGGTGTCTGCCATTGAAGAAATTAAGCGTGAGGAACTTATGCTGAGAGGAGCCATTGCTTATGGCACTTTAGGTACTGGTGATATGACGTTGCCGATACCACTTCTAGGTCAGCCATTAAATTTGCCAAGTAAGTGGCTTAACCTTTTGTTTATTATATAGTGTTGAGTTTACAATGGAAGAATGAAGCTTCAGTAGGATTAATGCAGATTCATTTCTTGAATGGGATCCTAAAACAAAAATTTAGATGTAATTTCCTAAATCTTTGTGCTAATGGAGAAAATGATGCCTTGAAAATAGCAGACTACTTCTAAGAAGATGTACCAAAACCTGTCCAAGATGGAAATGATGGTCCTTTTTTTCCTAAGTGTAGTTTAATGATTAACCACTCCACCTTAATATGTGAGTAGTTTTATATACATTGAATAATTATGAATATATTTTACTATGTTGTCCCTTTGTCCGTTCAACACATTCACCACAACTGATTAAGAAATGTGTTTTTGTCAATCTAATGTGCAGGATTTTGATCCAACAATTTTTCCCTAGCCAGCCAATATAAATTGCCTATCTTCCCATCTGGTACAGCTTTCCTCAGTTCTGGGCAGTTCAGTAGATGTTCTCCAATTGAAAACTTGTCATGATTATCTTACATATGTTGTCATTCATAAAACCAAACCTATGTAGATGTTCTGCCAAACAGTCGTATCTGGTGGCTAATCTGAAGTGAGCAGCTGCTTCTTTCCATGCTGCATTTTTATGTACTTTTTATTAGAAATTTCCTTTTGAATATCATGTTGGTATTTTTGTTCTATGTTAATTTTGACATTTTTTGGTTTTGCATCTAATCCACAAGACTATCGGTTTCGAGTGCACTGCACACTTTTTGTTCAGAAAGTCTGCAGTCTCATTATCAATCACTTCCATATGTGCTGGTATCCACTGTAATATTATGTGTGGAAATATTATTTGAAATAATCTTATAGTAAGATCTTGCATTCTTAGTATTATAAGATTCATATGGACTATCATATCGTTCTGTTGCTTGAATGGCTGAAACTTGAGTCTGTGAGAACAACTACTTTATTATTATTAATTTTTAGATGAGTCGTATTTATTACACATCTGCTTCACTTACGAAAGTGAAGCAGATGTGTAATAAATACGACTCATCTAAAATTAATAATTATTTCGCTTCACTGTGGTGTTCCAATACAGTTAAATCTCGAACTACTTTATTGTCTTTTATATCAGTCCTATAGTGTACATGTTCTAATCCTCGTTGTATTACAACCACTTCATCAAAATTTGTGGATAGTCTAGGCAGTGTAAATTAATGTGAGAAGTTAAAATAAAAGTGAATCGAGAAGATATTGACACATTGCTTCACTAACACCGTTTTTCACAGGACATATTTCAAGAGCTGTTGCTGCCATCTTCAGCTGAGTCTCGACTAGGACAGGCTGTAATGGTTTCCTCTTTCTTCGTGTTGTCGATAGATGGCATGATGTATTTGTCAAAAATGTCCGGTGGTGGAGCTTCAAAGTTCATAATTCTGTTACGATTTTTATTAATGAAGATTTTTTCCATAATGGAAAGATCTATGGGATGATTAACATGTTTTATTAATTATATATGTCTCAGAAACTATTTGTAGTTGGTTTATTATATATGTGTTTGGAGGAATTTAGTAACAGTGATGTCAAAATTAATCTCGGAAACTATTTGTAGTTGGTTTATTAAACTTGTCTCCAAGTTACTGTCATGTCTAATATCCAGAAAATGAAAAGCTAACTGCTGATTTTTCTATTTCACCGTTTTTAATGTTTCTTATATGTTCTTTAGTTCTGATGTCTATATTTCTTTTTGTTTTTCCCATATAAATTTTAGGTCAAGTTTCACATTTGATCTCATAGATTCTTGGTTTATCTTTTGTAGTAATTGAATTTTTGAGGCCTTTTAACAAATTTTTGATATTGGATCTATTTTGAGGTGCAAGAACTATGTTGTGTGTTGAAGATTTTTTGGAATTTATTATGGATTGGTGGGTGGAAGGTAAATTTCTTAAAAATTTTGTTCATTTTTGCTCCTTCTTTTGACCTTAACACAGTCTAAGCCCAGGTATGTATATTTACAAAGAAGTCACATTTATTTTAATGTTCTACATTTGCAGTTCGGTGAAAGTAGTAGAATTTAGGATCCAATCAGCTCTTTGTAGGACTACACGGACCACAGCTCTAGCGGACGTGAGGAATTGCTCTGCGGTTATCTAAGGAAATGTACAAGTAGATTAAGACCAGGTCGATTTGAGTGTGCAGTGGTAACCATGTTATCTGGCAGAACTTACCCTAAATAGATTTGAATTGAAAGCAATACTAGTTTGGAGCTATCATAGGAAAAAGTAGCTAGCTACCTTGAAGCTACCCATATTGCTCTAACCAGTTGAGTTACCATATAATGTGTTAATTCCAAATTATGTATGTTAGAGTAATTTGAGGTGACCATGACATAAAATGGCTGAGAAAAATAAAATGGGAAGAAATTCTGACGAGTCTGCATCCCGACTTCAGATTCATTGACGGTTGTTCTAGATAAAGTTACAGTGTGCAGAATTGCTGGGCTCTGTGTCAGTGATGTGCACTAAATTTATATTACTTAGTCAATGTTTTATGTTTCTGAAGCTTTCGTTGCTGTTGAAAAGCCTGCTTCACTCAACATGATAGCTGGTCTTGTCTCTGGGGGTGATTGGATGAATTTTTATTAAAGTAAGCCGCTAGGCAGCATTTTAAAATTAAAACATGTTGATCGATGCAAGTAGTCAAGTAAGAATTGAGGATGGAAATGAAAGCTTCTGATACAAGTTTTCCATAAGAATAAAGAAGTGATGTAGTGTTAAAAGCAATCAGTAATAATAATTTTGCTCACAGTTTATTAATGCACAACACAGATTGCCTCTAAAACTGATAAAAGCAAAAGTTACAGCAAGTAGGAAAAAACAAAATAAGTTAATAGAGTACAACAAATAACTAATGTAAACAATCAGTTAAGAAATTAAAAGAATTCATTGGGAGAATTTGGAAATAGTTGGCTCTGCATTTAGAAATTGCTTACTCTATCAAGTTTTGACACCTTGCTGGCCATTACAGCAATGCTGATTATACCTAAACTATATTTTGATGGTTGAGATTGTAAAGGAAAATGCTGCAAATCAAATAAATTGCTTTATTAGGCTTACCTACAATTTATCAGGAGTGTGCTAAAATGGAAAGAAGAAAACAGCTGTACTTTTTAGCACTTTTATAATATATGCTTTTAAAATTTATTAAAGTGGTAGAAAAGCTTTTATTTGAAGCTAATGTGTTTTTTTGTTCTTCAGTTAAACCGAAGAGTGACTTTGATGTTGCTGGAAATCGACTCTTAGAACAACAAAAAGGTGCTATCGAGTCATTGTTAGATACTTTGCTGTCACAGAGTGATAAGACTAGCAGTAATGACAAGGCAGTGTCTGAACTAGATGCAGATGGTAAGGGTGATAAGAAGGATGATAAGAGGCGAGACAGAAAAGACTCTGACAGGAGGAGTAGTAGAAGAAAATCTAGGGAACGTCATCGTAGCAGGGATAGACATGGACGAAACAGTAGTGGCAAGGATCGGCACAAAGAAGAAAAGAAAAAGCTGGAACTTCCTACCAGTTGGGGCGAATTCCGTGCAGGTGGTTTCAAGATGGATGAGTTCCGTCGCATAAAGTTGAAGCTTGAAGCTCGTGAATTGAGTTCGACAAACAGCAGCCGCAGCCGAGATCGTCATCGCAACAGGAGGAGGTCGCCTCGTGATCGCAGGAGTCGGTGAGTTGTTCATTATACATTCCTTCTCATTTGTATACCATAGCACTATAGTGTAATTTTAAATCACTTATTTTGGTTAGATCGCATAGGCTCTCATTTAATGGTTTTCTTGATATGTTTATTATTTAGAGCATAAATTAAGTGCCACAAGAAAACAAATACAGGTAATAAAGTACGTTTACATAGTATTCTGTTATGTATGATCTGCTCATTAAGGTTTAAAATCAGATAAGAATGTAAAAGTATTGTGTAATGAATGATCTGCTCATTAGATATTAAAATCAGATGGATAAAATAAAAAGTCAAGTGTGTCTATTTTGGGCAAAGTTGCTAGATAAACATACACTGCTGATTTATGTAGAAATAAGCTATAAGCTTAGGGAATTAACATCACATGATTATATGTAGCTAAACATTTTGTGTTCTGTTGATTTCCACTCTGAGAATAAGTCCTTGATTGAAGTTGACTTAATAGGTACAGCAATGAAATTATCATCACAGATCTAATAAGGGAATTATCATTGTACTCAACACCACTACGCACCTGAAAATTTGATGGTACAATGCCTGCTGTATAAAAACCATGTGTACCAAAAGTCTGCTGTGGAGTAGAACTTCAACGCCCAAAACTGAAGCCTGAAAAGTGCTGCATGCGACCACTTGCAAGTAGCTACTGGACATACCTCGTCAGCTCTGTCCTGCATGTGTGGGATGGTGCTCCTTACGTATGCCATGTGTAGACCGCTGCCATCAGGGGTAAACAATCCCTCCCGTACAATGCTGTGTTATTATGCCTATATGCTTCTGGACTTATTTTCAGGTACTTCCCAGCTATACTCTGCACCCGATTTTTGGTACTCATGCCCCACATAGAGCAGAGATGATACTACCAAACATTCAAGTGCGTACAGGTGTGTGCATAGTAATAGTTCCCTTGTAGGTAAAGAAATGTGTGGATTCAATCATAGCAACAAGGAGATAAATGCACTGGAGTACATTTAGGAATTACAAATTGTTAAAATGTGTTCAAAGAAGATATCTGCATAAAAAAGCTGTTTAAAGATCACTATGAACAACTTTCATAGGACTTGGAGGCAGTTTACACAGCCATTTATGTATATTTTTCAATACAACATTGAATACATAACTGAATCAGAATTAGATTATTTAATGTTTCGCTTCACTGTTGTGTTCCAATACAGTAAAATTTCAATTTAGAGTCAGAATTGTTATACTTGTCTCTTTCTTGATTATTATAATTACATTTTTGCATGTGTTTTTTTATTTTATTTTCCTACAAAATGAGTATAAACACATATCCTTATGATTTTCAGAGCAATAATATTGTAACTAACATTCCTTACAGAATGACAAATTGAAATGTTTGGTGTTTGTCAGAAATGATCATAGAGACTTAATAATTGAATGCTTAGAGGGGGGATCCATAATATGAACTGCTGAAAACTTAGTCTGGTTGATATATACATTTTAAAGTTTGGAGCATTCATTTGCCAATGAATAAAATGTAAGATGTATTATCTATGGTTGGTTGAGCATATCATGTATGTTATTTCAGTTTATTGCAGTCACATTTGTGTAATTGCTACAAGAAAAATATTACAATGATAAATGTGCATATTGAAATAAAATCTGGGACATATAGTAAGTACAGTAAATAGGGTCTGCAGCACAATAAATGTCTATGAATATATTTACATCAGCAGGATATGTATAGTAAAAAGCTAGACTAAAGTAAATATTCCTCAGAGCTCTGATAGAATGTATATACTGAAATTGTTCTGTGTTT
The DNA here is from genome assembly GCA_030765055.1 of Mantis religiosa. NCBI lineage: Eukaryota > Metazoa > Arthropoda > Insecta > Mantodea > Mantidae > Mantis > Mantis religiosa. Next base: position 11,261,997 of record CM060958.1, read on the forward strand.
TTTAAATGTACAATACTTGTTTTAAGATGTAATTTCTTTGGTAAAGCATCATGTAGATTTTTATCTCCCTGAAACTAGAGAAGTCTGTCTAGTCCGTTGCCAGGAATGGAAAAGTCATTCTTAAGTTGTCATGATCTGTTTGTGGAATGGCATGATTGGTGTATGCGTTGTTGGTATTCCTACTAAGAATTCTGGCTAAGGCATCAAGATGAAGCAAATTCCTGAGGTCCAAGGATGTGAATTGCACAGTTTAAACATATTTGAGATGAATAATACAGATTATGCATAAACTTTTTCATTACAATTTTTATTGGTGGTATATATATACAATAGTGTTTTAAAAGGAAGTTTCCTATCATGAACATGATTAAATTATGTGTGTTTGGAGGAATTTAGTAACAGTGACATCAAAATTAATTGTAAAAACTATTTGCAGTCGGTTTATTGATACTCGTCACTTACCTTTTTTATATTATTGAGGGACTAGTTTTGGAAGCCCTTGCCTCCGTTTTCAACCTCTCTCCAACTAGCATCTGTTGTCGTCTGCACTCCTATCTCTGGTTGTGGAACTATGGACTTTTGTCAAATTATCCACAGGTGGCAAGAGGTCGAAAATGGAGGCAATGCCCTTTGAAACTAGTCCCTATATAATATAAAAAAAGTAAGTAATGAGTGTCAATAAACCGACTACAAATAGTTTTTACGAATGATTAAATTAATTTTGTTTTAGTTTATATAGAACTGTATTTGTTTTTTAATTTGTTTAACACAGCCTGTGTTAGACAAAAAAAGTGCCAAGCTACAGCTTGGGAACTATAATCAGATTTCACAGGTATACATGAAATATAGTTCAAATATTATACATTTTTAAGAACATATGTTTTAAAATATTTTAGCAATAACACTTTGAAAATGATTTGACTTGAGACCAAAATAAATTTTGAATTTTGTTTATAAAGGAACTGTATAAGTATAAATGTTTAAGTCTGATTTCTAGAGCTGTTCATTTTTTTTGTTAAATCCAGTTTTAGTGGGTAACAGTGGCTTGTGGAAGAGTAACAGCGAAGAAGTAGGCAAGTTCCCGAAGTAATCCTGCTGTTCAGCAGTTGTTAACTACAAAGGCTTCTTCAACATATGCAAGAGTATGTTTTCTTATCACTTAGATTAACACAGCTTGAAACATTAAAAACATAGTTTCTTTGTTTAATATGAAAGTGACTTTCATTTATTTTTTAAAAATTAAAAATCACTAAAAAAAAAAGCAGACATAAATTTTGTAAAATCTACTGACAGTGAAGCAATACAAATATAAATGAACTACAGCATTTTGTAACCAACTTCACTTATCTGTTTTTTAAATTGTTGAATTCTCCGGTACTGGATTGGTGGTATTTTCATCACAGCCTCAACCAGTAAACTGATTAGCTTTTTTGGTCACTTCTGCTAGGTAATGGATAGTTTGCTATTGTCCTGCCATCTATTGGATTGATATGTTTGTTCGGTAAGAAAGTTTGTTTTGCCCCTAGTAGATGGCAGGATGACAGTAAACCATCCGTCACATAGCAGAAGTCACCAAAAAAGCTAGTCAGTTTACCAGCTGAGGCTGTGATAAAAACATCACAAAACTGGTCCCGGAGGATTTGAGAATTTAAAAAACAGGTAAGAGAAGTTGGTTACAAAACGTTGTAGCTTCTTTTTCGTAATAAAGCAAACATAAGTTAATGTTGGTTAAATAGTTTAGCGATCTACTATCCAGAATTTTAACATTAGGCTTCACAGTAACTTGTCATTGCATCTTCTGGTTACTTAGAACATGTAACAGGCAAAATATTCTCAGAAATAAAGCAGAAACTTAGGTAAAGGAATGTTTAACATGTACAGCCTAAGACAAAATAATTGAGCAACAGTCAGAGAGGTAGTTTGATTCAGAAAACATTGGATACATTTGCTGATATTGCATTCACAATACAATGCTATAAGTAGGTATATGCCTCTCACTTTTTGTGCATGGTAGTCAAAACAGTGAGATGCAAGAGTTTTGTAAATGGAACAACCTGCATTGGAATTTGTGGCTTTTTTTATATTATTGTTTAAATTTGAATTTGTTAAATATATGGCAATACTGTATGTTTTTCATGGATAAAACATTTTTTAATTTCAAGACATTCACATAAAAATATAAAGCTACTATTTTTGTTTCCAAAATAAATGCTTTATTAGCAAAAGTGAAAAACTAAATAAAATATTTCACTGACTTAATATTGGATATACAAAGTTTTTTTTTCAAGTTATGAATGATGCTGATGTGATCATTTGCATGCTTCTCTTAGCCTTGAGTTCTGCATGATATGTTATTGATCATATTGCCTATGTTGGCTGAGTGTACACATAAAGACAAAACTACAAGGTGGTCTCTTCCGTTAGTGAACGTTGCTGGAATCCCTGTGTCTCAGCTGCAAGAACATTTTATTTCCTTATAACTATGACTGCATGATGAGTACAGTTGTCGAGAGATGGGATTGTTCATCATCTACTTGGTTTGGGATGAAAATGTTTGTTAATTCCTTAGCAGGACATTGTAGTTCTAGAAGCAATCCTTTCCAGCGTATCTCAACAATTACAAGTAATTCTAATTTCCCTGGGTCAAACCTCACAGTTTTGCATTGTTTGACTACAGTAGGGCTCTTTGCTTGGCAGCTCAGAAACAGACTATCATTGCCGATTGTGTTACCTTACATTTGCAGAAGATCCTTGGGGATGTGAAATTTGGTAGGTCTTGCTCTAGTTGTTCTCAGGAAGCAAACCAGGTGAAAAGACGATTAGAAATCAACATTTCAGGAGTGTGCATCTCTCCCATCATCAGGATATTAAATGTTATAACCACAAAGAATCTCTGAATATAACACAAATATAAACAAAGACAAAACACTGTCAAAATTTGCATTACTGAACAAAAGACTTTTCAGTAAATTAAATGCCAGGTCAGGAGATGGCATGAGTATAGAAAATTAATTGGGTCAAAGAAACGTAACTACTTAACTTGATTATCAAGCTGTATAGATCTGTGCTTCTTAAGTTGATGGATTTCTATTTTTAAGGTCAGTTTCCAAGAGGAGCTGAACTGAAATCCAGCATCACGATTAAGAGGCGCACGCTTAATTGTGATGCTGGATTTCAAGAGTAGCACACTTAATCAAGTGATTAAGGACTGAGGACGCAAACGATTTGTTTGTGAAATCGATCTCCATTAGAAAGAAGTATTAACACCAATTTCTTAAGATAAGTGCAGCCTTAGTGGCAAATATTTATATTTGTGTAATATTTATTGCTTTACCGTAGCTAGCTTCATTTTCTACATAATTATGTTACAGTTTATTAGCTTTGTGTATATGCAAAAAAAGAATGTTCATGGAATACAAACTGCCAGATTAGTTATGTCTACTAGAGACGTTAAAGGTAAATTTGTCACTAAGTACTAAGAATGATACACTTAAAATTTTCTGTGAATGCCTGTATACTCTTGCAGAAGAAAAGTTGCAACACTTTATTTTCTGGTATTGGGCTTGCAGCAGTTTCACAGAATCTCTGTCACTTTACTTTGGGACTTGAAGTTTCTTGTTGATGATGATTGTAAATTTTTATAGATCATACTTACCAACTTACCACTCTAAATAGTATGGGAGTGGAGGTCTTTTTATGAGTTTTACACAATGGGCACATTTTCAAGGAAATTTAAGGTGTTAAAGATTTACGTTATACATGGCAATACTAATTCTGTTGCATTATGTTGTAATTTGACTTCTTTTTCTCCTTTTCTGAGGTTTGTTGTGTGCTGCAAATGATTCATTCCTTGATTTATCTGTTTTTTTAGGTCTTCTGGTCTTTTGATGTTTTGTTTTCCTTTTGGGTATGTAGTGCATTTTCTTCAGGCAATGTTCCTCCTTCATTCTCTCTACATGTTCTGGCCACTTTTATCTATCATGATTATACAATGACTGATCAGCTCCAGATGTAATATATGATATAATTAACACTTCTCGCTAATTTATGATATGATAATTGGTAGGCAGTGCTTTGAAAGGCCAGAACTATCTGCGCAGATTTCTTTTTTTTCTGCCATGTCTGCACTGGATGCAAAGAACATGGTTTCGCTTAGTTTTGTGGGATTTAAAATTAAATTGCACCTCCATACATGAGTTCAGGCTATGAATGATACAAAAGGGAAACAGAAATTGTGGTTAAGGGGATGAGTATCGCTGAAAGGGGAACTGTTTTCTGTTACCCACAGCTACCTATCTTTTTTTGCATCATAGTCTGAATTTTGTCTATGGCGGACCCTGTGATAGTCACCAGTACCTGATGAATAATAAGTAGGGAAACATTTAGTAATGCATGGTGTGAATTTTAAAGTCAATGCCGTGAGACAATATGTATCTTCTTCACTTTCCACGGCTGTAGCCAATAAGTTTCACATTTTTTGTAATCGTGTAACTACTTTATATATTGATAATGCCATGTGACATTTGGTTCCTTCAAATAGAATAACTGACTTAAATTAAATTTAGTTCCAATGTGTAAGGACTATGATACAGTGAAGCACAAAATTAATATAATTTTGAGTCAAACTAATTCTCAGTGCTCCACTTATTGCTAGTATTTACCTAGAATGCATTTCGTTAGAATCTTCCTAACATCATCAGCTTTTGTTGACTAATGGACGTTGGTTTGGTGAACTCATTGGAGGTGATAGGTGCATCTCTGTCAGTATCTTGATGAACTTGAAGTTTGGGTTTTCTTCAAAGGTAGTGTCAAAATTAAACAATTTTCTTTCATATGAAAGAAAAGAAAATGCTGAAGAAATGATGAAAGAAAATTGTTTAATTTCGACACTACCTTTGAAGAAAACCCAAACTTCAAGTTCATCAAGATACTGACAGAGATGCACCTATCACCTCCAATGAGTTCACCAAACCAACGTCCATTAGTCAACAAAAGCTGATGATGTTAGGAAGATTCTAACGAAACGCGTTCTAGGTAAATACTAGCAATAAGTGGAGCATTGAGTGTTAGTTCGACTCAAAATTATATCAAATTTAGTTTTCTATGTTAACCCAATAAATGAAATAGCCTCAATTCTATGCCATTAATTTACAAAGTTGAGAATCAAGAATGATGAACTAGCTTTATCAACTTTTTGAGGTGCCTTTAGATGCATGCCCTAAGTATAAAGATTTCTGTAAAACTGAAATAGTTTTATAATTTAAATATATTAAAGAACACCTTTTAGAAACTTGAAGATTTTCACTTTTAGATTGTAAATAAAGTACTCTAAAGAGAGGCATAGTTATATAAGCATATATACAGGCATTATCATTATTACTCTTGGTTATTTTTATTTCTGTAAATTGCAAATTCATAAATGTGGAATAGATTTGTAGAGGGCTGATTAGGTAATAATGCTGGTGCTTTTAGATACTGCTCTCTTTTAAAATATGTGTGTGTGTTTTAAAGCTGTTTGGTAGAGGGAGTAGCCACAGTGAGGTAATCATAAGATGCAGCTGACTAAGATTGAATTCCCAAGCTTCAAGAGCGTGTTGCAAGCAAAGAAGAAAGAATGGACCTCAAGATTTAGGATGCTGCGTCAGGAAGTGAGACACTTGAGGAGACGATGCTAAATGGTGAGAAAAGGAAAGGAATATTAGAGAATCTCCAGTTTTCCTTGATGGTTTTATGTTATTGTTAACAATGCCAGGTCGTTGCTTGAAGATTTATATGCCAATTAAAGTTGAACAGTTTTTAATATCATTTGAGCGAACCAGCAAGATCTTCTCAATCTTCTTAGTGGACTAAAACTAGTCCTAAACTACTACTGTAATTTTTTGTAATTTATTTCATCTTTCCTTTTACAACTTCAAATGAAAATACAAAATCAAGATTACAATTATAAAATCCATACTGGAAAACGCTGTATATTCCTAAATCCTGAAGATCCTATCATGTCGCCCACCATTGAATAATAATTCGGTCCCCATACACCTAACCCTAGGTTTTTGTGTATTGGAGACCCTCTACTCCTTTTTGCCATTTCACCTATCCTAATATTCATTTTTCTCTTAATTGTTCTTAGCCATTTCTCTTTAACTTTCCCTATATAATTCCCTATATTTCTCCTGTTCTTTTCCACTTTTACTGACAAAATTTTTCTAATTACTACTTCCCCCCCCCCCTCCCCCCAAACTGTCCCATTTACGTAGCCAGGCCTGCTCTCTCCATCTTTGTTGAACTACAATATAATATACAATGGAAGTCTGCATTCTCTTCTCCACATAATGGACATTTATCTAGCTCCCTCTCTTGACGTATATGTTTCAAGTTTCTCGCCCAAGCAAAACCTTCTCGTCCTAACTTACTACATATATCTATATATCCTTCCCTCCCCCAGGTTTTTATTTCTCTATATAATCTCAGTGAGTACTATTGTAAAATCTCTTAATTATTCACATTTTTTTTTTTTCACAACTTGGTGCTTTTTATTGTTTCATTTGATTAGACTCCTTTACTTCTATGGTCATGTCAGAGCTTTGAATTTAGAAACAGTTGATCGTATTAGTAACTTGTCGACTATGGGTTTTTAACTTCATTTTTGTTAGGGAACACACACATTCATTTTCACATTCCTATTTTCAGACTTTGCAGAGGATAGAGAATGATTCTAATGTAATGTAATGTAACTCCTGGCGTAACAGCCTGCTAGCTGGCCAGAGCCTGCCAACCCGACTGTCTGTCTCATGTCCACATATGTGAGGCAGAGGTTGGCGATCATCCAACCGATATACGAAGATGGGTCAGCATTACAACACCCCCATGCCAGGGTTTGCTACTTAGCAAACTTAGCATAGCTGCTTAATTTCCTCACAATGCTGAGTGGGCACTGGTCTTATATCTGGACTTAAAATACTCTGACTTTGTGGGTTTGTAAAATTAAAAGTCAAGTTTGCAATTCAAAATGCTCTTTATTTCCGTTCACTTTCAAATCACAGCTCACGCGCACAGTTATCAGTTCTGACTACGACTCCCAACTGGCAAGTCGCGGCTTCCTTTTAATACCTCCACTCTTGATCTAGAAACTAGTGGAATGTTCTGTAACAATTAAGAAAGCGAACCTTCCAGTCATCTATCTTTATCTGTTTCGGCAAGCTTTTATATCCGCGCTGGACTATCTGTCTCTTTGTGAACACCAGCTGCACCCGTCGCAACAATGTGATCGGCGATGATATGCACTCGTGGGGATGGGATAGATCCTGGGTGCATTCCATAGTAGGGAACCAAAGCACAACGCTCCAGTCCATTATGCCATGGCGCAGGACTAGAGAATGATTCTATTAAAGCAAACTATCTTGCCACAGCTGGGTTTTGAACCTGGGTCCTGGTGCTTATAACACAAGCATATGGTGCTTAATCGCTTCGCCGATGGCCATTTAAACCCTTCAGGGGCAGGAAACGGATACCCAATAAACAGAACAGGACATTTAAATTGTTAAATGCTGTAAAAATGCATCATAAATACAATTCCGTATCTTCTGTATTTATTAAGTTATTTAAACGAAACAAATACTGGTTTAAAACTCATTAAAGGCAGTATAAATCTACAGTAACAATAAAGTAGAGACTACATTAATAAATTGTTCAAATTTCACTACTTTGTTTCACTGTAGCAAAAGCCATTCTTTGTGCCAAACACGCCTAATATTTGAATCATTTTGTTTTGTGTGTATACCAGCCAATGTATGTATGTATAGCTATGCAAGTGACCTCTCCGGTTCAAGTTTATTTATGCTATACCAAGCAATAATCATACGAGAATATATTGTGTTACACACTCACACACTGGAAAGAAAACTCTCTGTCAGCATCTGTTATTACAGTGTTTCTCAACCAAGGTTTCTAGTATCCCTATGCAGCTGTTTTTGCTCTGTATTTTAGTTATTTATAATCTCTTTGTGTTCAGTGTGATTTCTTATAGCTATCAAGCGCTAAATGAATGGCACATTTGAAATTGTTAAATTTCAATGTTAACCATGGCTTATCCCCGTAATGTAGCAAATAAATTAGCTTGGGTATGATGAATACAGGCTTCTGATATTACTGTAGAAAATCTGGAAGATTTGTTGTACGATTATGAAGGAGATCTTTAGTACATACGTAGCAGTGACGTGTGCTGGTCTACAGATGGCATGCTAGCTACTCCATTGTTTGGGGAAATGGCGGGTCAAATATGGGTGATGCGGATCAGCTATTACTAGCTATCCCTCTTTACGGAAAACAGTTAAATGGTAAAAAAAAGTATTTTTATACCACTGGATGTAACTATGCACAGTTGTATAGTAATTTTCAGAACTGTAAATTCATGCAAGACATTCATCTACCTGTACTTGCGCATATAAAGAGCTTGTAACCTAATTGAGTATTATGCTCAGAGGCCTCTTTATACTAGGGCTAGGAAATTCACCACATCACCCCTCATACTTGAGAGAAAACACTTTCCTAAAAGGATACCACCCACAACCAAAAAAGTCGCAACCATTTCGAAAATGTGTAGTGTGTTGCAAAAAAGAAGTTCGCAAGGAAACCAATATTATTTGGTGTGAATCTGCAGATGTGCCCTTGGGTGTTCACCTAGTTTTGGAGGTGTACAATTCTAAAAGAAACCTTTAAGGGTACGTTTACATTCCTTATAGAACTAATTTAAATTTATTGTAAAATAGCAAGATTAAAATACTTTGCGTTAAATGAGCATTAAATGCATGTATGCGCAGGACGTCTATACACGTCCATATCGGTTTGGGGCATTTTAACTTGGACGTCATATGACGTCCATATCGGTGAAAGGGTTAAGGACTAAAGAAATTTTGACAGCATTCAGAAAGAAATTCCAATAGAATATTTTTGTGATGGATAAACACTACACAAAAACATTAAGCTTTGCTGTGTTAAAATATGCATAAATTTGCTACCGATAGCTATATGTTTAGTTTCATTTGGGTACTTAATTTTACATTGGATTAAGCCACCATAACTGGCAGTCTTTTTTAAAATTAAAATAGTCACTAATGTCACTAGATTCGCACTGTATCTGTATGTTTATTCTGTGTCATTAGGCAAACTCGTTTTAGTCAGCTTAATAAATAAATATGTTTCTGCTTTTCATTTTAGAATACCAATTGGGAAGACAATAGTTCAGAAAATAATTAAACAATGTAGGAAGAGTTGAAACAATGCATTTTTTAATAGAATGTGTGTAAATGATAACATTACAATATATCGAGATTTAACAGTTACAATGTTAAAAGTGCGTGTGTGTGTGTATATATATATATTTCTTTATATATGTAATTTACATCCTCCAATGTTAAGTCATATCGGACTATGAATGAAATGGGAGAAATGCTGCTCAAATGAGCCTAGGGTCCTTAGAGCTTTAGAGTTACCTGACATTCGTCTTTCAGGATAAGGGAAAATCCCGGAAAAACCTTATCCAGGTAGCTCACCCTGACTGAGATTCGAACTTGGGACCTCTTCAACCTGAGGCAGACAAGCTGCCATCTATGCCACCGAGGCAGTCATATCTGTATATGAAAATACTAATTAACATGATCAGGAACAAATCTGAAAGAAGTCAGATTAGCTAATGAAACAGATGAAATGTAATGTAAAATCCAAGAAGCAGAACAAATATCTTGACATAGAATAAGCATCAGAAAGTGTAGAAATTCCTTCAAAATGATTTCTTTATATTTTGGTACCTCTCAGAAACTGGAAAGTACCACATTCTTCTGCTTAGTGATGATGATGATGATGATGATGATGATGATGATGATGATGATAGTTGGCTCTGCAGGCCATGTAGACTCTTAGCGTCCTTAACCACCCTCTTTAATAAGTAAAACTAATTTACCACCAATCCCTTCATAATAGCTTCAATGTTTAATCACTTCTAATAATTTAGTGGTGTCAGATAATGGTCAGATCCTGGGATTTATTTGAACCTTAAATAATCAACGCTACTTCATTAGTCTATGCAGATTTGAGCTGTTAAATACCTTTTGAGTATCATTATGAACACTGAAGGTGTGCATTTTGATTGTTTGTTGATATTTAGTAAAAGTGCTTATTAATATTTTTTGTCATATCAGAATATTCAAGTTCAGAATATCTTGATGTGATAATAATTAATGATGAAGCAAGCCATAATTCCCATGCAACTCGATAACTTAATGCAGAATGATACAAAAAAAAAGTTCATACAGAATTTAGAAAGATGTATGGCGATCTGTCAGCAGGTTTGTGATACCAGCAGTCATAATCATTGGCAGTAATGCCTTGACGAAATTAGCAGCATAGAGATTTGATGGAAGAAATCCCTGGTTGCAGCAGTTGCAGCATTGCTTGGGAGGTTGGGTATCATATTGGATGGTGCTTCCGTACAACATCCAGCACCATATCAGATCTGAAGTGTGTTCTTTCTTCATCATGAAACAATAACTAGCAGGTATGCACAGAACAGATCAGGGGTATGGGTGGATTTTTTTAACCTGTATTATGTACTTGATGCATAATGCTGTGTAAAGCAGAGCTTTGCAAAGGCATGGGCATTTAGTATCAGCAAGACTAATACAGATGTGATGAAGTGCAACAGGATCCTGTCCCATTAGTGAGTAGTGCTGGCAGTGTAGTGCTCATTTACATTCCTTACTCACCAGTATGCTACTTATTTCACTAGTTCTGCAGTGTGAGTTTGGAATGGTCTTTGATTTGAATGTGTAATCATATTTAAGATAATTGCTTCACTATCCCTGAGCCATTTGAATATGGTTTTCTGATGACTATATACCTTTTATTGATATTTATTGCAAATTCTAGTAGAGATGGATCTCAGAAACTCCAGAACTCTAGAAATTCTTATGCTGTGTGGTGGAAAATTATGAAGTAGTATGAGGGTTGTAACACAAATTGTGGCAAATATTTATTATTAGTACATAAGTGATACACTGTTAAACGTCTACAGTCCTTCAATGTAGTGCCTAGCATCGTCTAGAACTCGTTGCCAGGGATGTGGAAGTAGTAGTATCCCTGCAGCAGCTCCTGTTTTATTGATGATTCTGAAGGACTGCCCTAATACCTGCAGAATCTCAGGAACAGTTCAGAATTGAACATCATGTAGTGGTTCCTTCACCTTTGCGATCAAATCATAATCGCAGTAGTTTGTCTAGTGAAGTAGTGGATGGAAAAGTGCTGCCTCCCCTCCCCCCAACAACGATACAAATCAGCTACAGGATGTGCCGCGCACGTCTGAGCATTATCATGTAAAATGATTAGAGGTAGAGTCAACATGAAAAATTCAATGCCATGGCTGGGACCCGAACCACGGACCTCCCGGCCTCTGTCCAGTCGCTCCAACCCATCGAGCCACCATGGCCAACCTGCCGTCCTAACATCAAACTTTCCATTTGACTCGTATATTTCCTCAGTAAACCACTAGGGACTCTCGCATTCGAGATACACCATTTGTGGCGACTTACTATCGTAAGTACTTTGAGTCCCAGGCTTCATCATTTAACTCTTATTATTTTAGTTAATTGATGCAAATTAATCATTTCTAGGCTAAGGTTGTTGATAGAGTCGACATGAAAAATTCAATGCTATGGCCGGGACCCGAACCATGGACCTCCCTGCCTCCGTCCAGTCGCTCCAACCCATCGAGCCACCATGGCCAATGTGCTGTTCCGACGTCAAACTCTCCATTTGACTTGTATATTTCCCTGGTAAACCACTAGGGGCTCTCACATTCATGTTGACTATCAACAACCTTAGCCTATATACGGCTAGTGTGAGGAAATGATTAATTTCCATGAATTAACTAAGATAATAAGAGTTAAATGATGAAGCCTGGGACTCAAGTACTTACGATAGTAAGTTGCCACAAATGGTGTATCTCGAATGCTAGAGCCCCTAGTGATTTACCGGGGAAATATACGAGTCAAATGGAGAGTTTGATGTCGGGACGGCACGTTGGCCATGGTGGCTCGATGAAGTGGAGCGACTGGATGGAGGCCGGGAAGTCCGTGGTTCGGGTTCCGGCCATGGCATTGAATTTTACATGTTGATTCTATCTATCAACAACCTTAGCCTATATACGGCTAGTGTGAGGAAATGATTAATTTCCACCAATTAACTAAAATGATTAGAGGTGTTTGCAAAACATTGGGCGTTTCCTTTGCAGTGCTGGTCTCAGGTTATGCTCCAAAAAATGGTGGAAATCCTTTGCAGTAACATTCTGTCCTTCTTGGGCAGTATGTGTTAGGATGACACCATCACTATTGTATGCCAGAATGACCATAACTTTCACATTTTTAGAGGTATAATACACCACCTGCTTTGCAAGGTGACCCATGATGACGCCACTCATTGGATTGGCGCTTAAGTAGGAGTTCATACAATTTGGCCCATGTTTCATAAATTGTAATAACGTGCCGCTGGAAGACATCTCCATCATGACCATAGAACTCCAGGAGAGTTCAAACAGTGTCTTATCATAGCCATTGCTGAGCCTCTGTCAAGTCCCAGGAGACTAACCAAGAGGCAATTTTTTTGCATTCTCAGGTGATTGAGAATACGAAGCACAGTCATAAGCAATAGTCCTATCTCCAGGACTAACTTGCATACTGGCCTGTCATCGATCAATGTCTAGCATTGCAGAAACAGCTTGCATGTCCTCTTCACTAACACTTACGCGATGTGACCAAAGCATGTATTCCATGTGATTATGCCTGTCCATGAAGGCTCTAATCCACCTTGCTACAGTTTTGTAGGGTAAAGCTGTCTCCCCGTATGCTTCAACAAGACCTTCATGGCATTGTGTATAGAAACATGCACACTGAATTTTCAGCTAAGATCGCTGTTCCTGCTTTGTAAACACTGTGCAACACTGCGACTGTGAGTGGTAACTAACTGGAGACTAACTTCCTCTTTCCACACCGAGCGGGATGGCTCAGGCAGTTTCGTCTGTGGCCTGCATTTGGGAGGCCTGGGTTCAATTCCCGTGGCTGACCTACCTGACCCATGGGTTTTTCTGGGGATTTTCCTGGGTCGCTAGGCGAATATTGGCTAGGTTAATTATATCCCCCGACTTTCCTGTCCCTTCTTTTTATCTCCATTATCATTTCATATCATCTCTCATCTGGTGGTCTCTTTCAGGTAGAAGTGTTGGCGGGTGTCTCGGCGGTGCATGGCAGCATGATATGCTCTGAAAACTACTTCCTCCTCCGGTAGGTCAGTTGCTGGTCTCCGCTCCTCTGCTGGGACCATTTCAGAACCGCCAGCCAGGGACCTTTGGGCTCGGACCGCCTGCTTGGTACCTCTGGGGTTTGGCTGCTGGGCTCGTTGCCGTCCCACAGTAGGGGAGCGTGTCTGTTGTCTTGGCCTATCGGGGAAAGTCTCTATCTAAGTAAACTTTAGGGACCATGTTCTGTCGTGGCTCCTTGGGTCGGCCGCTCTCTGTCTCCTCTCAGCTCATCCTTCCTCCCAGTGGTGCCCCCCTTGGGGCATAGGCACAATGGGCCCAGCATAGTGGCCTACATACAAAATCCCCTCCGTAGTGAAATCCTAATCCTAATCCCCTCTCCATAGTGAGTCTGACAGAAGAGTCCATGTGTTGGAGGAGAGGTCAGACATAGACACATATGGTAAATCTAACAACAAATAGTTCCCTCTGGTTGTGCTTCATTGTCAGTGTTATGCCACAATTTTTGTTACACCCATCACCTTAAATAAGTTTATTGAAATAATAGTACGTCTTTAAGAAGTCAAAATTCCTTTTTCATTTCTGATTTCTTATTTCTCAGTCTGTAGATTATATATTGTGAGATATCTAAATATCTTGTTACTGACAAATACTTTTGCTGACTTAATGTTTATTGCGGTGGTTTCTTTAAACAGTATACTATCTAACTGGATCTAAAATTTTTCTATCCTGTGGCATTCCGTTACGACTTTTTTGTTTACTATGACACTTTAATTCACTTTTCCTCAAGTTACTTTATTTTACATTTTTGGAAGGAGATAAATAGCAATCTTTCATTGCGTTAAAGCAGGTGGTTTCTAATTCTCAACAGCATGGTAATTCCTTTTTAATGTATGATTCTCTTTAGAAGATAATTCATTTGATCTGCTAAGTTACAGTTCTCTCATCTAAATCTTTTAGCTATTCAGGCTGAATTGTAACACTTGACTTATGATGTGTGGGAGTTTCCAGCATGTTACTTCTGTTATCTGTCCTGGATGCTTTCATTTGTCTGTAGTCAGTTTGTATCTCTAATTTCTTTTGCTCTATTCCTATAGCTAAATTGTTTCTCATTTATATCATTTCTAAGTTACATAGTTCTGACCTATTGGGAGCTTCTTTTCTTCTCTATCTTTTATGTACTTTTTCACTGAAGCTTTCATTCGTATTTTGCTTTTCAAGCATCATCTTTTTCTTTGTTAATCACACCATTTACTTACCTACCATAAGTTTACACATTGTTGTAAATGTACTAGCTGTGAAGTGAAAGTTATTTTTGAAAGGGGAGAGAGAAACTGGAAATAATCTTCTCTTATTACACAAATAAAAATATTTGCTACTAAGGCTTCACTTATCTTAAGAAATTGGTGTTGATACTTCTTTTCAAATGGAAATTGATTTCGCAAACAAATCGCTTGTATTCTCAGTTCACAGATAAACTCCATTGTAAACACAGATAAACGGAGTTTATCTGTGGACTGAGGATGCAAGCGATTTGTTTGCGAAATCGATTTCCATTTGAAAAGAAGTATCAACACCAATATAAGATAAGTGAAGCCTTAGTAGCAAATATTTTTATTTGTGTAATATTTATTGCTTCACAGAAGCTAGCTTCATTTTCTACATAATCTTCTCTTATTTTTACTTATTCTACCATGTGGCAGTAGATACATTGCATTCCACCCGGAAGTTCAATATCAAGATTTCACTAGAAATACATGCTTTAAGACCTGAATCATAAAAGTTCCACGCTTCCTGTGACAGAAAGGGAAAGAGAAGCATAATCCAGAAATGAAATCTCAGATAAATATCTTGAATTTGTTGTGTATAGCTTGTAACATGTGATGTCTGCTTCATTTGGAAGGGATTTTGTATAACTGATAAACCATAAGGTATTAAAAAACAAATTCTGCACAGCAAATGTAATACACACTTTTTGTCCGAATAACTTACTTGTGGCATAAGCCATTTCCAGGATATTCTGTTGTAACTGATTTGAGTTTTTCAATACTTTTGTAATTTTTGGATTTGTTGCCAACAATCAGTTGTTTCTCACAAGGCCAGCTTAAAGCAACTTAGCTTTGAAACATTTGACTCACTTTTGCTTCCTGCCCTGTGTATCTATAAAATGTGTAATGAAACTACTTCTACAATGGTTAAGGTTAACAGGAAAATCAGTTTGTATAAGCTTTATAAAATAAATGATTTGGGTAGAGAATGTAATCTGAATATAACTCATCAAATTTTTTTCTTAACTATTTAGCATTTTTAAACACAGATGTCAGTCTTATCAACATTAAATTTAAGAGAACATTCTTTGCAGAATCTTTCAGTTTCATTTGTTGAGCTTCTTAAATTAACATCGAGAATGATTTTGTCATTAGGTCTTATGCATGCAACAGACCACTAATAGGTGAACCTGAACATTTATCTACAGGGCCATAAAAATATATGTGCAATTTTAATTAGTTCTTTTTCCTTTTTTGGGAATAAAAATAGTTCAGTGTGTTAATAGCTATTCAAAGACAAATACTGAATATTTTGAATTTCTAACTGTTTTAGTGACTTATTTAAACACTGAAGAAACATAAAAATAAAAATTAAGTGGTTAAATTGTTTAGATGCTCGAAGTTTTTTCTACAATTAGGTAGAACAAACTAAAATTGCTATTAAACTTAAATTACTTGATATAATTGTTTTAGAGCTATTTGGAAAAATTACAATGTTCATTTGTATTGCAGAGTTCTAGAGTTGTTTACTCTCGGAAATCTGTTGGATCTGCATTGATTGCTGATTGATTGCAAGACCTCCACTTCATGAAGGCTGGTTCTGCCCAAACACTCACGCGTGCATTGACATCTTCCTTAAATTTATAAATGTAAGCTAAAAAAAATAGGCAAATAACTTTTTTTTTTTATGGTAATTGCCTCAGTATGTTTAGAGAATAATTATTAAGAGCTCTGGCATAAACAGTTGCTCCTATTTGATTTATTAATGATTTCTACATTCGTAATGTAGTGAGATAAAAGGAAATAATGGCATTACTACTCAATGACTACCATTTTCATATCCTTCGTCCTTCCCTTATGTATCATTTGACTTTCTATTTGTTTTCCTTAACTGTTCCAGTTCCTGTTTATATGCTACTTTTCATGCAATCAGTGTTTGGTTTCTGAATTTTATCCAAAGTTTGACACATTGGAATATAATTCTTAGGATATAGATACACGAATTAAGTTAATGATACTAAAGAAAAGTTGGAGTGTAGAATAAACTTTTATTTTGTTTTATAACAGTTCTCTTGAAATTCTGTGATTATATTGAGGACTTGGACTTGAAAAGTAATTAATTTTTATGTTTTTAGGTATTGGTTTCTATTAAATTTTGGTATGAAACACACTTCCATTCACTTTTACATACATTTTTCCAGACTATAGAGTGTAGGGGTCCATCGTTAAAAAAAAGTCTCCCATTGCAGCTACAGAATGAGCTTAGGGACCACTGGTTGAGAAGCCAAGATTTTGGCCACAGAGGGAGTATTTGAGCGGTTTGCCTAACATTTTCCATTTCTCTCTGCAAAATAATGAACACGAGTAAACAAGCATTCATCATCTGCCAAATATTTTCTTAATAGGCTCTGCAACTTTAACTGAATGTTTTGATTTCCTTTACAATTTCTCAGTCCAATTTCTTTAGAGGCTTGGATGATTCATTGAAATAGAGAAATGTTAAGGAGTAACGTTGAATTTCTGCTTATACGATATGCTTTCTCAAAATTTACAAATACTTATGCAACTAAATTTTCACTACTGATTATCTGAGCTTTATTTAATTGATATTGTGACTTTATGGGTTCGTAGAATTAAAAGTATAATTTGCAGAAATTCCAAATGCCCTTTATTTCCATAGAAACACACTTTGATCAGCCCTTACAGAAGCAGAATTACATAACATACACAAATACAATCATCTACATCATCTGCCACACCCACAAACAAAGAGTTCACTTTCAAAACACAGCTCTATGCACAGAATCCAATTACGACTCAATTCTCTCCCCTTGCGAGTTGCGGCTTCTCTTATATACCTCTACTCATATTTCTCATTTCTGGAATGTTCTGTAACAAACAAGAAATCGAAACTTCCAGTCAGCTATGTCTCTTTATCTGTTTTGGCAGGCTTTTATCTCCATGTTGCAGTATCTGTCCCTTATGTATCAAAGTTTCATCCATGGTAATAAGGCATCTCAAGAATTCACTGGGATTTTACGACAGAGCTCCAATTCTTAACAGAAACAGGTTTTTTTTTTACAACTTTTGATCAGGTGTCAACAAACACCACACTCAACTTGCACAGACCTTGTGAAAGCCCAAAACATTACTTAAAATATTTCCTGCACGTTCTTTTGATGTGTTTTCAGCCTCTACTATCTCAAACATCTTTAATCTACGGTCTTCCAGTGCTAAGCAATGAATTTTTTCAACGATCTCTGTAGTTGTGGCTTAGCGAGGCTCATCACTAGTGCTCTTACATCCCATTTTAAACTCTGCAACCAACCTTTAATCAATGTATATGAAGCAACAGAGTCTTTCAATGTATTGTCCATTTCCTCCTTCATTTCTTTAGGCATTAATCCTTTCAGATGGAAGTATTTAATCACTGCTCATTTTTCCAAATCATCCATTTTTATTAAACCTCTACGTTTGTCTTGTTTAAAATGCTGTCATTCAAAAACTAAACAAGCTATTGAGCTGTAACTATGTATACAAACTAGTCTAGAGTTAAACTATATGATGCTATCAATCAAACTGGCCCAGTGGCACCATCTCTATGTGAGGCCCAGGACTTATCAAAATTTGATACAGGTTCTTTGTTCCATTTTTAATGGCAAAAACTGAAGACGAGACATAACATGTTCAAGCAAAATAGCTGTCAACAATTAACTGAACAGTCAAAATGGCTGAGCTTGTTATCCTAAGTGAGGGACATGAGCACCAACATAATGCCATAAAACAATCCAAAATCGAATATATGTAGCCCTTGAAGATTCAAAATTTGTGATATTTTTTTAACAGACCTTGTATACTGTATATACTGCAGTAGCCTGTGTATTTGCACTGTACACAATATAGTTACAATCTAGTTGGTATAAAAAGGCAGTGAACTTCTGTTGTCTGAGTTTAATGTATCGCTTATGAGCAGTGTGATCTCACTTCTGCTTTAACATTAGAATTCATTTGGTAATGTTTCGAGTTGACTCTGGAAATAAAGCATCAATTTCTCTATGTTTGCTAGTGCTTGTGTGAGGGTCAAAACCACGGCTGCATCATCAAACTGTCTGAATCCGAATACTCTTTTCATTTTCAGTAATAGTGCATGCTGCAATAATGGCTTCCTCTGTAATGAGTGTCAATGTATTCATCAACATTGAACAGCCATTGATATATTTAAAAATTTGTATAAAATCTTCTTCCACACTTATTTTTTCTTCTTCTTCAGAAGTCTTCCTGGCAAGTCACACACCAGGTCACAACTTTTTCCAATCTTTATCAAAGTTTCTCTTCCAAGGCCCCAAGTAGGTGGAGTGAGTGTCTTGAATTTGCCTGCTGGCAATAGAATTTGGGTAATGTACCTACTGATAATAGCAATTTGTGTACACCAAGTCTTCATTTACTAAACTTTCTTTTTTTTTTTTTTTTTTTTTTTTTTTTTTTTGTCTTTTCAAAACTGGTGCGGGTTATAGAGGTCTGGTTTAATGAGATTTTGGGGTGCTGGTTTGGAAGGGAAGATCCTATTGCATGTTCAACCTGCTCATTTGATTTGACACCTCTTGATCTCTTCTAATATACAGGGTGTAAATAAATGAATATTGGGGTTTTAACTCTTTATAATATTTATTACATTTAACTTAGTTATAAATGATATGTCAAATGAAAAAGCAACTCAGTTTTACCAAGAACCTTATAAATGTTCAATGTGAGTACCCTTTGTCACACGGCACACATCAAGTCTATAGCCAAGTTCTTCCCAAACGTTGATAAGTGTGTATTCAGTAATTGTAAGAACAGCTGCTTCAATCCGGTTTCTTAATTCAGGAAGGTCAGCTGGTAGCCGAAGCATGTACACACATTCCTTGATGAAGACCCAAAGGTAAAAATAGCATGGCGTTAGGTCAGGAGAACGTGGAGGCCATGCATAGCAAGCTCTGTCATTTGGGCCCTTGCAGCCTATCCAGTGCTCGTGTACAGTGACGTTCAACCAATCGCGTACTTCATTATGCCAGTGAGGTGGCGCACCATCTTACTGGAAAATGAAGTTCTCTGGCTCATTTTCTTCCAACCGAGTTATGAGCCATTGCTCTAGGGCCCAAATGACCTTGTTGTCGACGGGCCCTAAAACACTACACACACTCACTCAAGGTAAGAAGTGCCAGGTACAGTACGTTCACCAAAAAAGAAAGGCCCATAAACTTTTTCGCCAGGATACAGCCTAAAAACCATTCACTTTAGGGGAATCTCGTTTCATTTGTACCATCTCGTGAGGATTTTCTGAGCTCTAGATGCGCACATTATGAGTGTTAATTTGTCCACTAAGGTGAAAGGTCAATTCATTACTGAAAACAACACAATCCATAAAATCGTCGTCATCATGAAACAACATGTCGTTTGTGAAGTTGGCACATAATCCGTGATCTGTTGGCTGTAGAGCCTATAATAACTGTAAACAATAAGGACATAGCCATAAGCGTTTTCTTACAGCTTTCCAAACAGTCGACACAGGAACTTGTAATTTACAACTAGCCCTCTGGACTGATTTCTTGGGCTACGAGTGAACAACTCTCTCACACGCTCAACAGTCTCTTCACTTACTCTTGGTTGTCCCGTGCTCTTCCCTTTACAAAGGCAGCCGGTATCTTCCTGATGATACCATCTACGAATGTTATCATCACTAGGAGGATCACAACCGAACTTAATGCGGAACGCACGCTGCACAGTAACTACTGATTTGGTCTTTGCAAACCACAAAACAAAACGTTTTCTGTTTACTAGTTGCCATCTGTGCTACTACCGCTGTCTAGCAGATTGCGGCAGAAACATTGCATGCACATGCGCACTAATGCCAACAAACAAAACTGCTTGAGTTGCTTTTTCATTTGACATATCATTTATAACTGTAAGTTTAATGTAATAAATATTATAAAGAGTTAAAACCCCGATATTCATTTGTATACACCCTGTATATTAAAGTCTTTAGTTCCGCACTAAGAAGCACTTCACATCAGAATATTTGTAACATGAGTATCATGGATATATGATATACCTGGTAGAGTGCACCAAATTTTCTGTTACGAGGTATTGATCTGTTGGCCACCAACAAAATTGTTGAGTAAACATAATAGTTACTTAACATAAGTATGTGTGCAAAATAAATTAATTGTAGTTCCTGACATACCCTAGCATAGGGTTATGCTCTCTGAAGAACTTTTAAATGTTTGAATACACTTTCATTTTAATTTCTTATTAATCTAGTGTATATTTTCAACTTTAATAACGTATTGTCATATGTAAATCAGCAGTCAGATATCGGTACTACAGTTATAAAGGTTTCCCTTTGCTTAATGGTGTAATGTTGTTTTGTTACTTTCAGTTAATACACACTTTCGTGAAGCCACTTGGAAGATGGCTACCTATTGAGCAGCAAGGAAACAGCAAGTTTAAGCTGGCCATACTGCTACTGCTGTTGGTTTACTGGGGGGTTTGCTAGTATTCCTAGCCGGATGGTGGAATTGCATCTGAAAGCCCATCTATCATCTCAATTTGTGCTCACATTTAAGTGTATTTCTGTGTATTTCTGTGTTTGTGTGTAATGAAAACATGTCTGAAAACAGACTACAGACCAGCTTTCAAAGAACAGAATTGTAATGTACAGTAGTAACTTTGATTTTACACCCAGCGTGAGACTGTTATTAATTTTACCACACATGTGATCAAGGTTTTCTGTCACTTTGCACTTTCTAATGAAACTTAAAGTTGGCATTACTGTAGTTTTAGTAGAGTGAAGAATTGTTGTTTACAACATAAAGAATGCCATGATAAACAAAACAAAATAGTGTATAAATCTATTACATTTAAACAAAAAAGGAATTATTAAATATTTAATAAATGGCTTTTAAGTTGTAAGGATGTTATGCATTAACGTTAAATAGAATGGCAACTTTCTGAAGCCGTCTGGACAGTTTGATGTCTTTTCAGTTGTTAAAACTTAGTTTTGAAGAAACAGCAGGAAAGAAAGCTGTAATTCAAAACTGGTCAACAAATGACAGTGAAAGTAGTAAAGCTACCTTTTTCATTTTTCATTTGTTAATTCATTACATGTCTTATGAGGTTCATTCTTTACTTTAATCACCCTATGCATGTAACCTTTATGAGCAGTGTCTTCCTTGGAACATCCTCTTTCATTGCTAATTGCTTTAAAATACAGACTGAAAGGGATACCTAAATCCTTAATGAACGTTATACATTTCCACTCATTTTGCTAAATGTAAACAATCCTTATTCTAGTAATTAGCAACATTGCACCACTAATGTATGGGTTGAGCACATGCAAAACAATCGAGATATATCAAGCCAGTTATGAAAGAAGGAAACAATTTCATTCTTACAAGGGCCACATTTGACTTGAACATTTGAAACCACACAAAAACATGCTTAGAATAACAAACAACCATTAAAACAACAATGGTCTGTATCATTCCCATGCAAAAGTCTGCACTTGTCTACTAGCGCCATTGTAAGTTCAATAAGCAGTATAAGATAACAACTGAAGCTAGCTACAGTGAAGTAATGAATATTACACAAATATGTTGATTGGACTGCAGATACAAGTGATCTGTTTGTGAAATCGATCTACATTAGAAAGAAGAATAAACACCATTTTCTTAAGATAAGTTAAGTTTTTTGTTACAAATATTTATATTTGTGTAATAAGCAGTATAAGATTTATATCAAAAGGGTTGCTATTATCTCAACCTAGTTTGATCCTGCTGTAAACATCTGGGTAGGAAGAGAGACAGAGACAGAAATATTCAGACAGAAATGGTTAGGCTGTTGATTGGTTTAGCGAAGTTAATGGGCGTTTCTTTTATTTGCATGTGTACGATAAATCCCTCCTTTAAGTACAGTACTGTAAGTAGTTTTCTGATCACTGCTCTGCGCGAGCTAATTTCGGAGAGAGAAAAGTATTCAAATGTTTCGATTCTTATAAACGTAATAGCCCTACATTTTATCTTTCTGCTTCACATACCACATAGATGTGTTCTGTATACTACATGCAGATTAGACAAAAGACAGGTGAAATTATACACTCTATTAACTTATGTTAATTACTAAAGGACACTGTTATTATATAATATTTTTGCATTACTATACCAGGCAGCTCTCTCACGAGGTCTGTATCGAGTTGAATGCTGATTAAGATATGGTTTATAGTGTGGAGTTACTTCTGATATTTAACACTCTGTTTCCTGTACATCTCACATACCTCACAAATCCAAGAACACTTATGTATATGCAATTTAAAATCAGTAAGCTTTTCATCATGGAGCAGGCCGGTACTTCAGCCGAAATGAAACACAATCGAGGCAAACCTTTAAAAACTGGGGAGAGGTGAATGATCGCGCATTGTTTTACAGTGCTTAAAGAAAGAAACCCGGAATAGTCTATAAAAACCATTGAGAAAGAAACTGGTCATCTTCTTGCTGTTTCCACAAGTAAGTGTTAGAATGGAACTGCAAGCATCTGGAACTCTAAGAACACCGTAAAAATCGCATAAATGCAAACATCGTTGTGTAAAAATACAATTTTAAGAAAAGTACTATATGCAGTAAAGTTCATGATTATTTTTTCAGAAATGAACCAACTCAAGATTTAATAAGTTAATGTATAACCGCAACTCTATTTAGTTATTGTCTAGAAGTTAGTGCAGCTATATATACTGCTATTGTTGCAAAACTTATGTGCATGTAGCGTCTAACACATGGCGAGTTAAGTCAGCTACACCTTGTTTACAGCAGAATTAAACTAGCGTGAGATAAAGTATAATTTTTTAACACAACAGTGTATCAAACTACAAGGAAGATACATGATCGTTACGTCATCATCAAACTTTACTCTATGATTTACAATCAGTTTGCTACATCAAAGTGTAAACCCATATTGCACAATGCTTGTCGAAGTGCAGGTTATGACATTGACATACCCTTATCATTTTCAAATGTAATTAGTGTGGCTTTTCACATTAGACTGGATGAATGTGAAAGTGATTTGGAAAGTGATAATGTGGCTTTAGTGAGGTGTGAACATTGTTCTCTTACTCTTTGTTTTAACCACTTCATTGAAATTCTGCATTACACTTTGAGGACTAATATAAGCACTATCGGGTGTATAGGATATTGTGTTTTGTCTATTATAAGTACTTAAAGCAGAGAGTTTTTGGCACTGTTGATTGAAACTGTAATTATACATTGAGATCCTTGAATTGTGTCAGCTTGTTACTTTGTTTCTCTCTACTAAAATATCACTTAAGACAGATGCAACATTTTGCATGGAAGTGAAACAGACCATTGTTTTGTTTATGATTGTTCTTCTAAGTATGCTTTCCCGCAGTTCCAAGCGTTCAAGGTCAAAGGTGTCTCTTGTTAGATGAACACTGGGAGTACTTAAACCAGAGCTCTCATTTCTAAAAGAGGAAGGTTTAACGCACATGAAATGTTTATATTTCAGAATTATCTACAGCAATATTTTGCTTTGTATAAATTAAGAACAGTTCTGTGCACAATATATTATGTAACAGAAAATAAATATAGTTGGGCCCTTCTTTTACATTGTGCTGCAGATCGAAGCAAACAATTTTGTGAGCATAGGAAGAACATAATTGGGGGATAAGGTTTTTTTATTAGCCATTTAATATTCTTGTATAATTGAAAATGTATTCTACTAACTACAGATAAACTTATTTAAATGTTGAAACAAATGAATTGTATATACAAATATAATAATTTGTAACTTAAAACTTCACTTATCTTGTAAGAAAGGATGAAACTTTTCTTATAAATTGATCAGGATAGCAATTTCATGAATAATTTATTCACATCCTCAGCAAGAGCCTTCAACAATCTCATTGTCAACCTTACAGTCGCTAGATGTCACTATGTTTTTGTCAGTACTACCCAAATCTGAAATTGAAACAAATTTAAAAGCAGAATCGACTGCCGGTATTTCAAAATTCATAACACGATGTTTATTTTTTAAAATAAATATCTTTTCCCAAACCATTAAATCTATCGAACCAGTTAATTGTTTTAATAATTTAACTTCTGGATTTATTTCATGGTTAAATGGTCCATAGATTTAATGGTTTGGGAAAAGATATTTATTTTAAAAAATAAACATCGTGTAGTGAATTTTGAAATACCGCCAGTCAATTCTGTTTTTAAATTTGTTTCAATATCAGAATTTGGTAGTACTGACAAAAACATAGTGACACCTAGCGATTGTAATGTTGACGAGATTGTTGAAGGCTCTTGCTGAGGATGTGAATAAAATATTCATAAAATCGCGATCCTGATCAATGTATAAGAAAAGTTTCATCATTTCTTATAAGTAAAGTTTTAAGTTACAAATTATTATATTTGTATATATTTGTTTGCTTCACTGTTAATAGCTTCATATTTTACATATTTAAATGCAATTGTATTTCACTATTACAATTGAAGAACAAAAATTGATACAGAACAGGCATAACAGAACCCAAAGGTAATATTAGAAAGAAGTATGGAATTGCACACATTTATCATGGGAACACTCATAAGTTAATTTGAGTTGGGTGATTGAAATTCATAATTTGGTCCTTGTTTTTGTGATCGGGATGTTTTCCCATGCTGAGAGCTCAGTTGCATATCTTGCTGTCCTCAGGAGAGAGGACAGTTTATACAATTGCCACAACAGTCCTCCACCATCAATAGAGCATAACATGACAGCCTATGAGGTGTGTCTAAAAAGTATCTTACCTATGACTGGGAAAAATAGTAGATTACTCACCTGATGGGATTGGAACCCTAATCCCCTTGCATGTTCACACACTTAGTGCAGCACTCCTTCCACTTCTGAAAACAAATTGGGAAAGCTTCTTTTTCAATGCCACTGCTGCATTCCTCATTACCTCTTCTATGCTCTCAAAATGGGATCCTTTCAATGTTGTCTTCAGTTTCGGAAACATTCACAAGTTGCAAGGAGTCATGTCCGGAGAGTAGGAATGTTGTCAAATGACTGGAAGTTGGTGTTTTGCCAAAAAAGTCTGGATTATTTGCCATCAATGTGCTGGAGCATTGTCATGATGGTTTTTGCCCTGCAGAGTCTAGTCTTTTCTGCTGAACTGCATCACAGAGATGGCAGAGAATATTTTGATAATACTCCTTTGTCACAGTTTATCCTTCTGATGTGTATTCATGATGCACAACTCTACAGATATCAGAGAACACTTATCACCTTGATTTTGCTTTGTGTCTGTTGTGCTTTTATTGGCCTTGAAGAATTGTGATGACTGTGCTTTTGTTTTTGGGTCGTATCCGTAAACCCAAGCCTCATTTCCAGTTATCGCTGTGTTCAAGAACTCAGGTTCAGTGTTGCAAATGTACAGCTTGTGCAACCTGAAGACTGTTGTTCCTATTCTGCTGAAAGAAGATTGGGCACAGATATTGTAGCCACTCTGCGCATGTTCAAATCATTATACAAAATTGCATGTGCAGAATCTTTACTGATCCCAACATCTTTGGCAATCTTTTGTATGGTCAACTGTCGATCTCTCAGTATCAGATCCCTCACTTTCTCAATAACAGCAACATTTCAAGCAGTTTATGGTCTCCTAGGATGCTTATCACTCTCCACCAAATTGCAGACACTTTTGAACTGGTTGAACCACTCTTTAAATTGCATTACCCCCATACCATCATCTCCAAAGCCCAGTGAATTTGAAGTTTTACAAATTGTTTCTTTTTGACAATCACCTAGTTTTTGGCAACATTTGATGCAGTATCTTCACTCATTTCGTTCAGTCACTTTGCGAGAAAACTAAATCTGAGGAACACTTTCAACAGCATCTCAGTTGGTGACCTGCAGCCAGTGACTGACATTCCAAACATGGTGAGAAAATTCAAGCATAAGCATTAAGATTCCTCCTGCCACCATGCACAGTGGCACTGCCATATGCATGGCAAAAATTAGGGTCAGATACTTTTTAGACAGGCATTGCAGTTGGTTATCTGATAGTGGGAACAAAAGTTTACGATACTTGTTCTAATTTTTTGCAAGTAATTGATTTAAGTATAAACCTAATCGACCATCAATTAATATGATTAATCTCACCGTTTATAAAACTACCAATTATTAGTTATGCCAAACTGTGTTACTTTGCATCCACTTTACCCTGATTGGCTAAAGCTATTAGTGCTGTTAAGTGTACACAAGAAACCCATGGGATCAATAGATGATATAACTGAAATTAAGTAGTAAGAATATGCATTGACACAAGTGAAATGTTGTAAACATGGAATTGTGAAGTTGTTAAATAATTGAAAATGTACAAAGCTTTTCTCTCTACTTCAGCCATCATTAGCAGCTTATGTGCCAGTACCTTAGCATGGTCTACCACTGAAAAAGGTACAATATTTCTGCAGACACTTCCCATTCTCATAGTAATAATTATGATACTAATAATAAGCACATATTATCATAAGAGGAGTTTACAAATGTTGTCCTCTATACCACACATTTCAGGTAACTTCTCAGGAAATTTGTATTCAACTTGAGTGTTCACTATTGAAAATCGAGTGAATTCTCATCTGATATTTTCTTTTACTCCTTCCAGGTATGGGGATTTGTTGCATACCTTTATTTATCAAGTTTTCCGTAAGTGAAAATTGTGTAAAGTGAAATAAGGCGATTGTGAGGGCTGTAATCCTTTAC
The DNA here is from genome assembly GCA_030765055.1 of Mantis religiosa. Classification (NCBI taxonomy): domain Eukaryota; kingdom Metazoa; phylum Arthropoda; class Insecta; order Mantodea; family Mantidae; genus Mantis; species Mantis religiosa. Next base: position 11,289,357 of record CM060958.1, read on the forward strand.
TAATTACTAGGGCAGTGACACTGGAGTCTCTGCATTTGTTGAGAAATGCCAGGAGTTAACTGCTTACAACAAGATGATTGATTACTTATGGTTGAGTCACAAAATGCCAAGGGAAAAGTTACAAATCTCCAAGAGGTTATAAAAGTATTATATATGGGGTTATGCTTTCTCTGGAAATCTAGAATCAGAGTGGTTTATCTGGAAAAATGCAAGTCAGAGAATTTAATATCTTGCTGACATGTTGCCATGGTAGCTCAGTGGTTAGAACAATTGGATAGAGACCAGGAGATCCTGGTTCAAATCCTGGCTATGGCACTGAATTTTTCAGTCTGACTGTACCTTTCCAAACGTTGCCCTACACATGGGTAGTGTGAAAAACAATTTTTCATTTGTTCTCAGTTAATGAAAACTTTTATTGCAAATCTTGCAATAAAATAATTTCCTCTGCTTGTAGTAGATCGAGTAGTATGCATAGACATGTCAATACAGTGACACATAAGCATTGTATCACAGCATTTTTGTCTGCTGACATTCCATTACATAAACTACAGAATTCAGAGTTGCATGCATTTTTAAACCTGTTACACTGACAAACCAATTTCACATTGTACAACATTATATAAGCACAGGCATTATTTAGTTAGGAAAAACTTAAAAATGGGGTAAATATCACATATCAAGTTCTGCTATGAAAACCCAAATTTGAAATATCAAAAAGTAGAGAGAATGTACTATATGTGCGCGATAAGAGCGATCATCAAAATGTATAAATACAGTATATACATAAAGCCAAATTGATTACATACAATATACACAGTAAGCAGCTTTTCTGTGGTTTCATGTGGTATTTGCATACACTAATTTACTATAAGAAATGTCATAATATGAATATTACAGGTTTGTGAATGTACTATGCTCCCAGTGCTCATTTACATGGTTGTAGTTCTAAAAAATTCACCAACCATATAAAAACAGTGTGCATGCAAAAATTTCTTAACCTTATTCTTAAAGCTTTCTACTGATGCAGCTTGTTTAAATGAATTTGGAAGTTTATTATTTAACATTATCCCTTTATAGTTAAAGCTTGCTTCATAAAGGCTCGTTTGGTGCGCTGGAATTGCCAGTTTATCCTTGTTACGAGTGTGGTGGTGATGTACATCAGAATTTACTTGAAAATGATTTATATTTGTATGAACATTTGTGGATGTTATCGCTCTCGAAAGGGGTAGCATTATTATTTATGTACCTCCGAATAACTGTGATCTCAATGCAATTGAGCTGGCATGGGCAAAACTAAGGAATGTTTTCAGAGGATGCAACGTTACTTGTGATATCTTCGCTTATCTTACACGCTATTTTGCTGAACTGACCACACTGCAGAAACAAAAGAGCGTTAGCTCGCGCTTCTTCCCCTATGCTTGCACCACACCGTAAATCCAGCACTCAACTTATCTTGCGTGTACTGTAATTAATGGCATTAATCCAGCTGATATGGTAAAATTGATCACAAACTAAATTTGAATAAGCCACTGAACAAAAATGAGCCTCTTCTGATATGGCAGAACTTTTAGCCTTCGAAACCATACATGCAAATTGCCCCACTGAACAGTGGATACATATATATACACAGATGGACCCCTTTTTGAAGAGAATGGAGTAAGTGCTGGCGGAACATGTCAGTTCTTTTCATATTATAATCATGCTGGTAAGGATACTACAAATTTTAATGGTGAAGTCTTAGCTATTTATCAAGCACTCCAGAATATTTTCTTTCAGTTGGCTACATAAAAGCAAAAATGTTACTTTTTCAGACTGTAAAGCAGTAATTCAAGTTGTATCTTCTTAAATATTAAAAGCAGAAGCATTATTAACAGTGAAGTATTCTTCATATTTAAATTTGAATTTATGAGTCACTATGTTTACACTCAGTCTTCACTTACTTGTTGTTGTATAATTGAAACGTTTTCAAGATCATTCGATCTCATCATCAGCTGTTTGGTGACTAGATGAACCTTCCTCTTCTTCCACTACTACGGAGTTCCGATCACTCTGCCATCTGGTGTTAGGGGCACTAAGTTTTAATACTTCATTTAATGCCGTGATTTCAAAATTTATAACTTTATCACGGTTTTTGTTTATGAAAATTTTTTCCCAAATATCCAATTCTATGGGTGTACTTAAAGATTTTAACAGTTTAATGTTGTGGCCAATGTTGTATCTTCTTACCCAAAAATGAGGAAAATTTTGGAAACACAAAATATGATTCACACTATCCAAAAATCTGGAAAATACATAGAGCTGCAATGGATCCCAACCCATTGTGGTATACATGGGAATGAAATGGCTGATATCCCAGCAAATAAGAGGTGCACAATTAAGCAAAAAGAGACAAAAGCTTTTTCTTATGAATAAATAAGAAGATTCATCAAAAGAAAAATGAATGATAGCTATAGTTCTAAACAAATTGAAAAAATTGGAAGTCAAAGAATAAAAATATTATTAGATAATCCTTCTATAATATCTGACATGCCACGAAAATCTGCAGCTGCTAATATGAGGCTTACCACAAGACATGATGGCCTGGAAAACCTCTATATAGATTGGAATACTTGCTTCTCTAAATTGTATGCCACACTGTCAAGATGAAATAGGCAGTCAACACTTAGAACATTGTGCAGCTCTTGAAAACTATCAAAATCTAACCCTTAAATATTGGTAAGCGAGGAGGAGAATGCCTTCATTGTTAACTCCAGAGCATTAGATACACACACACATTACATAAGTTACTAGACATTTGTTAGTAATGCTACAACTGCAATAAACACAGTCCAAATCTTTTTATGTGACACTGATGTTAAACGTCAGCAGACGTACCTCAAATTCTGGATTTCTTCTCTCTGCAATTCAAACTGTAGCAAAGTCTGGTAAAACAAATGATTGTGATGAAATAAGTAATTGACAAGCCAAATGATATGAAATATAGCATGGGAAGCATGGAAAAAAGAATAGTTGCAAAACTGCAAAATCTTTTACAGAAAAATAATCTTTGTAACATTGCTGACATAATTAACGATGGAAGTCAGTGCTTTAAAATACCCAGATGTAGATGAAAGTGTGAAACACATTTTCCACGTGTACCTATGGTTTCACCAGAGGTAGAACACAGTTTTTCTGCCTACGATGGTTGTTTGATAAGTCTGGCAAATTTCCATGAAGCAATAGACATTTTTTGTTGCAAGCTTACTAACCCGAATAAATGAACACAAAAGTAATTGCCGACTTGGACAAACAGAAAAATTGGCTGTAGCTGAGCATGCATTGCTGAGGGGCCATGATATCAAGTTTGAAGAAACCACGATTTTAGACAGCACTGCCCACTATCATGGCAGGCTCAATCGAGAAGCTATCGAAATTCAAAAACATAAAAACAATTTCAACAGGAAGGAAGAAATATCACGTCTTCACAAAGCATGGATACCGGTATTACAAGACACAAAAGTAAAGCCATAGAGAACAACAAACCAGACCAATAGCAGCACACACTCACAGTTGCATGGCGATTGGCTGATAAAGAATAAATGGCAGGCAAGTAGGCATGGGCAGACCAGGCTGTATATGACAAGGCCTTGTGCCGAATGACATTCCTGCAAGTACCTAGCTAGAATCCTATGAAGATGCCCATTGGAGATATGAGCGAAATGTCTGGAGAATTTTCATCCTCTGGATCACGGCCCACAAGCCCAGGAAATACATTCTATTGGATTTTTGTTGCGACTTTGTGGGTGGTAAGCTTGGTTTTACAAACAATTGTTCAGAGAATTTGAATGTGCTGCAATATGCAGTTCATTGTTGACAGCCATCTTAACTGGTCAGTGTGATAGCTGTGATTCAAAATGGGGAAAAAAAAAAAAAAAAAAAAAAAAAAAAAAAAAAAAAAAACAGAGTTTCGTGCTGTTAAACATTTTCATTTGAAGAGCTGGACTGTCGCACAAGTCAAAACTGAATTGGATGAAGTTCACGTGGACTCTGCACCAACATTGAAGACCATTTACTTTGGGACCAATGAATTTAAACGTGAAGCACCGTAGAAGCACCAAAGATGAATTGTGCCGTGGTCGCCCAATTGAGGTCACCACATAGGACACCATTGAAAAAAACCATGATCTGGTTATGCAAGATCACTAAATCAAAATTCATGAGATTGCTGAGGCTGTAGGGATCTTAACTGAGCGAATGCGTAATATCCTGCATGAAAAAGCTCTATGCAAGATGGATGTTGTAATTGCTCACAGTTGACCAAAAGCACATCCGGAAGAACACTTCTACCGAGTGTCTGGCGATGTGCAATCACAATCTGTGAGACCTTTTGCACCGATTTGTGACCGTGGATGAAACTTGGATCCATCATTACACACCAGAGTCAAAACAGCAGTCAAAACAATGGGCAAAGGCTGGTGAAAGGGCATCAAAGAAGACAAGGACCATTGTGACAGTTGGTAAGGTGATGGCTACTGTTTTTTGGGTTTCTCAAGGAATAATCTTCATAGACTACTTGAAAAAGACAGAACCATAACTGGAATTATTATGCTTCTTTGTTGGATCGTTTGCAACATGAGTTGACTGAAAAGAGACAGATTGAAGTGCAAAAAAAGTGCTCTTTCACCAGGATAATGTACCATCGCACACATCAACAATAGCAATGGCAAAAGTGCATGAGTTGGGCTTTGAATTGGTTCCTTATCCACCTTATTCACCAGACTTAGCCCCAAGTGACTTTTTCCTGTTTCCAAACTTGAAAATTTAGCTTGGTAGTAAGAAATTTTCATCAAATGAAGATGTGAAGACACTGTGAATAAGTATTTTGCAGGCCTTGACAGAACCTATTTTTCTGGCGGGAGGAAAAAGCTGGAACATCACTGGACCTAGAGTACAGCCATCAATGGAGACTTATGTCAAGAAATAAGGTGATATGTTCAAAAAGAAATTTTTGGTTTTTTACCAGACTTCTCAAATGACCCTTGTATAAGTCAGTGTTTTTGAAATGGAGACAATCATTTTCTTCTAAAATCATGAAAATGTGAATTTTATTACACAAATATAAAAATTTGTTAGTGAATCTCCACTTATTTTAAGAAGTGGATGTTAATACTTCTTTCTTCTTTCTAAGATCGATTTCGAAAGCACATCGCATTCGTCTTCAGTTTATTACAAACTCAAACTAGTGTCACTGGGATACTACTGTGCAGTGTCAGTGCCAGCTTTTATTGCTACATCCAGCCTTTCTTATTCTCTATGCTTACCTCATGTTAGAACTCCAGTGTCACAGCCCTGTTAATTAACCTATCTTCAAAATTTCCTACATTAAATTTAATTACCCATTAGCAATATACAGGGTAGTAGAGGTATGTCTGCAAAATCCAGACTGATATTCATTGGTCAGCTCTTCAAAAAATACTGTTTGTGCGACATTCCTGCATTTGTATTGTACGTTCAAAAAATATATTGGACCCTATTATTCTGCATGCTTTTACTGGACACCACACTCCAATTTTTGCATCATGCAAGAGAACCTTATGCCTAAAATCAGATTCCTCTGTGCTCAAATATCTGTTATTTTGCAGCAAAACATAACATGTAAACAGAAACCAGTTTCTTTAGAGAAGCTAATGTGTCAATTACTTCATTATTAATATTTAAAAGTAATTCAATCACAGAATTTTACACTACTGATGATCATGTAGCAACAGATCCTAGAATACTGTGATTCTATATTGTTTCATTTTTAAACACTTTGGTAACTTACTGTACTGAGTTTATTTACTTTTTATTTACATTCTCAAACGTTAAGCCACATTGGACAATGACTGAAATTGGTGAAAGGATGCTTAAATGAACCCAGGGTTCATAGAGCTTAGGGTTATCCAACGTTCATCTTTCAGGATAAAGGAACAACTCAGAAAAATTCTGACCAAGACTTGAACTTGGGACCTCTTGAATGTGAGGCAGACATGCAACCATCTACGCTACCGAGGTGGGCTTTATCTTGCTGAGATCTTTGAAATACTGCCATAGGATATTCGAGAAAATTGTAAGAAGTTTGTAGGTTAATAAGAATTGCCTTTCTTACATTTGCTTTCTAAGCAGAATGGACCGTATTCTTCTAAATTTGTTCACAAATCTTTGCATTGTTTTTCTGTTTTGAATAGAAAATGTTGAAGCATTATAGAAAACTGTGCCATCATCAGTAACAGTTGTAACTTAATTATCTTAAAACTCTTTAATTTAAATGCATGAAACAAACTGGATAATGACAACACACGTAATTTAATAAGCACTGTTCAAAACTTATAAATCTACAATAATACAACAGAAGCAAAACAAACCAGACAATGGTTTCAGTAAAACTGCTGTTCACTCGCATATATTTTGCCAGGTGGTGGCTGAAGTGTAAGAGAAAATCACGCAGCAATCAGACTGAGATTTGAGCCCTGGATTTGCAGTTTCTTTACAGCTGCTCTAACAAAATGAGCTACCATATCAACATGTTGATACAGCAATTAAGTTCTCCAAATGTTCTAGACGTTATCGGGCTTGGAATCAGGAAAGAAGATGTTGTGACATCGACATTTCGGGATGCTGAACGATATACAATATACGATTCAGCATCCTGAAGATGGGAGAGATGCACACTCTTGAAATGTCGATGTCACAACATCTTCTTACCTGGTTCGAAGCCCGAGAACATCTAGAACATACACACTGCCAGGAAAGATTCAGTTCCAGTTCTTCAAATGTTTCCCTGATAAACCACAAGGAGGTCTCAAATTGCTTTTGAGATAATATACCAGTGGTGATGGAAATTAATCATTTCTTCACACTAGCCGTATATAGGTTAAGGTTTTTGATAGGTAGAGTGTCGACATGAAAAATGCAATGCCACAGCCAGGATTTGAACCACTCATCTCCTGGTTTCCATCCAGTCACTCTAACCCATTGAGCTACCATGGCCAACTTGCTGTCGTGACATTTAATTCTCCATTTCACTCGTATATTTCCTCAGTAAACCACTACGGGCTCTCGCATTCAGGATACACCGTTTGTGGTGACTGTAATGAGAGCCCCTATTTGTTTACCGGGGAAATATACGAGTCAAATGAATTTAATGTCATGACGGCAAGTTGGCCATGGTATCTCAATGGGTTAGAGTGACTGGATGGAAACCAGGAGATCCGTGGTTCAAATCCCAGCCATAGCATTGCATTTTTCATGTTGACTCTATCAATAAACCAGTGGTGATTTGCATTGTTATAAGTACTTAAAATCTCAATCTCTACAGCCAACACTTTATTAGGTCAATCAGTGATAATGTTTGAGTTATGTGGTGCTTGCTAGTGGTGCACTTTGTTCTCTGTCTGATTTTGAATCAGGTTCACTATTGGAAGATCTTTCCAGTTGGCTTTCTGGTTGTTGTAGTTTCCTTTCAGTGTATACTGCTGACACCTGATTTGTAAATTCAGATGTGGGTTTCTCAGTTTGTCATGTTGGTAGAGTTGGATTTGTTTTCCAAAGAATGTGCGAATGGACTTTCCATTTTTTGTCCTAAAACCTCACTTTCTCAAAAAATATTAAAATGTGCTACACAATTTTTTTTTCTTGCTTATAAATAAAGGTTTTCTCTTACAGTGTTTGAGCTTAGAAGGTGTCCAGGGAGCATGTATATGATATGCAGTTTTTCTTGCACAGTTTCAGTCATTGGTGAATAGTACTGAATATTAATTTTACGTAAGGTGTACTATGCTTGATTGCAGTATTAATCTGCAGTCAAACACCAAGCATAAATAACCTTCAGTAGTTCTAAAGTTCTAAAGTGTATGTCTTAAGTGTAACCAAGATAATACTATGGTGTTAGTATACAAATGAGTTAGTGCCTCCATGTAGTAATTTTAACCATTTGTTTGCAAAAAGTATGATTTCCTGTATATCGAAATTTAACTGTATTGAAACACCACTGTGAAGCGAAACAGTTATAAATTATAGAGAAGTCGTATTTTTTACACATCAGCTTCACTTACGTACCTATATTGAGGACATGTTTCGCAAACCATCATTCACATCATCGGCTCTAATGCGACTAAAGCTTGATCCAGTGGTGTGGGAGTTCTGGAGTTGCTGCTGCCAGCTGTTGATTTTGTGATTTTTTGTATGATTTTCCTGATATTTTTAAAACATGGTACAGATATGTAGATGACATCTTTGCAATAGTACACCACAAACAGATAGATGATGCTTCGAAACTACTCAACCTTCAAGAACCCAGCATACAGTTCACAGTAGAAAGTGAAGAGGACTGGTCTCTACCTTTCTTGGACCTTAAAATATCAAAAAGCAATGAAGAACTGGAATTTGGTATTCATAGAACAGCAACACACACAGATAATTACATCAAAGCAAATAGTTTCAACCCAATTCCACACAAACATGCCACCATCAACAGTCTCGCACACAGATTAGTTAATCTACCCCTCAGCCAGCAAGAATATCAAAAAGGGTACCATCAAATCTTAAAAACTGCAATTAAAAATGGATATGGAAAAAGCCTTGTAGATAAAGTAAAATCATTCAAACTTCAAAAAAGATTAAAACAGATCACAGCTCTTTCACCAATGAAACAAGAAATTAGATTTGCTAAATTTACTTACCACCCCTGGGCAACAAAAAAGTTCCAAAAAATATTCAAGAAGTATAATATAACATTGATACCAAAAAACAATTACAACATTAAAAACCTACTTAACAGTAATAATACTAATGAGATAAAATCAGAAGAAAAGTCAGGCATTTACAAGATTAAGTTTACAGACTGTGAAAAAATTTACATAGGGAGGACAAAAAGCAACATAGGCACTAGGAAGAAAGAACATTTTAGGCACCAGATACAAAAGTATTGATAAGTCTGCAATAGCAGCTCATTTCTGGTCTGAAAATCATGAAATTGAAGATAGCACCAAATTACTAAAATACGTACAAAAACATAGTGAACTTGTCATTTGGGAGAAAATATACATAGAAAAACATAAAAACCAACTAATGAGCTTTGAAATCCCACCAGAAGACAACCCCACATTTAAATTCTATCATAAAATCAACAGATGCAGCAGCAACTCCAGAACTACCCACACCATTGGATCAAGCTTTAGTCGCATTAGAGCCGATGATGCGAACGATGGTTTGCGAAACATGTCCTCAATATAGGTACGTAAGTGAAGCTGATGTGTAAAAAAATATGACTCATGTATAATTTAATAATTTCCTATGGTTGTTCGAGTATATGAAGGCAAACTATGTTTGAAATTCAGAAGTAATTTCTATTGTAATAAGCAGTTAAGCATTCAGAAGCCAATAAGAGAAGACTAAATCTTTGTATTTACGTTTACATCCAGAATCAAGTAAGTGCAACTAGGAATAGCAGTAGGACCTGCTATATTTGAAGTATTAGCTAAGGCACATTACAGTCTTGTGTAACTAACTCTTAATGTGTGTTTGGCCTGTCTAAAAAGTATCTGACCTTAATTTTTCTACACAAAGTAGTGATGCTATGGTGGTACCACTATACATGGAGGCAGGAGCAACTTTATGTGTATGCTTGAATTTTCTCACCATGTTTGCATGTGTCAGTTGCTGGATGCAAGTCGCTAAGTGAGGTGCTCTTATAAATGCTCATCAGATTTAGTTTTCTCTCAAGGTGACTGATCAAATTAAGCAAAGATACTGCATCAAAGGCAATTGGAGATGATGTTTGGGGGTAATGAGAGTCTCCAAGGCCGAAAAAAGCACGTGAGAAGCAAAATCAACGTGATGCTAACAGTGCTGTTTGATATCTGTTGAATTGTGCATCATGAATGTGCATCAAAAGGACAAACATTGATAAAGGTGTGTTATCAAAATGTTCTCCGCCATCTCTGTGGTGCAGTTTGGTAGAAAAGACCAGACCTTTGGAGGGCAAAAGTATGACAGTTGCATCATGACAATGCTCCAGCACATGCATTGTAACTGATCCAACTGTTTTGGTGAATCATGAACTTCCGAACTTTCGCCAACCTCACTACTCTCCAGGCTTGGCTCCTTGTAACTTCTAGTTGAAGATGCCATGGTAAGGATCCCATTTTGAGAGTAGAGAAGATACAATGAGGAATGTAACAGGGAACTGAATGCCATCCCAAAAGAACCTTTACAGAATTGTTTCTGGAAGTGGAAGGAGTGTTGGGCTAAGTGTATGAAGCTGCAACTACTTTGAAGGGAATTAAGAGTCTCAATCCCATCAGGTAAATAATCTGTTTTTCCTGGTCATGGATTGGATACTTTTTACACAAACCTCATATAATACCTGGCATGAGTAACATAGCCAAAAATAAAGATTACTGATTTCTACCTATGACTGTGTATAATAGTAACAACTTAGGCTTTCACCGCCAGCGTCAATCCAGTAATATGTAGAAGTTTCTGGGCTTACTGGCTGTGGTCTGGTAGGAAAAACTGAAGTTCCTGACGTTTCGCTCGTACGTGCGTCGAGCATCCCCAGAGGACTTATGGCAAACTAGAGTGGCTCCAGCATAGGGCACCAAATATATATAGGCTGGAAGGAGACCGCCTACTTCTCTCCTATTGGCTGCACGTCCACCAGTCACTAGACGGCTGCAGGCCTATGTCTTGGTTGGTCTGGCTCGTGTAAATGGTTTTGGCCTCATGTTTTGTAACACGGGAAACCAGGTTTTATGCAAACGTGCCACTTCCTCCTTCATAATTTTAACAGGAAGGAGGAAGCAGAACATTTGCATAAAACCTGGTTTCCCGTGTCGATGCACGTACGAGTGAAACATCAGGAACTTCAGTTTTTTTTCGACTAGACCACGGCCAGTAAGCCCAGAAACTTCTACATATTACTGGTGTGTGTAATAGTGTTTGACTTTAATGCATATTGTGTAGGTAATGGATGTTGCTAGCATGACACTACCCTTTGAATAATAGCCATATTTGCCAATTACTTTCAAAGGCTTTGTAAGTGCATACTGCCTTAGAGATTCTTCTTCTTCTTCTTCTTCTTCTTCTTCTTCTTCTTCTTCTTCTTCTTCTTCTTCTTCTTCTTCTTCTTCTTCTTCTTCTTCTTCTTCTTCTTCTTCTTCTTCTTCTTCTTCTTCTTCTTCTTCTTCTTCTTCTTCTTCTTCTTCTTCTTCTTCTTCTTCTTCTTCTTCTTCTTCTTCTTCTTCTTCTTCTTCTTCTTCTTCTTCTTCTTCTTCTTCTTCTTCTTCTTCTTCTTCTTCTTCTTCTTCTTCTTCTTCTTCTTCTTCTTCTTCTTCTTCTTCTTCTTCTTCTTCTTCTTCTTCTTCTTCTTCTTCTTCTTCTTCTTCTTCTTCTTCTTCTTCTTCTTCTTCTTCTTCTTCTTCTTCTTCTTCTTCTTCTTCTTCTTCTTCTTCTTCTTCTTCTTCTTCTTCTTCTTCTTCTTCTTCTTCTTCTTCTTCTTCTTCTTCTTCTCTTCTTCTTCTTCTTCTTCTTCTTCTTCTTCTTCTTCTTCTTCTTCTTCTTCTTCTTCTTCTTCTTCTTCTTCTTCTTCTTCTTCTTCTTCTTCTTCTTCTTCTTCTTCTTCTTCTTCTTCTTCTTCTTCTTCTTCTTCTTCTTCTTCTTCTTCCTCTTCCTCTTCCTCTTCCTCTTCCTCTTCCTCTTCCTCTTCCTCTTCCTCTTCCTCTTCCTCTTCCTCTTCCTCTTCCTCTTCCTCTTCCTCTTCCTCTTCCTCTTCCTCTTCCTCTTCCTCTTCCTCTTCCTCTTCCTCTTCCTCTTCCTCTTCCTCTTCCTCTTCCTCTTCCTCTTCCTCTTCCTCTTCCTCTTCCTCTTCCTCTTCCTCTTCCTCTTCCTCTTCCTCTTCCTCTTCCTCTTCCTCTTCCTCTTCCTCTTCCTCTTCCTCTTCCTCTTCCTCTTCCTCTTCCTCTTCCTCTTCCTCTTCCTCTTCCTCTTCCTCTTCCTCTTCCTCTTCCTCTTCCTCTTCCTCTTCCTCTTCCTCTTCCTCTTCCTCTTCTCTTCCTCTTCCTCTTCCTTCTCCTTCTCCTTCTCCTTCTCCTTCTCCTCCTTCTTCTTCTTCCCTAGTTGTACCACTATCATGCTGTTAGGGGATTGTTCCCCTATCCCTTTTAAGGTCAGGCTTGAGAAACCAAAGCTTTGGATCCAATAGTGAACCAGGATAGATGATCAGCCCAATTAGGAGAAGGAAGTATATATATACGAGGGGGGACCCAAAAGAAACCAGATTGTTGTCATAAAAACTTTATTGATGAACCCTTATACAAAATTACTTCAGTCACCTTCAAAATACTCTCCATTACATGCGATGCACTTGTCAAGTCTCTTTTCCCACTGTTGGTAGCATGTTTGGAACTCTTCAAGTTTGATATTGTCCAGTGCCCTTTGCGAAGCTGTTTTTACCGCCTCCACATCGTCATAACACTCCCCTTTTAGCACTTTTTTTCATTTGTGGAAATAGGAAAAAGTCGCACGGGGCTAGGTCCGACGAATATGGAGCATGGGGAACGACAGACCACCTCTGACATGCCAAATAGTGGGTCATTCGTAAGGCCGTGTGTGCTGGAGCGTTGTGATGCAGAAACCAGTAACCTGATTGCCAAAGTTCCGGGCATTTCCTTCTCACATCCTCTCGCAGACGCCTTAAAACATCCAAGTAAAAGTGCTGGTTAACAGTCTGGCCAGGGGGTATGAATTCCCTATGCACAATTCCATGAACATCAAAAAAGACAATGATCGTCTTCACATTTGACCTCACTTGCCTTGCTTTTTTTGGTCTGGGAGAGTTGGGAGTTCTCCACTGGCTTGACGCTTGCTTGGTTTCCATAACACCAACTCTCATCCCCTGTAATGACTTTGTTGAAGAAGTTTGGATCACGTGCAATCTCTGTTTTCAAGTCCTGACACACATTCATGCGGATGGTTTTGTGCTCCTGTGTGAGAAGGCGCGGAACAAATTTAAGAGCAACACGTCTCATGTGCAAATCCTCCCTCAAAATCTGCTGGCACGAGCTCCAACTGATTCCTGTCGCTGCTGAAATTTGGTCGATCCTCGTTGATCTTTTGGCAGACCTTTTCAATGTTCTCCTCATTTCGCGATGTTGAAGGGTATCCAGAACGAGCTTGGTCTTCAACACACATCTCACCATGTTTAACCGCTTCGCCGATGGCCATTTAAATCCTTCAGGGGCCGGCAACGGATACCCAATAAACAGAACAGGACATTTAAATTGTTAAATGCTGTAAAAATGCATCACAAATACAATTCCGTATCTTCCGTATTTATTAAGTTATTTAAACGAAACAAAAACTGGTTTAAAACTCATTAAAGGCAGTATAAATCTACAGTAACAATAAAGTAGAGACTACATTAATAAATTGTTGAAATTTCACTACTTTGTTTCACTGTAGCAAAAGCCATTCTTTGTGCCGAACGCGCCTAATATTTGAATCATTTTGTTTTGTGTGTATACGAGCCATAGTATGCATGTATAGCTACGTAAGCGACTTCTCAGGTTCAAGTTTAGTTTATTTATGCTATGCCAAGCGATAATATGACGAGAATATGTTGCGTCACACACTCACACACTGGAATGAAAACTCTGTCAGCATCTGTTATTACAGTGTTTCTCAACCAAGGTTTCTAGTAGCCTTATGCAGCAGTTTTCGCTCTGTATTTCAGTTATTTATACTCTCTCTTTGTTCAAAGTGATTTCTTGTAGCTATCAAGAGCTAAATGTATGGCACATTTGAAATTGTTAAATTTCAATGTTAACCATGGCTTATCCCGGTAATGTAGCAAATAAATTAGCTTGGGTATGATGTGTACAGGCTTCTGATATTACTGTAGAAAATCTGGAAGATTTGTTGTACGATTATGAAGGAGATCTTTAGGACATACGTAGCAGTGACGTGTACTGGTCTACAGCTGGCATGTTATCTACTCCCTTGTTTGGGGAAATGGCGGGTCAAATATGCGTGATACGGATCAGCTATTACCAGCTATCCCTCTTTACGGAAAAGAGTTAAATGGTAAAAAAAAAAGTATTTTTATACCACTGGATGTAACTATGCACAGTTGTTTAGTAATTTTCAGAGCTGTAAAAGACATTCATCTACCTGTACTTGCGCGTATAAAGAGCTCGTAACCTAATTGAGTATTATAATACTCAGAGGCCTCTTTATACTAGGGGGTAGCAAAATTCACCACATCATCCCTTATACTTGAGAGAAAACACTTTCCTAAAAGTATACCACCCACACCCAAAAAACTTGTAACCATTTCGAAAATGTGTAGTGTGTTGCGAAAAAGAAGTTCGCAAGGAAACCAATATTACTGGGTGTGAATCTGCAGATGTGCCCTTGGGTGTTTATCCAGATTTGGAGATGTACAATTCAAAAAGAAACCTTTAAGGATACGTTTACATTCCTTATAGAACTAATTTAAATTTATTGTAAAACAGCAAGATTAAAATAATTGGCGTTACATGAGCATTAAATGCATGTATGCGCAGGACGTCTATACACGTCCATATCGGTTTGGGGCATTTTAACTTGGACGTCATATGACGTCCATATCGGTGAAAGGGTTAAGGTGCCCAAACCACTCGAAAATCTGTGTGCGGCTCATAGCGTCCTCCTGGAAAGCTTCCTGAAGCATTTGGTGTGTCTCCATTGCAGTTTTTTTAAGCAGGAAACAAAATTTCACACACACTCTTTGTTCTTTTAAAGTTGCCATAATGACTTCGCAGAGGTAACCCGCCAACAGTCAGAGAAACACAATACCACACTTGCATGTTCAGCTCTACACTGACGCCATCTGCACAGCTGTTTCATGAAGGTCTCTACTAACACCATATAACGTGAGAACCCTGCACTACATCTACGAGTGGCAGCGCCCTTGGAGTCCGGTTTCTTTTGGGTCCCCCCTCGTGTATATATGTATATATATATATATGAAGGCGAGATGAGTGATAGAAAAGATGGAGTAATTTGTGGAATGCTGATGGGGGAAACTGGAGGACATGGAGAAACCTATCCCAGCGCAGTGTTGTCCACCACAAATCTCACTTTACGGTCACCTGGGATCGAATCTTGGCCACCTTGGTGAGAGCAAAGTGGTCTAATCACTCAGCCATGGCGCTGCCAACCTTAGTGATCCACACCTTGTAAAAATGCTCTTGGCCACTCAAAATACAAATTGTAATCAGTTCAGAATTTTTCAAGTTGAAACATCTAACTGAAATACATTATAAATAAACAAAGGGTGAGTAACACTTGTAAATGACAGGAAACTAGTAGGTGCTTGCTAAAGATGCTGTATTTTGAGTATTTGGAAGCTTTCATGGCCGGAGTCAGAATTAACACAAGTTCCTTCCAGGCTTAGTTACCGTGATCTGCTGGAGTGTAGATGTCCAGACATTTCGTCCACACTTGCGATGGACATAATTGGTGTCATGGTCTAAGTCTTCTTGGCAAAGGTTCTGGCACAACTGAGACTCTCGCTGGAAGTGTTGTGTTAATATCCGGGCTGCTCTTAGGGGATTGGTTTGGCTTGAGCGGAGAGTGTGTGCGAAGCTGTAGAAAAATATAAACACTCTAATAATTGTAACAGAAAGGAAGAAGTCCCCAAACTAAACAAAACCTGGCATCCGATACTTGAATACATAAAACAAGCCCCAATACAGAGAAACCATATGAACCTATCAGCCATCAGAGCAGAGAAACTCCATCCATGTAGCACACACCCTCCCCTCAAGTTGAGCTAATCCTGTAGGAGCAGCCCGGATATAAACACGACACCTCCAGAGAGCATCTCAGTTGTGCCTGAACCTTCGCCAAGAAGACTTAGATCATGCCACCGATGATGTCCACTGCAGGTGTTGACAAAATGTCTCACTCCAGCAGATCATGGCTTCTAAGTTCGGAAGAAACTTGTATTAATGCTGTATTTTGTGAAACATGCTTTATTGGTCATCATGCCTGAAACATTTTTTGATATGGTAGACAGTGACATGCATTATTTAGGATTTTTACACATGTTGGTATGGAGAAGACCATTTGTTTGTATTGCATTTATACTTTGTTCATACTCGTAGGGATCTCGGCGAGTGCATAATATTCTGCATGAAAAATTGGCAATGAGAAAGCTGTGTGCAAGATGGGTTCCACAACTGCTTTTTTTATGTTTAATGTGTTCACAGTAATTACAATCTTTATAATAAAAAATCAACGAAACCTACGTCATTACCTAATGAGGGGAGCATGCTCCAAGCCCATAAAGTATAATATGGTTTGTTTTTAAAATAAATATTTAATAATATTTTGTGTCTTTTCTTCTCATTTTGTATACGTATTATGCAGAAAAGTTAACATTCAAGTAAAATTTTAGTTAATTGATGGAAATTAATCATTTCTTCATACTAGCCATATATAGGCTAAGGTTTTTAATAGAGTCAACATGAAAAATTCAATGCCATGGCCGGGTTTTGAACCACAGATCTCCTGGTTTCCATCCAGTCACTCTAACCCATTGAGCTACCATGGCTAACATGCCATAATGAAGGAAGGCACTTGGTATCGATCCCACCTCTGGAGGGTGCAGATTTTAAGTCCCAGGTATAGGACCGGTACCCATTCAGCATCGCGAGGAAATTGAGGAGCTATGCTTGGGGTTGCCGAGATGCTGACATCTCCTCCCCGTATTGGTTGGATGATCGCCCACCTCTACCGTGCAATGTGGGCATGAGGTAGTCGGGTTGGCAGGCCTTGGCCCAGTAGGAGCTGTTGCACCATGGGTTATGTTACGTTATGATGTGGTAATTTATTTCCTGTACGAGAGTAATAACGCTGCAATAGTCCATGCTGAGTTGGTGGAAGTGTATGGCAACAATGCACCATCATATGACACAGTGATCAGGTGGTGCAGACGTTTTCAGTGTGGTCAAACAAGTCCGGATGCGAAGAACGAAACGGCAGACCATCTCTGCGAAGAACTGGGGATTTCAAAAGAT
Source organism: Mantis religiosa (assembly GCA_030765055.1). Lineage (NCBI taxonomy): Eukaryota > Metazoa > Arthropoda > Insecta > Mantodea > Mantidae > Mantis > Mantis religiosa. The sequence continues at coordinate 11,306,438 of CM060958.1, forward strand.
GTGAAACAAACTATTTATTTATTCATCCTTTAAAATCAAATCTGTACATGGTACCTTGATATAGGATACATCAGTAAATTTACACTTAATATTACAAAGTTAAACATCAAATATACCTAACCTACATTCAATTATAATATAACACAAATTAGATATAATTATAAATGAGAGAAATGAACAAGCTAAGTAAATTCATGTTTTATGATTATCTGGATTTGTTAAGTTGCAGATATTCTTTTACTGTGTAAAAGCAGTGCTCCTGCAAGAAAGCCCTTGTTCTAGTTTTAAACATGTTGTGGTTATCTATGCTTTTGATGTCATTAGGAAGGGAATTATAAACTATTGTACAGGAATGCAGTACTCCATTCTGAAACATTGTAGTTCTGATAGAGGTTAAATGTATATCCTTAATATGCCTCGTGTAATGCATATGAACACTTCCGTTGTTTTGAAAGTTAAATCTATTTCTTTTTACAAATAAAGCTGTCTCCAATCACAGGAGCATACTACCGATATCTCCTGACGAGTTTACAGGAGGCTATAAGGACGAAGTGTCACAGAAAGCTGTCCAAGGGGGTCTTTTTGCTTCACGACAATGACCCTGCTCATTCTGCACAGGACACAGGCACAAACACTGCTTCTTGAGGATATCAAATTTTACCTTACTCCCATATTCTCCTGATATGGCACACAGTGACTTCTTCCTCTTTCCTGGTATGAAGAAACCATTGCGTGCTAGACATTTCTAGAATGACACGAAGTGATTTATGAAGTGGAATGTTTCCTGAACACTTGCCAAAATGCTGACGTTCACAACCAAGGGCTCTATCAAGTTATCTATCATTGGGAAAAATGGGTCGCATTGAATGATGAATAAATAGAGAATGACTAATACCATCATCAAGTTTCATGGTCACAATTTCATTTTCTCGAGGTGATAACTAAAACTTTATGACTACTGCAATACATGAACACTTTCCTTTAAGAGATATTTCCATTTGGTGTGCTATGACACAATGTTAATTAGACCAAAACAGTTATGTCATGTAATATTTCTTCATGGTCTACTTGATAGAGCATGCCCCAAAACTTTTGGTATTTATTTTTGCTACACCATATATTATATACTGGATGTCTCTCCTTAAGCATAGACCAATTTTATTGTGCTAATTGCAACTGCAACAAATATTCTAGCTTGCATAATGTGTCTAGAAGCATACTTAATTAAAGTAAATCTTACCTGGAAAACTGCTGCCAATACTACCACTTTTTAATGCAAAAAGTTCTTTCGACATCGTGCTAGTAACATGGATACTGAATGTATCCAAATAAAACAAATCTTGAATTAAACATCTGACAGCAGACAAACAAAACAAAAGGGGACTGATTATTTAACATTGTACTCTCGTGTGTACATTAGTCACTAATAAATTGTCAGATAATTGCATTAATTAGGAGAGAGAGAACGAATAACTTGGTTCAGACTAGGAGTTTGGAGGGTAAAAGGTTATAGGAATCTATCCCATGCATGACATAGAAGGTGCAAATCATATGAGAATCTGAGATTTGGAGAAAAAATTTCTATTGGGATAATAGAATAGAATTAGAAATGTAGTAGGTAGCGGTAAAGAAATATTTGATAAAGAAGCAGTAGATGAAACTTAAGAGAGTTTGTACAAGGGTGAAAAATAATGGTGTTGGTCAGTTGAAAATAAAAGTTGAGGAAATCACTAGAACATACACATCATGAATAAAACTAAAATGTTCAATATTTGTAATAACAATGATTCCATTTATTATGCACTGTCTGTAAAGTAAAATCCTGTCCAGAAACACGCTTTAGAATGTTCTCATCAAAATATTGGCTGTATGAGATGTTGAAAAAATTCAACACCATGCTCCCTCTCTCTTAATTCTCTAAAACGGGGGACAAAATAGTATTTAGTACGGGTTCAACTGTTGATAAAAAAAAAAAAGAAAAACAAACAAATTATCCTTTAACTTTCTTGCTTGTGGCACACCAAACACCAATTTTTTTGTCATGAAGGGGTACTTCATGATTATTATTGAGTTTCTCAGAGCTCCAATAACAATTATTTAGTGTGCGTATATATCCACGAAGTTGGAATCAAGTGTCATCTGTGAAAAATAAGACAAAAGAAGGGACAGCTGACTCACCTGGCATATGTGAAAAACTTATTCTTGCAGGAACATTTTATCATAAAAAGACCTTAAGCAAAGAGTAACCATCAGTTTTAAATACAAGGTTTGAAATTCAGTGCCAACAGCAGCTATATTGAATGGATTGTTTAGGCCTAACCACCTACTCCAAGATTGTACTTGGGTGAGAGGAAAAGGCGAGCATTATCATTTGAGTAATGAAGCAAGATGTTCCTCTGCATACTATACTGCATTTCCTTTGTAGTAATGCTGCTTTAGTTTTAATTACTGGCATAGCTAATTTTGTTCTTGGCCAATATAACTTCTCTCACAAGTATTTTGATGTACAAGGTACATCCAGAAAGTAAGATCTGTTTGGTAATAAAATTAAATTGTGTACAGATACAGAAAAATTATGTATTGCGCAACATTCAATAATTCTTAAACTACTTTTCCACCTAACTGCTGAAATTTTGCAGGCATTTGTCATAGCGAGAGACAAGTTTTTGTATACCTTCTTCATAGAAGTTTGCCGCCTGTGTCTTCAACCAGTTGGAAATATTTTCTTTCAGCTCCTAGTCATTGTAGAAGTGTTGACCGCCAAGGAAAGATTTGAGATGCAAAAACAGATGAAAGTCGCTAGCAGCGAGGTCAGGGCTGTATGGGGAGTGGTCAAACATGTCCCAGCCAAATCCCTGTAGGATGTTTTTCGTTGCATTTGCAATGTGTGGTCGTGCATTGTCATGAATAAACACAACACCTTTTGACAGCATTCCAATTTCAATTGATTTCACTTTCCTAGCATTCAGAAAACGAATCACAGATCTGATTTCACAAGCAGCAGGATTTTCAATCAATACCGACACTGTAAACAAGCACAACAAAGCGTATGTGGCTGACAGGGATCTCACAATGGCGCACGTTTCTTCTCCTTGATACAGAGTGTCTACCGCGCATGTGCAGAACTGTGATCACAGCGTTGCAGCGGAGATAAATTGAAATGGAACTTACTTTCTGGATGCCCCTTGTAGTTTCTGCATGAATGCTTTGATACATTCTTTATGAATGGATACTTTTAAGTTTTTGGTTGGCATTAACTATAATTTCAGTCTGTTCATACATCAGATTAGTACAAAGAAGAATATCTAAAGTTCTGCTAATGCATTTGAGGAATAACTAGTTGAAATATTAGCTAAATTATTCTTTTGAAATAATGAATAAAGTGAGGTATTAACAAGCCTAAAATAATGGGAAAAAAGCTAAAGCTAATAACAGTGAAGTAATACAAATATTACAATAAAATATAATAATTTGTTACTTCATTTATCTTTTTAAGAAAATATTAAATTTTTCACATAACTCAATACTAGTTTCACAAATATTCTTAGTAACTTCAGAAGATGCAGATTATTATATTTTAATAGGAGTCTAAATGTTTTAACTGCTAATTACCTTGTACCCATGTTTCCTTATCTAAACAACTTTTTCTTAATAAAAATTGAAATTGAATGAGATCAGATGTTTGTCTACATGTGCATATATTGAGATTGTTTAGAAAGTTGGCCAGTTGCATGTGCTTGTTTAGTCCGGTGCTCTTTCTACTTTATCATTGCAATTTGGAAACCTGTTCTAATGCTTATTCACGTGTGGAGGAATCCAGTAATGTTGACATCCAAATTAATTAAAAAAACAACTATTTGTAGTTGGTTTTTCAAACCTTCAAGGTTGAAATCGGAAACAACAGCCCCCGAAACTAGTACCTCAAAAATTAAAATGTAAGTGACGGAGTGGGAAAAACCAACTATAAATAGTTTATTCAATTGTTCTACTGCCTGGGGCAGAAACAGTGGCTAATTACCTTAGATAGTGCTTTTTCCTCCTTAATATTTTTACATTGACTCCACCTAAGTCATCTTACGGCTGTCTATAACTGGTTGAAATAAATTCCAAGAAACAATCATGAACATTAGAAACATCATTATCATTATAATGTTTGTTGTAAAATGAAGAGGGATGAATTTAAGAAGTATCCTCTGAATGAATTTTAGTGGGAGATTTATAATTGATTTAAGTTGTACAGTAGAAGCCTGAAATATAGGGGTCCAAAATACAGCAGATTTGACATGGATAAAACTATGTTCCCATAAAAAATATTTTATTTAATTCTTTTATTTATTATTTTATTTGAAAAGTTGAGATAAAATATTCTGCAAACAGGGGTTCTGCAGCAGTTTTCGCAACCAGCCCTGTGTGTTAATATTGACTGCTGCCTTCCAGATAAATATCAGTATGTGGAAACAGTAGTGTTTTGTACTGGATTTGTACAAGAGTTCAAAAGCTCTATCTGCAATATAAGTTGTTAATACTCAGGAAAGTTGAAGTATGTTTCCAGTCTGAATCAAAATGTCACAGAAGTGCAAAGCATATTAAATTGGAGAAAAACTAAAAATTATTGATTGTGTAAAAAGGGGAGCTATAAAGGCAACTTTATCGCATGTGCAGGGAGTCTCTGAAGGAACAATTAGGGGATGGATAAAGCAGAAGGTAAATTTCGAAACTTTGCAAACATGACAAAAAGTGAAATCGGACTACAGAGGGGGGGGGGGGGAACAAATTGGGTAAAAATTTGACCTCTATTATCAGGATCAGTCATCAGAGCTCAAGCTGTAAAATTTTATAAATATTTTTTTGGTACAGATGATTTTAATGCAGTTAATGGCTGTTTTTCATGGTTGAAATTTCATCACGGTATTGGCTAAATCAGCAATGAGCGAGAAGCTCGGTTCTGTGACAGTGAATCTGCAAAACATTTTCTTCAGAAATTGAAATAATTTATGACTGAAAACAATTTAAATGACTATCTAGTGTACAACTGCAGCGAAACTGTGCTCTATTATAGATATCCCTTCTAATGTAGCATCTCTACATACCATGGTAAGGTTATAATGTGGGGCTAAACGATGTCCCCCAACAATCGCGTTATTTCAGACTTCTACTCTATAATGAAATTAGAAACTTGACCTTATAGAGGAAGGAGTACAAGAGAAATGAGCTCTTATAACATTAAAATTGAACCACCACATATTTCTGTCAAACATTTCTTCTGAAGTAGACATGAGAATGGCAAAATCATTGCTGCATCAGACAGTTATGTGGCAATACAAGTGCTGTTGACGCGTGAGTGGCTGAATCCCACTGATGGAAAGAGATTAAGAATGAATCTATGTTTTCAATATGTTTATCAGTTTTAGTAACTGTAACTAGACCGCTAACAAAATTCAGTTGGAGGCGTAGCTTACCAACTCTAGCTTTCTCCCTCTACCATCATTTCAGGTTGCCTCTCCTCCATCGCACGGGCTGCATTGTACATCTGTTTCACTGTTACATTCACTCTTTACATTTTGTGCCGAATCACTGCTTAGTTCCACAGGGTTTAAAGAAACTGATTCTACCTGTTTGTTGATCGATTGTGAGGTCACGTCCAAGGTAATTATTTTCTGTAACTTTGAAAATCAAAACAGCATTAAGATGCATGCGTTTGATGTGGTTTGCGCTCTGTCGTATCCAGAAAGGGAGGGGTGGGAGTCATGTGATGCTTGGATGGCGGGAACGGGAGAAGGCTCTCCTTGCACATGCGCACACTGACTGCATTTAGTTCATTTATGACTTCCTAAAGCTCATGTTGAAGCTCCTGTTTCAGGATCTATAATTTTGTTGTGGTCTACCTGTAGTTTAGTCCATAGGTATTTAGATACCAGGATGAGAATAAATGATATAACATTGTACATAGTGCACACTTTATGGCTGTATATTATAGGAATAATTATTGCATAAGGGTGACACTGATTTGGCCTTAGTAATCAAAGGACATAATTATATAAAACAGCTGACACTCTTAAGTATCATGATTGTTTATAATAAGTTGTGTGAACGAAATCATATTCAAGCTTTTGCCCATCATCCTGAGACCCACAAAGCTAATGGTTCCTAAAAGTTAAAATACATTGACATAGCTGGACTTCTCTCAAGCATCAGTAGGGTTTTCATAACATTTAAACAATCAAGGTTTCATATGTATGTATTTGAATCTGTGAAATGTATTCATTACAGCAGTCACAAGTAAGTTTTGATTTTGTCTATTTTGATTTGCAGTTATTGTAATTTTTTGTGAATCATTGTATTTTAAAGATATAGAATTTACATATTAATCTTTTTAAAAATAAAATTTATTATATGTGTGTATGATAATCTGCTTATGATAATGTCTAATCAGCAGATCACATAACAATATTATATTTTCCTGTTTTATCATTCAAACAATGAATTTTTCTTGTGGCACTTTAAAAAAAAAAAAAAAAAAAAAGTTCCTACATCAGCATGGAATAAAACTTGGTTTCATTTATTCTTGTTTTAATTTTTTATTCTTGTTTATGTTTCATGGTGAACTTTTGTGTATAGATTTAAGATTATTTTAGCCTCTTAGAGAAACAGTTTTCATAAACTGTACTGAAGTGCACTTTTGATGTTGACTTAAAAGATTCTAGGAATATATTCAGTGTATTTAAAATATATATTTATAACTGTTTTATTTTTCAGTATAGAACTCTGAAGATATAAAAAAAGTGAAATTATATGTAGGATTAAAATATAAGTGTTAGATCTTTTACATAGGTACACAAAATGTGCATTTTCAGTGACAAACAGCAGAGAGAACTGTGGTACCTAGGGAAGTAACATTTTTTTTCTTTTCCAGTTCAAACTGTATATATTCAGAGTAAACGTAAACAGCCGTGTACCTCAGTAGCTGCCAAAATTGCAAAACCAAGTATTTAAAGCAAAATTCTTTAATATTAATTATTTTTGTAATAAGAGGAATTAATTTAGGAGTTTATTTTTTTTCTTAAATGCTTTGTAGCTTAACAATAAAGATGATCATACAATTTTCTAAGGTGTGTGTTTGGAGGAATTTAGTAACAGTGACGTCAAAATTAATATAAAAATTATTTGTGGTTGGTTTATTAACACTCGTCACTTACTTTTTCATATATTTATGAGAGACTAGTTTCAAAGGCCCTGGCCTCCATTTTCAATCTCTTCCCAACTGGCATCTGTTGTTATCTGCTCTCTCTGGTGGTGGAACTATGAACTTTTTTGTCAAATTATCTGCTGGCGGGATTTCAAAGTTCATTACGCGATCCTTATTTTTCCAGATGAATATGTTCTCCCATGTTGTCAATCTATTTTGGTTTATCACTCCTTTTAATAATTTTGGATTTGGATCAATGTCATGGTTTTCATTCCAAAAATGAAATGCTACTGCTGACTTGTCTTCTTGTTTCAATCTGATGTTTCTAAAGTGTTCTTTGACTCTGGTTTTTAAATTTCTTTTTGTTTGACCTATGTAGCATTTTTCACAATTCTTACAATTTATTTGGTATATTCCAGATTTGTTACCTGAAGGAATTTCATCTTTTGTTTTTGAATTTAGTAATTTTAAAATTGAGTATCTATTAGTAGGTGCCAAGATGATATTTTGTTCCTTGAATATCTTTTTAAATTTATTAAATGTTTTGGGATGATATGTGAATGAACTGAATATGCTGTTGCTTTCTTTTTCTTTAATAAATGTGGTTGCTTCCTTAATGGTTTTCTTTAGTTTAGATTTTCTAATTTTCTTCAACACCAAACTTTTGTTGTATCCGTTTTCTTCTGCTATGTGTATTATTGCTTTTTGTTCCTTGAAATATTCTTCTTTTTCCATGGGTATGTTGACTAGTCTGTGTGTAAGGCTGTTTATTATTGCATGTTTATGTGTAATTGGGTTGTGGCTATTATTTTTTATATAATTTTCTGAATGTGTTGGCTTCCTGTAAATTCCAAATTTTATTTTTGTATCATTCCTGATGATATTTAGATCCAAGAAAGGTAGTTGTCCATTGATTTCCTTTTCTATTGTGAATTTGATAGTCCTTTCTTGCAGATTGAGTAATTTTAATGCATCATCTAAATGTTTACTTGGTACAATTCCAAAGATGTCGTCAACATATCTATACCAAACCTTGAAGATCAATGGGAAGGACTTTTTAATTTGTGTTTCAAATGCACTCATAACAAACAACAACAGATGCCAGTTGGAAAGAGATTGAAAATGGAGGCCAGGGCCTTTGAAACTAGTCTCTCATAAATATATGAAAAAGTAAGTGACGAGTGTCAATAAACCAACCACAAATAATTTTTATATTAATTTTCTAAGGTTTAATATTTCTGGAAGTACAGCTTGTAACTTTTGTAATAGTGGTTATTACAATTGAAAGGTGAGTATGAATAAGTTATGATTTTGAGGTAAGGGTGATGTTCAGCTAATGTGAACATAATTTTTTTTGATATTGTGACTTTATGGGTTCGTAGAATTAAAAGTCCAAGTTGCAGAAATTCAAAATGTTCTTTATTTCCTTAGAAATACACTTTGGTCAATCCTTACAGTAGCAGAATTATGTAACATACACAAATACAGCCTCCAAGGTCATCTGCCACACCCACTAACAGAGTTCACTTTCAAAACACAGTTGTACACTCACGAATCGAGTTCCATTTCAACTCTGACTCTAACTGGCGATCACGGCTCCTTTTTATACGACCAGTCATTATTCCAGACGTTTGTGGAATGTTCTCTATCAATCAAGATGTCACTAGAACTTTCTAGTTAGATATCTTTTATCTGTTTCGGCAAGCCTTTTATCTCCGCATTGCATTATCTGTCCCTTATCTCCGCACTGCACTATCTGCCCCTTTATGTGCATCAGCCGCCAGTTGCACAATGGTTCGCGGCAATATTAATTAACTTGTGCTATTTGCTGGTGTAATGATATCAGAAGCACATTTGAAAAGTTAATGTGTTAATTTATGTTTAAATCCCTCCATAGTGAGATTGGCTCCATGCATTTGTGATCCTACATGGTGGACTGGTTGGAATGAATTTAGAGAAAGCAGTAGAAAGAGAAAACAAATGAATTAAAATCACAATTAACTAATCCAGGTACAGAAATGTTGAAGATGGCCTCCATTGTTTTATTTTGTTCATTTGGTTCGGTCACTGAACAGTGCTCTAGGACATTGAACATGCCATACAGAAAACAACCACACAATATCAACATAAACCATTTTAACTACCACCACCATACATCAAAACTTATTCTTTTGATTTATTTTATACACACACACACACACACACACACACACACACACACACACACACACACACACACACACACACACACACACACACACACACACACACACACACACACACACACACACACACACACACACACACACACACACACACACACACACACACACACACACACACACACACACACACACACACACACACACACACACACACACACACACACACACACACACACACACACACACACACACACACACACACACACACACACACACACACACACACACACACACACACACACACACACACACACACACACACACACACACACACACACACACACACACACACACACACACACACACACACACACACACACACACACACACACACACACACACACACACACACACACACACACACACACACACACACACACACACACACACACACACACACACACACACACACACACACACACACACACACACACACACACACACACACACACACACACACACACACACACACACACACACACACACACACACACACACACACACACACACACACACACACACACACACACACACACACACACACACACACACACACACACACACACACACACACACACACACACACACACACACACACACACACACACACACACACACACACACACACACACACACACACACACACACACACACACACACACACACACACACACACACACACACACACACACACACACACACACACACACACACACACACACACACACACACACACACACACACACACACACACACACACACACACACACACACACACACACACACACACACACACACACACACACACACACACACACACACACACACACACACACACACACACACACACACACACACACACACACACACACACACACACACACACACACACACACACACACACACACACACACACACACACACACACACACACACACACACACACACACACACACACACACACACACACACACACACACACACACACACACACACACACACACACACACACACACACACACACACACACACACACACACACACACACACACACACACACACACACACACACACACACACACACACACACACACACACACACACACACACACACACACACACACACACACACACACACACACACACACACACACACACACACACACACACACACACACACACACACACACACACACACACACACACACACACACACACACACACACACACACACACACACACACACACACACACACACACACACACACACACACACACACACACACACACACACACACACACACACACACACACACACACACACACACACACACACACACACACACACACACACACACACACACACACACACACACACACACACACACACACACACACACACACACACACACACACACACACACACACACACACACACACACACACACACACACACACACACACACACACACACACACACACACACACACACACACACACACACACACACACACACACACACACACACACACACACACACACACACACACACACACACACACACACACACACACACACACACACACACACACACACACACACACACACACACACACACACACACACACACACACACACACACACACACACACACACACACACACACACACACACACACACACACACACACACACACACACACACACACACACACACACACACACACACACACACACACACACACACACACACACACACACACACACACACACACACACTATGTGATCAAAAGTATCCGGACACCTTACAACTTTGTGGCACCCTCTATTGGTAATGCTGGAATTCAATGTGGTTTTGGCCTACCCTTAGCCTTGATGACAGCTTTCACTCTCACAGGCATACTTTCAAACAGGTGCTGGAAGTTTTCTTGGGGAATGGCAGCTCATTCTTCATGGAGTGCTGAACTGAGGATAGATATCGGTCTAGGTCAGTGAGATCTGGCATGAAGTCTCCAAAACATCCCAGGGTGTTCTTAGGGTTCAAGTCAGGACTTTGTGGAGGCCAGTCCATTACAGGGATGTTTTCACTAACACTTGGATGACAACCGAGGAATGTGTTCCATGTCCATGAAGGCTTTAATCCACCTTGCCACAGTACTGTAGGGTAATGCCTTCTCCACTCATGCTTCAACAAGACCTTCATGGCATTGTCGCTGCTCCTGCTTTGTAAACATAGCGCAAAACTATGGCTTAAAGCGGTAACCAACAGGAGACTAACTTCCTCTCTCCACAGCACATGCACAGTGAGTCTGACAAAAGAGTCCATGTGCTGGAGGGGAGGATGGATATAGACAAACATGTGGTAAACCTAACAATAAATAATTCCCTCTGGTTGTCTGATGTCAGCGTGGTGTGTGCATGGGTTCCTGGACACGAAGGCTTGCAGGGGAATGAACTGGTGGATTCAGCAGCTAAGGCGGCAACCACAGAGGCCAGGGTTAGGATTCCTTTTATAACTTCGGAAGACTTAAGTTCGTTGTGCGGAGAGCAGTACTGTCGTACTGACGGCACGATTGTTCTGCTCTCTGTAGAAACAAACTTAGAACGGTGAAGGCACTTCCAATTCCTTGGGCGACTTCCTTCTGTGCCTCTCGCCAAGTCATTCTTGCTCGATTATGCATTGGCCACTGCCTTTTTAGCCATCATTATCTTTTACTAAGGGACCCTGCTCCAGTATGCCTGCTATGCAGTGATGCCCTCTCAGTCCGCCACGTTCTTTTAGTGTGTTCTAACCTGGAGCGTCTTTGCCGGTCTCTCCAGCTGCTGGCCAGCTTGGAGGAAGTACTGGCAGATGACCAGCAAGCGGTGTGTCAGGGTTTTTAGATTTTTTTCCAATGTTAATTTTATCATCTAGCCAGATAAATATGTTAACCTTTTTATCATTTTTATACCTTGCCTATGTACGCATACATATATCTTACTCATGATTTTTTTGCTAATGACAGTTTTTAGCCAAGTTTTAGATTGCTTTTAGAAGACTTTGTTTTTAGGGGCACTGATGACCGCACTGTTGAGCGCCCTAAATCAGAATCATCATCATCACTCTCTGGTTGCACTTCCATGGCAGTGTTGCCACTGTTTTTATTACACTCCTTGTATATTTGAGAAGAGAGGGCTCATTTCCGGCATATGTTGTAACTGGTAATTTTTCCCCCAAAAGTAACCTTTTACTGAAAATGTTTCCAACTGGTTGAAGACACAGGCGGCAAACTTCTATGAAGAAGGTATACAAAAACTTGTGCCTCGCTATGACAAATGCGTGCAAAATTTCGGCAGTTACGTGAAAAAGTAGTTTAAGAGTTGTAGAATTTTGTGCCATAAATAATTTTTATGTGTCTGTACACAATTTAATTTTATTACCAAACAGAACTTACCTTCTGGATGTACCTCATATTTGCACTGTACATAACATAGCTACAAACTAGTCAGTAGTAAAAAAAGGCAGTGAGCTTCTGCTGTCTCAGTTTAGTATATCACTTACAAGCAGCACAATCTAGTAATATGTTGAAGTTTCCAGGCTTACTGGCCAAGGTCAGATTGCCAACTTATACATGGAGAAATTTGAAGAGATAGCTCTCGAGTCAGCTATGTATAAACCCAAAGTATGGTGGAGGTACGTCGACGACACTTTCGTGATTTGCCAGCATGGTGATAAGGAACTGGAAAGATTCCTAGGCCATCTCAACAGCATCAATGACAGTATTAAATTTACCATGAAAAAGGAAAAGGATCACTGCATTGCCTTCCTGGATGTTTTGGTGTCCAAAAAACCCGACATGACTTTAGGACACAGTTTATAGGAAACCTACCCACACAGACTGCTATCTACAGAAAACTTCTAACCATCATCCACGGCAGAAGAGAGGCATAATAAGGAACTTGACTGCACGGGCTAGGCGTATTTGTGAACCAGCTACCTTAGAACAAGAAATCAAACACCTACATACTACACAACAGGCTAACAGGTACAGTTTAAAAAAAATAAAACAGTCTTTACACTCCAATGGAGCAACAAAAAGCACGGAGACACAGAAACCGCAGAGTACAGCCTACCTACCATACATAAGTAAAGTAACAGACAGAATCAGCAAACTGTTAGGAAAGTTTAACATAAGAACCGTTTTTAATCCCACCAAGAAGCTCAAAGATCATCTCCGATCAGTCAAGGACAGACAGGACCCTCTCTCCACAAAAGGGATCTACCGTATTCCCTGTAGCTGTGGTAAGGTGTACATTGGCACTACTAAACGTAGCATACGTACCCATGTTAAAGAACACCTAAGCAACTGCCAGTTGGGACATACTGAAAAATCTGCTGTTGCTGAACATGCCCTTCTGATGGTACATGACATCAAGTTCCAGGAAACAGAGGTTCTCGACAACACAGCTCAGTACAACACTAGACTTTATCAGGAGGCTATTGAAATCTTCAAGCACAAACATAATTTTAACAGGAAGGAGGAAGCAGCATGTTTGCATAAAACCTGGTTTCCCGTGTTACAAAACATAGGCCAAACCGTTCACACGAGCTGGGCCAACTGAGACATAGGCCTAGCAGCTCTCTTGTGACTGGCGGATGCCCAGCTAATAGGAAAGAAGTAGGCAGTATCCTTCCAGCCTATATATATTTGGTGCCCTATGCTGGAGCCACTCTAGTTTTCTATAAGTCCTCTGAGGATTTCCAATGCACTAGGAGAGAAACGTCAGAAACTTCAGTTTTTCCTGCTAGACCACGGCCAGTAAGCCCGGAAACTTCTACATATTATTGGATTGATGCAGGCCATGAAAGCCTAAGTTGTTACATTAGCACAATCTAGCATGCTCTTTAACATTAGAAGTTCATTTGGCAATGTATCGGCTTGACTCTTGAAATCAAGAATCAGTTTTTCTAGGTTTCCTACTGCTTGTGCATGGTTTAAAACCAAAGCTGGTGCATCAACACTGTCTGAATCTGAATACTCATTTTCATTTTCAATAACAGTGTATGATGGAATAAAGCTTTCCAAATCCAAAATTATTAAAAGGAGTGATAAACCAAAATAAACTGACAAAATGGGAAAACATATTCGTATGGAAAAATAAGGACTATGTAGTGAACTTTGAAATCCCACCAGTTTGACAAAGAAGTTCATAGTTCCACCGCCAGAGAGAGGAGAGCAGACGACAACATATGCTAGTTGGAAAGAGGTTGAAAATAGAGGCAATGGCTTCCGAAACTAGTCCCTAGATAGTATAAAAATGTAAGTGATGATGTGTCAATAAACTAACTACATATAGTTTTTACAAACTAACTACATATAGTTTTTACGATTAATTTTGACAAATTCCTCCAATCACGCATAAGTCTTCATTTACTATGCTAAACTACATTTTTTTTTTCCCTTTCAAAACTGGTCCAGGTTAGGGAGGTCTGAGTTAACGAGGTTTTAATGTACACACTAAACCTTTGGGTGTTTGCAGTATACATGAGAATGATGGAGAGGGAGAGAGAAAATTGTTACCTTAGTTGTCTATGGAGTTGCAAATGTATTCGAAAAGGGGCCAAATGAGAAAATGAATGATTATTTGTTTGAAAGGGTAGAGCCAGACTGAAAAATTCAACGCCATAGCCGGGATTTGAACCACGGATCTTCTAGTCTCCGTCCAGCTGCTCTAAACCATTGAGCTACTATGGCGAATGTGCCAACATGACATTAAATTCTCCAACTGACTTGTGTTTTTCTTGGTAAACCACTAGGAGTTCTCATAACACATGAGACAACTATCTTAATGACGACTTACTATGCTGTAAGTACTTTAAGACCCAGGGTTTATAGTAAACCACTAGGAGTTCTCATAACACATGAGACAACTACCTTGATGACGACTTACTATGCTGTAAGTACTTTAAGACCCGGGGTTTATAGTAAACCACTAGGAGTTCTCATAACACATGAGACAACTATCTTAATGGCGACTTACTATTCTGTAAGTACTTTAAGGCCCAGGCTTTATAGTTCCGACCACTATTAGGTACAATTAATGGAAATTTTAATGTCATGTTGGCCATAGTAGCTCAATTGTTTAGAGCGGCTGGACGGAGACCAGAAGATCCGTGGTTCAAATCCTGGCTATGGCATTGAATTTTTCAGCCTGGCTCTACCCTTTCATAGTGCATCTTACACAGGGTTAGTGTGAAAGAACGATTAATTTCTGATTATTTGTTTATTAATTAGACTACAAAAACAGCATAACGATTTATATACACTTTCATACTTGGAGCTGCTTAGCTAGCACTGCATTTTCCATATTCGATAATAGAGTTCACAAAATTGATTGCAGATCTACATACATAAATCATTCACTGGGTTTCACAGTCATATTAGACTTTTTGTCGTACTAGCAAATACAACTACAGACATAAAATGGTTAATTTGGAGACTGATGGGTAGCAAGCTCCATTTCTGGGTCATTTAATTTCTATATATAGTCAAGTACAAATATAATTGGTTTCTGTACCTTAATTTTCATCTTCTTGGTGAGCAGCTAGTTCTCATCAGAATGATTAGATTTACATTATATTACCTAGATCCCAAAGTCAGCTTTCTTGAAAAGAACATTTGTTTTTTAAGTGTTCCATCTATACATAAGGTAATACTCCACTTGATAGTTTTATAACATTTAATGATTTAACATCTGTGAATAACTATGGTTAAGGCAAAGAAATAATCCATGATGCCTTTTCTGACAAGATTTCTTTTTATCTGCTTTTCCCTGTAAAAGTATACTGAAAATGCACATACCTATGTACAAGGCATGTTCGTAAAATAAGGTCTCCAAGGTGCTGGAGCTGTGAGGAACGCTATAATGTGATGTCGTTTGGTTTCACCCCTTCAAATCCCCACCACAAAAAACCTGTTGCAACCATTAGTCTTGGTTGGGCAGCTGTTTGCTATGGAGCTTCCTATCACGTCCACCGCCAAGTGCAAGTTGCGTTCAGTGATCTGTTTTTTGAGTGCTAAGGGCACTATCCCCACTTAAATTCGTCAGTTATGCAAAGTCTATTGGCCACAGTGTATGGACGTCAAAAATGTGCGAAAGTGGGTCAGAGAGTTTAAAGATGGATGTACAGACATCCATGACGAACAGAGTTCTGGTCGGCCTTTGGTTTCAGCCGAAACAATTGCAAAAGTGGAGCAAGAAATGCTTAAAGATCGGCGTGTGACAGTCCGAGCTGTGCAAACTTATCCCTGAAGTCAGTAAGACTACGATTGACAAGATTTGACCGAACATTTGCATTATCGCAAGGTGTGTGCGAGGTGGGTCCCCAAAATGCTCACCGAAGACCATAAACGGCAACGGCAACGGCCCAGTTCAGATGGGACATCCTCACCCAACCCATCCCCCCTACAGTCCAGACTTAGCACCTAGTGATTATCATCTGTTTCCTGAGTTGAAGTCACACCTGCGTGGAACACATTTCCAGAGTGATGATTTGAAAAACGAGGTTGAACGCTACCTGCGCAACTTGGCGGGAGAATGCTATGACAAGGGTATACAAAAACTGTCACAGCGCATGCAAAACTGCATCGATCGCAATGGTGATTATGTTGAAAAATAGCTGTAAGTTCTGCCTTTCCATCAATGTAACATTCATTGACAATAAATATGTTTTCTATATTAAATAAAATTGGAAACCTTATTTTACGGATACGCCTCGTAATATCTATTTCTAAATTGAAGTCAATAACAAAAGCTTACAGGATACTCCCAAAATATGGTTTGGCTGCAGCCTTTAACCACTTGGGAGGTCAAGGTGCATGCTTGTTTAGAACGTAAATTTTGAAAACTAGAGTTTCCATAAAATGTGTAACTCAACAGCTGCTGATTTAGAATGATCTGTGGAGTTAATGGTCAAGATAACATAGATGCTTTCTCTTCTTGCAGGTCTCGTGAAAGACATAAATCATCGCCACCTCGCAATGGTGAAAAGGATTACAAGACTGAAGAGGAGTTAGATTACCTTTATCGTCCATTTGAAGGCCCATCCCGCCTTAGGTTTCCTATGGTCATCACAAATGCTAAACAGAAGGTGGTAGAATATCCTAGAGGTCTTATACGATATACAAAATCACGCCCTCCAGTTTGTTACTGTGAAAGACCAGATTCTGAACGGGGACATTATCGCACGAAAGCAGAAGTCCTGGCTGATGCTACACCTGAAATGGTTCAGAATATGCTAAACATAATTAATAGCAGACCACTAGAGGAACCACTTCGTGCTAAACACGAAGCTGGAGAGAAAGTATCAAGTAGCCTGGCAGCGCTTAAAGTATCGTATGATGAAGCAGAAGTTGATGGTAGTCCCTATTCTTTTGAGAATGTTTCTGATGGAAGAAGAAGAGAAAGGCCGTGGTTCCTGGAGAAGGACTACCTACTTCCTACAGAGCCTCTGGTTAAAGATGTAGAAACTGATTTGGAAAAAGAAAATGCCATGAAAAAGGAAAAAGAAGAATCGGAAAAGGAACATGAAAGTTCCAATGAGCAGCGAGAATCATTAGATTCTCCTGATACCCATAAAAGTGAACATGTGTCAGATAGAGAAGATGATATGGAAGTGAATTCAGATAAATCTCCTGATACAGTTGTGAACTTCTCCAAGACTACAGTGCGTTCTAAATGGGATAGTGATTATGAGGAAGATATGATGTCTACTGAAGAAGCGCAACAGAATGTCACAGCTGAGGAAGAGGAACAAGAGGAGGCGGAGGAGCTTAAGGTTAGGGTTGAACAGGAGAAAGAAGAAGAGAAAGAAAATTTGGATCAAGAAAGTGAAAGAAATGAAAGTACAGAGAAAATAAGAGAAGCAGAAGAAGAAAAAGAAGAACAACAAGAACAACAAAAATCGCCATCTTCCCCAAATGTTGAAGCAAAAGATGACAGCATTGAACTCTCTGTAGAGGATGGAACAAGTGATAGTACAAAAATAAGCAGAGAATCAAACAGAAACTTGGAGTTCCATAATGAAGATGTGGATGAAGTAGATGAGCAAAAGGAAAGTACAGTAATAGAAGATGAAAATGATAAGGAAGAAAAGTTAGAGATGAGTCCTCCAGATGAAACTGAACATGTTGAGAACGTTGCAGACAATGTCAATGAAGAAGTTGCGCAAACAGTTGAAATTGAACAAGAGAAGGAGGAACTTGATGTTGAAAATGCTATGGACATCAGCACGGAAGGTAATACAGATATGAAGCTTGTGTCGGAGTATGAAGAGTTTATGAAAGCAGTGTGTTTTAATGCAGACACAGAAGATGCAGAGGAAGACGCTCATGATGTCAGCTTTGAGAAGAATTTGAGTGAAGCGGAAGAACAACAGAATGCATCAAAAGAATATGAACATGAAGAGGAAGAAGAAGAAGAAGAAGAAGAAGAAGAAGAAGAAGAGGAAGAAAATAAAGATAAAACTACTTTCAGTAGAACAGCAACTGAAATACAGGAAAACAACACATGGGAGGAGGATAGTAGGGAAAGAACGGAAAACACAAATGATGAGATGCTAAATGAGAGCATTGAAACAATAAAGAGAGAAGGGGAAGAGGAACAAGAGTGGAAGGATGATGAAGATGAAGAAGAAATGGAAATGAGAAATAAAGAACAAGAGGAGGAACATGAAATGGAAGAAAGACAAGCCAGTACAAAAGAAATGAGAGCTAGATCTTTGTCAATATCGAGCATAGAGGAGGAAGAACCAAAGCCAAAGAAGCATGAAAAAAGGAAAAGAAACAATAAAATGGATAGAAAAAAGAAGAAGAAGAAAACCTATTTTAGTGATGACAGTTCAAGCAGTGATGAATCAAGTTCGTCAAGCTCGGAAGATGCACGTCATAAACGTAAAAAGAGAACATCAAAGAAAGAGAAACATAAAAGAAAAGCTGATGATTCAAATGAAGGCCAAATAGATGAAGTGCCAGAAAAATCAAAATCAAAGAAAGTCTCCAAAAAGAAAAAGAAGAAAACTAAGAAAAAGAAAAGCCATAAACGCAGTAGCAAAAGAAAGAAAGTCGAAAGCAGCTCTTCATCATCATCAAGTTCCTCTGAGGATGAATCTTCAGAAGAGGATTCATCTTCAAGCGAATCAGATAAGGTATCTAGACATAGGAAGAACAAAGAAAATAAGCCCAGGAAGGTCGAAACAGATAGCAGCTCAGATGATGACAGTTCAAGCTCTAGTTCTTTATCATCTTCATCTTCCTCTTCTTCATCTGCCCAAGAAAAGAAGAAGAAAAGAAAGAAGAAAATAACAAAGAAAAAGAAAGATTCACATAAGAAGAAAAAGGAGAGATCTAAAAAGAAGAAAAAAAGGAAAAGCCACCATAGAGAGTCTAGTTATAGTGACAAAGAAAAGGGGAGAAATAAATACAGTCGTAAAGATAATCACAAAGTATCAGGTTATAGCAAAAAGACAGAAAGCAGGGAATTTGATAAGGAATCAAATGAGCGAGAAAGAAACAAAGAAAGAAATGGACATCAAATATTGGCTGAAATTTTGGGTAATGCATCCAGCACAGATACAGATCATAAAGGTGAACACAGGCAGAAGTTTATCATAGGAACAAAATCTACAGATTACAGTGAGAGCAGCAGAAAGAAGGACAGGAAAATAAAAAGTAAAAATGACCTAGCTGCTGGAAGGGAAGTTTATCCTGAGATGAATTCCTCAGATGAAAATTATTGGGCACTTAGTCAGAGATCTCACAGTCGAATTGCTTCGGAGCTGCAGGAAATAAATAGTCACGGCAATCTCTCAGATGATGAGAGAAAAAGTGAAACTGAGAAACAACGGAAGTCCTCAAAGAAACGGCGCCGGGAGCAACGATCAAGATCCACATCTCCTTCATATAGTTTAGGTCGAAAGCGACGCCGCTCCCCCTCAACTTCTCCAGAACATTCCCCAACTCCGCAGCGTCGTGGTTCCACGGAAAGTAAAGAGAAAAAGAGAAAAGAGAGTAGAGGTTCTCATGATCAGGCTGATGGTGATCGACATTTCAAGCCTAGTGATCAGGATGGAAGAAAAAGAGGGCACAGTCGGGAGGAGTTCTTAGATTCTGAATCTCAAGAGCAAATTTTGAATAAAAATAGAAATACTGATTACTCTGGGTCAGAAAATGAAACAGAAGAAAGTAATGACAGCAGTGGAGAACATAAATCTAAAAAGCAACATAGAGAGAGCATTTCTATAAGAAGAAGTAGTACATCACGAAAAAAGGATTTAATAGATATGAGCGTTTTTAGTTTGAAAGGTATGGATGAAGGAAAAGTTCATTCTCCATATCATGAGGAAGCTATAGAGGGCAGTGAAGATGAGCAGAGAAGCATCAAATCTGAAGACACTTCATCAGGAGATGGTGAAGCACTACCTGGATTTGATATAGATACATCCATGAGCGCAGCTCAGAGAAGCATTCTGGATAACATCAAACAGGAAGCTGTAAGCGAAGAAGATGAAGAAGCGAAAGAGGATGCCAGCCATAATAGTGAGCCATCTGAACAACAACAACAACTTTACACAGATGAGAACGACTCTAATCAACATGCACAAAATGAGGAAAAGAATCAAATGTATGAAAGTAATTTAGAAAAATATGAAATATCTAAGAAGAATGAAGATGTACAAGCTAGTGTAGATGACGAAGTATACAGTCCAGCTGATGATGTATACAGTCCAGCTGATTCAATAAAAAGTGACCATGAAATGAGTCCTATAGCAAACAAGCACTTTATGGATTCATCCAATCAGAATTTAGGAACGGGCCATAACCTTGTGGAAGGCTATCAGACTGACATGTCCATTGACAGTCCAAGCAGTCCACCAGAAAATCTTGAAGACTCTACTGCTTTTGCCCAGGACTTAAATGATTTAAAAGACAGTACAAAAGCTGATCAACAAAAGAAAACTGAAGATCAGGCAGGTATTTCATCGTTTGTACTTGATCATATTCCATTGCCTCCTTCATCTGTACTGCTGCAGGCCAATGCAAGTAAAAAAGAA
Organism: Mantis religiosa; assembly: GCA_030765055.1. Classification (NCBI taxonomy): domain Eukaryota; kingdom Metazoa; phylum Arthropoda; class Insecta; order Mantodea; family Mantidae; genus Mantis; species Mantis religiosa. The sequence continues at coordinate 11,327,939 of CM060958.1, forward strand.
GACAATCATAAAGAAGAAAAAATGGAGAATGTTCCTCAACATGAAGAATCGGGTTCCATTACAGATCCTGATACTAATAAATTAGAATCTGCAGAATCTATTAATCAGCATAAGTCTTCAGCTGAGGCTTCATTGCAGAAACTGTCTCCTAAACCAAGTACAAGTAATAGCAGTGTTGAAAAGGTTCAGTCATTTGGAATATTTGACATTCCTATTAGCCCTGAACACATACAAACACAGAATGACACTGAACAGCCATCATGCAGTAAGAAAGAGGAGGTAACTGAGGTAAAGTCTATTTATCATGATGATGTGCATGCTGATCATTCTAGTAATGAAGGAAGTAAAGGAGGAGAAAAAGTGGAAATAAAAGTACCTTGGAAAACTTTTGGATATCAGAGTGAGAACAGTAGTTTTAATCTTTATGATGATATTTTGGATTCAAATTTAACTGAGCAGCAGGTAAGCTCCACAACTGCTAAAACAGAAACAACCCAAATAATATCAACCATCAATACTTCAGGAGAAGCTGTGCCCAAAGAGCGTATTCGAAAACGTCCGTCCCGATGGGGAGTTACAATGGTCCCAGAGAAATTACTTCAAGAGCAGAAACAACAGGATAATGCTGTTTCTTCACAAGTTAAGCCAGGCGTAAAAGGCGATAGTCAAACTGCAGAAAACGTAGATGCAATGGAAGGTGAAGAAGCATCAAATTCTGTAATGACTGCTGTCACAGAGGTACCTGTTAAGTCTACAGAAAGTGATAATCAAGAAGGATGTTATGAACCAATATGTACTCGTAAAAAAGCATATACTGTAGGTGAAAAATGTGAGGATACTGATAAAGAAATAACAAAACATGAGGGGCAGACAAAAATAAAAGATGAACATACAAGTGTGGGGCACAAAAACAAAGACAACAAAGATTCCAAGGAACCGGTTGCTGATCATAGTAGAGAGATTAACAATGACTATAGAAACAAGCACCCAGAGGGATCTCTTGATAACAAGAAATCTTATGACAGATCACATGACAGCAGGAGAGAAGTGGGGAAAGTTGAAGTGTCAAATGTTTATAATAAGAAAGTGTATAAAGATATCCTTGACAGTGCAAAACTACTGCAGACAAGTGAAAAACACAGTAGTGATCAAAGTGGAAAATTAACAAATGAACAGATGATAAGAAAACTTTCTAATGCTCATGATCAAGATAAATTTCAAATGCAAAAAAGTAATGAAATGGGATCAGCTTTGCAGTCAGAGAATCAAAAATATTTTGTTGGGCATGTGGAGCATAGTGAAGATCACAGAAGCAGTTGTCAACCAGAGCAGGTCTCGGTTGATGCTCAGAGTTCCACCAAATATGATTCATCAAAGGGAGGTAATGAACATTATACAGCTGCTAAGGTTAATGTCGATGAAACCAGACTGGTATGCAGAAGATTCTCTAACTCTAAATCACCCTCACCATTCAGAGGATGGGATGACAACGAGATAAAGAAAATTAAGGAAGATTATATTAAGCATACAGAAGGAAAGTGTTATAGCATAGAACAAACAAATATTGATCAAGATACTGGAAAATATGAAGAAGAGAAAAGAAAAATGGACTCAAGTCGAGAAAGAGAGTTGGTGAAAGAAAGTAGAGATAGAGTAGAAGACAGAGAGAGGTTGCATGATAAGGTGGATGGTAAAGACAGAAGCAGTGGCAGCAGAGAAAGGCAAATAGACAGCAGATCCAAACGAGATGATAGAGATAATAAGGACAGAATGGAAGATGCTCGAGATAAGAGGTACGAAAGTAGAGAGAATCAAGATAGACATGAATCCTCCAGGGATAGAAGAGATAGCAACCGAGATTATCAAGAAATGTACAGAGACAGGCGTGATGGTGGTCGTGATAAGCGAGATAGTAGTCAAGATAGTAGAGTGAGCGGTCGAGACAGAGACGCCTACTCAGATAGAAGATCTGATAGACGCGATGAAAGCAGAGAGATTCGAGATGAAAGAGACAGAAGGGATGATCGAAGAGGGAGAGATCGCTGGGATAGAGACAGAGATAGAAGAGAAAGGGATAGACACTGGGACAAAGATAGACGAGAGCGAGATAGAAGGAGAGATGAAAGACGGAGAGATGATAGGGATCGAGAAAGAGAAAATGAACGAAGTCGTAGGAGAAAGAGTCGCAGTCGTAGCCCTCTAACATCAAAAGAAAGTACATCTGTTGAACAGAATCATTATGTTCGGAATATTCCATTACCTGGATCTAGTAGAGAGATTGATGTGGAACGCAGTTGCTCTCCAGCATCCTCTCCTTTGGTAGGTTTCAAACGCAGTCTAGCAGATTCCACAATTAGTGATTCAGAATTAGTTGGTATAAAACAGGAAGAGCCTTCTAACCAATATCACAGAGGCAGTTACTATGAACCTGAGCATTATACACCATCTGTTTATGGAAACCAAGCTGAAAATTCTCCTACAATATCTCCAACTTTCTCACCCAAGAGACTCTCTTTGGATGACCGTATTGAGTTGGAACTAGGTGTAAAGAAGGAGGTACAACCTCAGCAACCCTCACTGCCTCAGCAGATTCCTGTGTATCACCAACAGCAGTCGTATTCCACAACCCCTGCTTCCACAGCATACCCATCTTACCAAGGGGGTAACTATTACCCTGTTCCACCACCTCATACACATTATGAAAAACCTGTTCCGGGACAGCAGCTTTATATGCAGCCCCCTCTTCCTGAAGAATTCCACCCTCATCATAAGGCATTCCATCCTGCACCTCCATTGGATGAGAAGATGGGACCAACTCCTGCCAAGAGAAGACCACCTCTGTTGCCTACACCCAACATAGCACCAGATATGAGCAATTGGGACTCTCCTGAGGCTTTCATTGGGACTCAAGAAGCTCACAAGATTATGGGTGGCCCACATCATGGGGAGACACAGCCAATGTTCATCGGTTCACAGCATGAGGGTCACAAGGTTGAAAACTATGGACACACAGCTGTAACAGGTTCACAGGTTGTACAGGTAAGTTGCACATTCTTAAAGCTAGTGTCATTTTAGTAATTTTGTGAGTTAAATCTGGTATAATGAGGCTCTAAATGTAATGTAATTTATTGTTAGGATGACTTAACTAGATGTAGGTCCAGGGTTGGTGTTCGAAACCGTTATTTATGGTTTGCCCTAAAAGAATTTGTTTATAAATTTTATAATGTAGATTAAAATTTGAAAAACGTTAAAACGTTTTTGTAGTGTAACAGAGTATGAAAGTGAATATAAGTGAAAAACAATAGACATACAGTTAAAGACAAAAATTTGATAATTATATTGTCATAAGTGACTGCTTAATTTAAATAATACGTTGGATTATCTTTTGACTAGCTATGTGTGTGACATATATATTTGAGAGATCAACTTGAGCCACAGCCAAATTTGGGTTGAATTCTAATAAGCTTGTCATGCACGTATTGGGTTCAGGTTCAATGAAAAGACAACAGAAGTAATTTATAGCAATTCTTTCAGTGAATCCAGGCCATATGATAAATTCAATACAACCTCAGTTATATAAGTTAATTGACGGAAATTAATCATTTCTTCAGGTTGTCTCTTTCTATCCTCAGTCATATGTTTTCAAAGGGAAACAGCTAAAATAATGTACAAATGACAAAATGTAAACCTGAATTTTTTAGTACTAAAACAGTACTATTGTATACAATATTACAATATCCTTTACAACATTTACAAAGACTATTTCATAAAATCAGTAACTTTTTTTTTAATTTTCTTCTTACAGTGGTTGATGTCATACTACCATCGGATACAAGTTTTGTATCTGTTGATGTTATTTTATTACATTGTTCCAGTAACCAAAAGGTTTTATATGTCCCATAATTCAATATCTCCCGATAAGATTTCAATACAAATTTTCATATATCGAAATTTAACTGTATTGGAACACCACAGTGAAGCGAAATAATTATTAAATTATAGATGAGTTGTATTTATTACACATCATCTTCACTTACGTACCTATGTACCTATATTGAGGACATGTTTCGCGTACCATCGTTTGCATCATCGGCTCTTATGCAACTAAAACTTGATCCAGTGGTGTGGGTAGTTCTGAAGTTGCTGCTGCCATCTGTTGATTTTGTGATTAATTTAAATGTGGGGTTCTCTTCTGGTGGGATTTCAAAGTTCATTAGTTGGTTTTTATGTTTTTCTATGTATATTCTCTCCCATATGACGAGTTCACTATGTTTTTGTACGTATTTTAGTAATTTGGTGCTATCTTCAATTTCATGATTTTCAGACCAGAAATGAGCTGCTATTGCGGACTGATCAATATTTTTGTATCTTAAGTGCCTGAAGTGTTCTTTCTTTCTAGTGCCTATGTTTCTTTTTGTCCTCCCTATGTAAATTTTTTCACAGTCTTTACACTTAATCTTGTAAATGCCCGACTTTTCTTCTGGTTTTATCTTATCAGTATTATTACTGTTAAGTAGGTTTTTAATGTTGTAATTGTTTTTTGGTGCCAATATTATATTGTATTTCTTGAATATTTTTTGGAACTTTTTTTGAGGCCCACGGGTGGTAAGTAAATTTAGCAAATCTAATTTCTTGTTTTATCGGTGAAAAAGCTGGGCTCCGTTTTAATCTCTTTTGAAGTTTGAATGATTTTAGTTTATTATCTACAAGGCTTTTTCCATATCCATTTTTAATTGCAGTTTTTAAGATTTGATGGTATTCTATTTGATATTCTCGCTAGCTGAGGGGTAGATTTACTAATTTACTAGTTAAAATTGTCGAAATACTCTAGGACTGGTTTTGTGATGTTTCCATCACTTCCTCAGCCAGAGACTTGAGGAGGTTAAGAATGGAAGCATCAGCTTCTAAAACTAGTCCCTCAAAAAATAAAAATATAAGTGATGGAGGATTAATAATAATAGTAATCCTTATTTCCATTCATTTACAAATGAGTATACATTTCCATACTTATTAGTACATTGAGTTGCTGCTTACACTTGGGCCCAATAGACTCAAACCCTGAGGTTGTCGAGCTAATAGGTCCCTATTTGCATCTTATCTAAAAGCTTTATCTTCATTTTTGTCTTGTTTACTTGTCTTCCTCAACCATTTGGCTCTTACTTTGTCCAAAAAGTTCCCAATTTCAATTAAATATTTGCTAGTTTTTACACTCATTAACGTCATTGCTTGAATTTCTTTTGGTAACCTTGCCCATTCTTGTTTACCTATTTTCTCCCTAAGCAACCTAGTTTCTTCACATTCTAAAAGCAAATGCCATTCTTTATCCCTTTGGTGACACAATGGGCATTTCTTGAGATCCCTCCCTCTTCTGACGGAGTATTAAAACCAACTACAAATAGTATTTTCAATTTACAGTAGATATTTATGTTTTTCTAAAATTCTTGGCAGAGAATTGTGGCTGAAGCAGATGGCTTCAAATGTAATATAAACTCTTAGGCTTATGTATCACAATGTTTTCTATTATAGTGTTATCTTTAATAAAGCCACACATTACTTCTCCTTTGTGAATCAGATTGTTTTTAGATGTAGTTAATGCAATCTTTATTTTTAGGTTGGTAACGTTCTGCAGGTAGTTCCAGCAGAACTACCTACAGCTCCTCCTCCACTACCTCCAGCCAAACCTCCACAGAAGTCAATGGTTCTACAAGCTGGAAATATGCTCCAGGTATTATTACAATTTTTATTCATGACAGATTTCGTTAATGAAATTAAACCTGATTATGAAAAGGTAAAGACTAGTTCTTCAATGTATAGGGGCAATTGAATATGTACCATAGAAACATTGCAACTTTTATTATTTGAAGCAAAAAGTTAGAAACAGTGATGTATTTAACATTTGAAAGTAATGAGTTAGTAATTCAAACACAACATCACTTAAATTATCCTTACTTGGACATGTTTCGGAGAACGTTTTGTCCCCATCCTATAACTGCTGAGGATGCGGACAAAACATTCTCCGAAACATGTCCAAGTAAGGATAATTAAAGTGATGTTGTGTTTGAATTACTGACTCATTACTTTCAATTGCAACTTTTTTTTATGTATCTTTTCAAAAATTGAACAAAAGATGTGTAATGTATTAGTTCAGCGTACAGAATGTCAGCAATATATTTTGTGTGCCTTTCTATTCCCCCAGTGCCCTAAAATCACCTCGTTTATAAATAGAATACTTGACATTCAGCTCAGATTCTTAGCATTAGAATTACTTATAGCTGTGGATTCTTTGTGTGATGCAATAATATGAATATTTATCGATAGTTTATGGTATTACAAAAATCTGGGAGGTGAAAAATAACAAGAAAAATGCAAAAGTATATTTTCTCATACACTGCAGTCATTAGCAGCTTACTGTTGTAAATTAATAAACTACATAATATGCAAATTTTTAAAAGACAGTAATGTTCACATAATCAGATAACTTCAGTGACAAATACATGGTAAAAATAACTCTTGAGAATTTGTGTAAAATAAGTAAATAGTTTTTAGATTTTTCTTCTTTTTTTATGGATTTTATATAAAAATTATTTACTAAAATCAGAACAGATGTCAAAGGGGAAATCTTTGAAATAACAAAAGCTGTCAGATAGGAGACCCAATATCCCCAAAACTCTTTAACTGCATACTAGAGTTAGCATTTAGACAGATGAAATGTAAGAAAAGCTGGGGGCTGAATATAAACAAGAGCAAAAAAGTGGGATTACGAATGAACCTCACAGAAGATTCTCTTCTAGCGGGATTTCAAAGTTCATTAGTTGGTTTTTATGTTTTTCTATGTATATCCTCTCCCATATGACGAGTTCACTATGTTTTTGTACGTATTTTAGTAACTCTGTGCTATCTTCAATTTCATGATTTTCAGACCAGAAATGAGCTGCTATTGCGGACTTATCAATATTTTTGTATCTTAAGTGCCTGAAGTGTTCTTTCTTTCTAGTGCCTATGTTTCTTTTTGTCCTCCCTATGTAAATTTTTTCACAGTCTTTACACTTAATCTTGTAAATGCCTGACTTTTCCTCTGGTTTTATCTTATCAGTATTATTACTGTGAAGTAGGTTTTTAATGTTGTAATTGTTTTTTGGTGCCAATATTATATTGTATTTCTTGAATATTTTTTGGAAAACTTTTTTGTGGCCCAGGGGTGGTAAGTAAATTTAGCAAATCTAATTTCTTGTTTTATTGGTGTGAGAGCTGTGATCTGTTTTAATCTCTTTTGAAGTTTGAATAATTTTAGTTTTTTATCTACAAGGTTTTTTCCATATCCATTTTTAATTGCAGTTTTTAAGATTTGATGGTATTCGTTTTGATATTCTTGCTGGCTGAGGGGTAGATTTACTAATCTGTGGGTGAGACTGTTGATGGTTGCATGTTTGTGTGGAATTGGGTTTAAACTATTTGCTTTGATGTAATTATCTGTGTGTGTTGCTTTTCTATGAATGCCAAATTCTAGTTTTTCATTGCTTTTTTTGATTTTAAGGTCCAAAAAAGGTAGAGTACAGTCCTCTTCAGTTTCCACTGTGATAGCGGGCTATGGGAAGCCCGCTATCACCATTTTTGGCCAATCTATACATGAGCTTTTTCGAAACACATATAACTAAAGCCTTCCCTCATATGTTTAAAACATGGTACAGATACGTGGACGACATCTTTGCAATAGTGCCCTACAAACTAATAGATGATGCTTTGAAACTACTCAACCTGCAAGAACCCAGCATACAATTCACAGTGGAAACTGAAGAGGACTGTACTCTACCTTTTTTGGACCTTAAAATAAAAAAAAGCAATGAAAAACTAGAATTTGGCATTCATAGAAAAGCAACACACACAGATAATTACATCAAAGCAAATAGTTTCAACCCAATTCCACACAAACATGCAACCATCAACAGTCTCACACACAGATTAGTAAATCTACCTCTCAGCCAGCAAGAATATCAAAACGAATACCATCAAATCTTAAAAACTGCAATTAAAAATGGATATGGAAAAAACCTTGTAGATAAAAAACTAAAATTATTCAAACTTCAAAAGAGATTAAAACAGATCACAGCTCTCACACCAATAAAACAAGAAATTAGATTTGCTAAATTTACTTACCACCCCTGGGCCACAAAAAAGTTCCAAAAAATATGTAAGAAATACAATATAACATTGGCACCAAAAAACAATTACAACATTAAAAACCTACTTCACAGTAATAATACTGATAAGATAAAACCGGAGGAAAAGTCGGGCATTTACACGACTAAGTGTAAAGACTGTGAAAAAATTTACATAGGGAGGACAAAAAGAAACATAGGCACTAGAAAGAAAGAACACTTCAGGCACTTAAGATACAAAAATATTGATAAGTCCGCAATAGCAGCTCATTTCTGGTCTGAAAATCATGAAATTGAAGATAGCACAGAATTACTAAAATACGTACAAAAACATAGTGAACTCGTCATATGGGAGAGGATATACATAGCAAAACATAAAAACCAACTAATGAACTTTGAAATCCTGCTAGAAATGAATCCCACATTTAAGTTCATCACTAAATCAACAGATGGCAGCAACAACCCCAGAATTACCCACACCGCTGGATCTAGCTTCAGTCGCATAAGAGCCATAGATGCAAACGATGATTTGCGAAAGATGTCCTCAAAATAGGTACGAAAGTGAAGCAGATGTGTAAAAAATACGACTCATCTAAAATTCAATAAATACAATACTGTAACAATTACATTTACCTAGGCTAAATGGTGAGTCTCTCAGGGACAAGGGATGCAGAAATAAGGAGCAGAGTAAAATTAGCATGGGGTAAATTCTGGAGCCTGAAATTCATTCTTCAAAACAAACATTTAACACCAGCTATTAGAATAGAAACCTTTCAAGCCTGCATCATTCCAGTCTTACTATATGGACACTAATGAAGAAACAGGCTCTGATGCTACAAACATGCTAATGGGAGATGGAAATGAAGTTTCTGAACGTCAGCCTGAAAGATAAAGTGAAGAATGAATTGCTGCAAAGAAAAGGCGGCCTTGAAGACGTAGCCACCAGAGTGAAGAGGATTAAATGACAGTGGGCAGGACATGTGGCAAGAATGTGTCAAGACAAATGGGCATACACTAACAGTATGGGACGTGTGAGGAGACACCGCCAGTATGGGAGGAGAAGCAGAGGACGTCCGAGGCTACGATGATCCCAAGAGTTCAAAGATGGGCTAGATGCAAGGTGGATTAGATCGGCAAAAGACAGACCTCAATGGAAGCAAGTGGTAGCAGCTCTAAAGTGAAAGTGAAAATGAACAGTCATTTTAACTATAGTGATAGATATAGTGTTACAACTAATATTAAGTATAAATAAATATAAGTGTAAATAAATATTAACAGAAACATTAGAGTACAGTAAGCTAGAGGTGGAGAGGACTGAAGAGAACTAGGAAGCAGACATTGTGATATAGACAGCAAGTGATAACATTAGTTTTAGTTAAGGATAGATAAGTACAAAATAAACAACAACCAGTATCAAGAACTGGTATTTTTCAGGGATTTGCTCACCCTGTAAGAAATGGCCGAGCCACTGGAGGTCCTTGTCTTTAAGGGATGTGTCCTTATGGACTATTTAATTATATGTAAACAATATAGACCACTGGGCATTAATGGTTAATGTTCTTACTGTCCTCGGTTTTACAACCCATTTGAGGTTACATATTTCTGCTTTCCTTTACATGTTCTGACCAAGGGATTCCTATTAAAAGGATAAGTGGTCAGAGCAAGAGTATTATACTGATCTTTAGTAAATCACGGTTCACCAAAACACTTTAAGATACATAGAAATTACTTTGGAATGCAAACTGTACACATTGATAATAAAATTGGAAGAGAAATCCTAAAATAGCTATGGGTAATTTCCTTTCAGGGAAGTGTTGAAAACAGTGTTGTTGTAATAAATTTAAAGGTGAGTTGATTAATGACACTAAACAACACTTACTTTTAAATTTCCTTGAACATGTTTCGGACGCTACTTTCCTCCATTGTTGTTGTTTTCAAATGCTAGGCTTTGGTAATGAAGCCATTAGCTCTCTTGCTCTCCAATATTTATTTATTTATTTATTTATTTATTTATTTATTTATTTATTTATTTATTTATTTATTTATTTATTTATTTATTTATTTATTTATTTATTTATTTATTTATTTATTTATTTATTTATTTATTTATTTATTTATTTATTTTCAATTCAGTATAGTGTTAAATACACAAAAGAACCACGTCATATGAATTTATACAGTTTAAGAACACAGCTATACAGGTTGTGTGATATAAATAGAATACTAACTTGCTTCAATAAATCCATACACACTAACAATAATAATAATGATAATAGTAATAATAATAATAACAATAATCTTTATAAAAATGAAGTTCTAACTACTATTAATAAACTCATCCACACTATAATAGGCTTTGTCAATTAGGAAACATTTCAGCATTAATTTAAACTTATTATCTTTACAATTCTTGATAGTGACTGGTAGTATGTTATAAAATTTTATGCCCATAAAACTAGGGGTCTTCTCATAAAAGTGCAGTCTATGGGTAGGAATTGCTAAGTCGTCTTTATGTCTAGTGTTGTGATTGTGTCTATCAGAGTTGGTTTCAAGGTGTAGGTTAAATCTCCGAAGGTGTAGTGGGTAGTGGGTCCGGCAGGTAGGACTTCACAGGTTAGAAGATGTTCTTAGGTCATTTCCTCTTCTTTGTTGTCAAATGCTAGGCTTTGGCAATGACGCCATTAGCTGTCTTTCTCTCCAATATTTCTGTGTAGTGGGTCCGGCAGGTAGGACTTCACAGGTTAGAAGATGTTCTTCAGTCATTTCCTCTTCTTTGTTGTCAAATGCTAGGCTTTGGCAATGAAGCCATTAGCTCTCTTGCTCTCCAATATTTCTGTGTAGTGGGTCCGGCAGGTAGGGCTTCACAGGTTAGAAGATGTTCTTCAGTCATTTCCTCTTCTTTGTTGTCAAATGCTAGGCTTTGGCAATGAAGCCATTAGCTCTCTTGCTCTCCAATATTTCTGTGTAGTAGGTCCGGCAGGTAGGACTTCACAGGCTAGAAGATGTTCTTCAGTCATTTCCTCTTCTTTGTTGTCAAATGCTAGGCTTTGGCAATGAAGCCATTAGCTCTCTTGCTCTCCAATATTTCTGTGTAGTGGGTCCGGCAGGTACGACTTCACAGGTTAGAAGATATTCTTCAGTCATTTCCTCTTCTTTGTTGTCAAATGCTAGGCTTTGGCAATGAAGCCATTAGCTCTCTTGCTCTCCAATATTTCTGTGTAGTGGGTCCAGCAGGTAGGACTTCACAGGTTAGAAGATGTTCTTCAGTCATTTCCTCTTTTTTGTTGCACAGAGGACAATTTACACTTGTATAAATTACTATTCTGTGTAAGTGTTTGGCCAAATAATCATGTTCCGTAAGTAATCTAAAATTTGCTACTGCAGCTTTACATGGGATTTCTGGAATAATTTCTGGATTTTTAATTAAAATGTTCCATTTTTTATCTTTGGCTTTGTTAGATATTGGTTGGTTTTGTTTGTTTTTATATTTTCTTTTGGTTAATCTTCTTATGGATGTAAAGGGTAAGTATTTACTTTTATTCTGAATTAAATTTGCACCTTTTTTGGCAAGGAAATCAGCTGATTCATTTCCAGCAATTCCACAATGTGCAGGTATCCACTGTAATATAATTCCTTTCTGTAGTTTTTGAAGTTGTTGGATCATTTTGTGACATTCTTTAATTTTAATTGACCTCATTTTATATGAACTTATTGCACATAATGCTGCTTTAGAATCAGAAAGTATGACAGCATTTTAGAATTTATCTATTCTGTATAGAAGGTGTTGGAGTGAAATATGAATAGCCGTTACTTCTGCATCAAAATTTGTTGTGTGGTATCCTGTTGGTTGATAGAATGAGAACAATGTACACTTAATTCCTGCTCCTGAGTTGTCCAAGTTAGATCCATCTGTGTAGATATGTAACCATTCTTCAGGTGGGTATCTATTGTTCACAGTTTCTAATGCTAGTGCTTTTAGTACAGGTTTGGAAGTTTCAGATTTTGTAACTATTTGTTCTAAATCTAATTGAATATTAATTGGTTCAAAAGTTAGTGGGTTTTCTTTGATTAAAATGTTTTCTTTAGAATTAGGAAGATTCAGATCTGTTTTTAATTCCATAACTTTGTGTAGGAAACTTGTTTGTGTTTTCTTCTTGATTGGTTGTAGTAATATTTTCTCCCATTTTGTTGCTTTTAACCGCAACATTTTTTCATGTTGTATTAGTGCTTGCTCCTCTAAAGTTAGATGTATTGGATAGTTCGGAGTTAAGGCTTGCATTGCCATGATTGGAGTTGATTTTGCTGCACCGGTTATTAGTTGCAGGGCCTGATTTTGGCATACTTCTAGGTGATTTATGTTAGAACTGTTTGCTGTAATTATTACCTCTGCATTATAAAGATGTATTGGCATTAACTTTAAAGAGAGTCGATTAAAGACACTAGACAACACTTAGTCTTTAATCGACTCTCTTTAAAGTTAATTTATCATAACAACACTGTTTTCAACACTTCCAAGAAAGTAATTGTAAGTATTGGCATGATGAATGTTTTGTATGTGGTGTTCAGTGTCTCCTGATTACTGCCCCACTTGACTCCAGCTAATCTTTTCAAAATTGAATTTTTTTTTTTTTTTTTATTTGTTTACTACTGCTTCAATATGTCTCCAAGATAATTTTGAATCAAAAATTGTTCCTAAATATTTTGTTTCACATGTTTCTTGAACTGCAGATTTAGTTTAGGGATTTTCTTTTTTAAGCTAAATATTTGGAATGTTGTTTTATCAGTATTTATTTTCATCAAATTGTTGTCAGTCCACTTTTCCAATAGTATCAGAGCCTTTTCCATTGAAGTTTTGGATTTCTCTATTTGTGGGGAAGATGTCCACATGGTCATGTCATCTGCAAAAAGTGCTGTCTTTATTTCTGTGTTTGATACAGCCGCGGGAAGATCATTGATGTAGATGTTGAACAAGGTTGTACTCATTACTGGTAGGCCCATTTTTGTTTGTCGGAATTTGGATGTACTGTCATTGTATTTTGTAGCACAGAAACGTTGAGAGAGAAACTGAGTGATCCAATTTAACATGTCAATCAGACATCGACTGGTTCTCAGTGGTGTAGCTGGCGATATTTTGTGATAGGTCTCCTCTGGTGGCGGTTCGAGGAACTTCCTGAACAAATCTTTCTGGGAGATGTCGAAATTGAATACTTTGTTTCTATTTTTTTAAATGAAAATTTGTTCTCATGTGGACAGTTCTTGTTTTCCGGTTCTGTTTAAGTATTTTTGGTTTTGGATTTATGTTGTGGCTTTTTTTCTCCCAAAAATGTGTGGCAACTGCTGATTTTTCTAATTGTTTGTATTTTATATTCCTTAAGTGTTCTTTTGCTCTTGTTTCTAAATTTCTTTTGATTTTAGTAAATTTGGGAAATTTAAAAGTAAATTTTGTTTAGTGTAATTAATCGACTCAACTTTAATTTTAAGCTGTGGGTAAGTTGGAAACTGATCAATTTGCATGTGAATGCTGACATTTGACACATGTATTATGAATTTTCTGCACAACTGCTAGCTAAATATATACAAATATAATAATTTGTAACCTAAAACTTCACTTATCTTATAAGAAATGATGAAACTTTTCTTATAAATTGTTCGGGATCGCGATTTCATGGAAAGTCTTCCACATCGTCAGTCGGAACCACAAACAAAACTATCGTCATTGCTACAAATGCTAAATGTTACTATGCTCTTGTTAGTACTACCAAATTCTGAAAATGAAATAAATTTAAAAACAGAATCAAATGCTGGTATTTCAAAATTCATTACACGATATTTGTTTTTTAAAATAAATATATTTTCCCAAATCATTAAATCTATCGGACCATTTAATTGTTAAATAAATGAAGTTAAATTCAGAAGTTAAATTATTAAATCAATTAAATGTTCTGATAGATTTAATGGTTTGGGAAAAGATATTTATTTTAAAAAACAAACATCACATAATGAATTTTGATATATCGGCAGTTGATTCTGTTTTTAAATTTGTTTCATTTTTAGATTTTGGTAGTACTAACACGAACAGATTAACATCTAGCATTTGTAGCAATTATGACAGTTTTGTTTGTGGTTCCGGCTGACGATGAGGAAGAATTTCCATGAAATCGCGATCCTGAACAATTTATAAGAAACTTTTCATCATTTCTAATAAGATAAGTGAAGTTTTAAGTTACAAATTATATGGTTGTTATATATAGCTGTTAATAGCTTCATACTTTACGTATTTGCTAGGTAAATGTTTACATGTTGGTTTGTGCAGGTAATTCCAAGTGAAAGCCTTCCTACAGTACCTCCCCCTCATTGCATCACAACTGCTGGAAGTAACAGCAACAGCCAAGTGCTGCAAGTGGGCAACGTGCTTCAAGTGGTGCCCAGTGGAGCCAGTCCTTCCCCCACTCCACCGTCACCACATGTACCTGTTAAATACCATCAGCACCAGATTGTAGCACCTCCTCTACCGAGCAAGATGATGGTGCCTCCTCCAGGAAAACCAGCAGCAGTAAACCCTCCTATGGTGGGTGTCATGGGTATTGGAACAACTCCAGAGATGTCACCACATATGGGGCTGAGCCCCAATGTTGCCAACATTCAATCTCCTGTTTCTAAGGTAGTACATATATGGATCATCCTCACTGTCGTAACTCTTTACAATCTTGAAACCGTTGACTTTACTAACCTTACTTGAGTTTTGCTTTTGTAATGCAACCTCCTTGAAGACACTTACCTGCATCTGCCTAAGAATGAACAATCTAAACAAAAGAGTCATGAATGCTGCACATGAACACAAAGTTGCTTCACTAGGAATTAGCACTTGGGCTGTGGTTTCAGTCTTTACTGTTTGTTAAGTAAAAGAGAAACTGTATATTCTGATTAAAATAAATGTATTTCAGATGAATATATACGAGCTTACTGAACAATTATTTTAAGTTAGCTAAGTTGTAGTTACTGAGTACATATTAGGTATAATTTAAAGGACAGAGGGTATTTTCTTTTGTTAATAAAGCAATGCAATAATAAAACTTGAGTAATTTTATGATTTTAATAGTCTAAATCAAAATAAATTTTCCCACTTGTCCTTTCGTCTAGAGATCATCTCATTCTACCAAGCTTCCCAAGAGCGCTCCAGTTACTGTTCCCCTTGCCTTTAATGACAAATTTCCAGAAGTTTGCTTATATTGCAAAAAGAAATAGCCAAAGGTTGAAGAAATAAGCTTTAGATTAAGTGTGCTGACAGTCTACACAAACTGAAGAAATAGCTTTTAGTATAGCGAAAATTGAGTGTTTTCTTGAATGAATTTTTAATGAGATTTTTTTAAAATTATTTTTATTTAGTTAGTTTAAAGCTATAGGGTTGTAAATTGGAATAACTTCAGCTGAAATGACACTTCTGTTACAGTGTCATTTAAACAAGAGCAGCTTATGACGGTTTAGTGGAAACAGAGATAGGGCAGTTACATTGCCACTTGTATTATAGCATCTGTCAGTTGTTTAGCAATGCATCAAATAGCAAATCACTTCCAATGCTGTAATAGATGAAGTAGGTTCCTAATGTAAAATAAACTTTATTCTTAACTTTTTCCAATATTTTGCATATAAAAGAGGACCATAATATAGGGTTATTCTAAATGATTGTTCAGGGGTTGTACATGTTTAGACATTCACGGCCGGTGTAATGTTGTTTCCGGGCTTGAAGGCTGTGGTCTATTCTCTGTTTCATATAACCTTGCCCGGCTGAAATGTATCACTCCGCGTTCAACAACCCTCCCCCTCGCCCTAATTGGCTAATGCTTTCGCGTCATACGCCATAGGCGGTGCCTTCCCGTCATATTTAAACGTGCAGTAAATGTAATAATTGCCGGGAAGATAAATAAAATCATACAAATAAGGATATGAAGGCATGCAAAAATACAAGTTTATAATGAACTGAGCAAATTGAAACAGAATGGCTGAGCAATGAAACTGAAAGAGTTTATAATGAAAGGCCTTTGGCCTTTTCCACTGGGATTTTTTAAACCAGAACACATACCTTCCAAAAATGCTTGTCTTTCAGTCTTAAAAGTCGTGTCACACCATACTTTACTTTTCGTGTGTTCTTCGTGTATATTTAGCGATTTGTATCTCGGTGCAGTGTGGTTGTCCTTAAATAGCGTCTTCACCACACAGCAATATTGCCTCTGTCTTGTAGCACATTTTTCTTGCCTCTTTTTTCATTCACAAATCCCAGATGTATAAGCAATCTGCTGAAATTTGGTAAATCTGCATCCTCATTTACAGCAGACGAAATGTTACTATGTTAGGGAGTTCGTTCCTAAAGAAAAACTACACACATGACGACGCACAACACTTTTCACGTATTTTCTCCGAGCACGCACTTTTGTTTATTCCTGCTTTTGCCTGGAGTGGCAAGTTTTCCGGTTTCCTCAATTTCATGTCGCGATGTTCCTACGGATCTAACACTCACACCTGTAACTTCATAGCACAGCTGTTCGACTTCTCTCACTGACAAAGATGGGTTTTTCTCTGTGAGTGCATTAAACACATGCAACACAATTCTTTTTTCGCCTGTTTGTAAATAATTATCCTTGCGATACTTAAACGAAAAACTGGCAGTAGACTCTGCCATTATACATATAATACATGCGCAATAAACGATCAATAAAATAATTTAGCTCCCGAACTCTCGAATGGCGATGCATGACTAATCCAGTTCAAAACAAGGTCAGTGATAAAAGTCATAAACAAATGTCACCACTACCGCTAAATCACGTGCTGTCGTGCCATGTGCTTGAGAGCAAAGGAAACTCCTCTTCGTTTAAGAATTAACATGCATTTCAGATAAATAAACTCTGTTGCGTAATATATTTAATTAAAACAGTTACGAAAATATAAATTTGACAATTCCCTTCCAACATATAATGATATATCAGCATGTTAAATAACGAACTAATTTTTACCGCACGACAGTCATTACCACAACAGCAACCAATGAGAGGTGATTAGGTCACGTGACCGTTAAGAGATACTGGGCAAGCTTACGTGAAACAAGGTATAGACAATGAAAAAATATCTGATGTTTCGCCCATAGCTCCATTGGGCATCTTCAGAGACTCAGTCCTGGCTGTTCACAACTGGAAAGTCAGTCAGTTTATTTGTGAACAGCCAGGACTGAATCTCTGAAGATGCCCGATGGAGCTACGGGTGAAATGTCAGATATTTTTTCATTGTCTAGACTACGGCCTTTAAGCCCGGAAACAACATTCTGTTGGATTGTCAGGGTTACAAAAATTCATAACTCTTAGTGCAATTGATGTAAAAATATGAATGTTGTTTTATTGTGCACTGTAACTCAAAGTTTTTTACATACATTACAAATGCTTGATATGTGCGCCTTTAGTCACTCTACACACATCTACACGATAGTCAATCTCTTCCCACACATGAGTCAACATGGCAACTGCGATGGTTTCAAATGTGGCTTGGATGCATTGCTTCACTTCCTGATGCAATTGTAGTTGATATGGCTACCTTTAGGTACCTTCGTATCACACACCATACTGTGGTTTGAGGAACTTCTAATTCCCTGCTACATCTCATAGGGACTGCAAAGATAAACGTTCCTAATCTCGACTCACATCCGCTTCTAACACAGCGGGATGCCCACTGCTTTTCTCTTTGGACAAACAACCTGTAACCACAAAATAATAAGAGTTAAATGATGAAGCCTGGGACTCAAGTACTTACGATAGTAAGTCGCCACAAATGGTGTATCTTGAATGCAAGAGCCCTTAGTGGTCTACCGGGGAAATACATGAGTTAATTGGAGAATTTAATGTCGTGATGACAAGTTGGCCATGGTAGCTCAATGGGTCAGAGCGACTGGATGGAAACCAGGAGATCCGTGGTTCAAATCCCGGCCATGGCACTGAATTTTTCATGTTGACTATCTGTCTGTAATCACAAATTGTATGAGTTGTCAGAAGGAGGCTCCTTACCGTATTTTGTCCAAAAATGGCGCTGGACTTTGGTAATTGATCGATGTTGATGATATTCAAGAGTTAAAAAATCTTTCTCCGTACCACTAACCGCCATTTTGTTAAACACTGCTATTACTGCCATCTGGTGGTAACTTATGTACTACAGTTGATACAAAACTATGAGAGTTTGTATAACTGTTACTGCAACAATAAAAATGTTATGTTTTTAAAAAAATTCATGAAACCACAACAATCATTTAGAATAATACTTATTTACAATACATTTAATGGCTCAGCCAGTCCTAATAATACATATGCAGAAAATCAGTGTTTAGTCTGTAATAGGAATTGATGTAGCTCAAATTACTTTATATTTGAATCCTCACATAAACATTGGTAATTGTATTACTCTGACAAAATACATTCTTTGCCATTCATTGCTCTTAGATGCAAGAAGATAGCCATCTTGCTCAACTGTTTACATGCCTCTGAAGGTAATACTAACAGCATGCTATCTTTCACTGCAGCAGCAGTTGGCTTATGCAGTGCGATCCATATAAATCTGAACCATTTCAATAGGTCATAACTTTTGAACCAATAATAGGACACACCTGCAACTTTGGGAGAGTATAATACACAATTGGGAGATTACATTACACTATTTACATCTCAGAGAAAATGTTGGAAGTGTCCTCCACCAGTATTTATACATGTTTGTACTCGTCTCACCATGTTCTCTGAAGTTTTACGGAGATGATATCGATTTGTGAGGATAGGTCAGTGAATCTGGGGGTCACAGACCTTTTGAGATTATTCGATTATTAAAGAAACTGGTTACAAGTTCCATGGTGTCAGATGTATGGGACATTGCTCCATCTTGCTGGAAATAACCTTCTCTCAATTGAATATCATATCCGTAAAACTTCAGAGAGTATGGTGAGACGAGTACAAACACGTATAGATGCTGGTGGAGGACATTTCCAACATTTTCTCTGAGATTTAAATAGTGTAATGTAATCTCCCAATTGTGTATCATATTCTCCCAAAGTTGTACATGTGTCCTATTATTGGTTCAAAAGTTATGGCCTATTGAAATGGTTCAGGTTTATATGGATCACACTACTAAATAAAGTAAATTAACTACAATTCCCTTCTTGGAAGTGTTGAAAACAGTGTTGTTATAATAAATTGTTGTAATAAATTATAGTAATAAAAGTGTTGTTTAGTGTCATTAATCGACTCCCAATAAATTAACTGATGTAGGAAATGGGCAAAGAAACAGTATGGATTATAATTTTGTGAGTAAAACGGTAGGTTAATCTGATAGAAGCACAACAGCCAGCTCAAGTTGGTTTAGAAGTCGCTAATCACTTGAAAAGTCATCCAGGTTTAAGGTTTATTTTTGAATATGCACTTTAAAGCAAATGGCATTTTTAACAAAAGCATCCACTTGTTTTGAAATACTAAGCAGTTATTTACTTTTCTTTTTCGGTTTACTCCTGTTGTTACATTTCTGTTCCAACATCAAAACCTGTTTGCTTTTAATGGTAATTTGGTTACATCTATCTTAGTTAAGGTGTTGTAACATTGAAAGAAAATGTTAAACACATTTAATACTTGACTTTTCATTGCTTTATAGAGGTTTCGAATAGCCCTAAGCTTTCACGGCCGGAGTCTAATTTGTAGATAGAAGAATTTTCCGGGCTCAGGAGCCGTGGTCTGTTGGAGTTGGAAGATCCAGACGTTTCGTTCATGACTGCGGTGAACATCATCAGTGGTGGCGTGGTCTGAGTCTTCTGGGTGAAGGTTCAGTCCCAACTGACTCACTAGCTGGAGATCTGACCCTATTTATACCTAGTCTATCATCTCGTGCTTGGCTTAGCTGGCACTGTGTGTGAGAAGGTGGTGGTAGGTGGGGACTGGCTGCCTCGGTGCAGTCGGAGCTTTATTGGTTGGCGTGGATTCTATGATTATTAAAGTGTTTGATCCGCTCAAGGATCGGTGTTAGTTTTTGTTTAGCTTTAAAGCTTCCTCCTTCCTGTTAAGATCGTAGGGGTGTTTGTAAATTCCTAGGGCTTCCCATTGTAGTCTGGCGTGACAGTATGGCTTAGATGAGAGGACTGATGTTTCCTGGTATTGAATTAAGCTAAACAAAAACTGGCATCCTATCCTTGAACAGATCAAACACTTTAATAATCATAGAATCCACGCCAACCAATCAAGTTCCGACTGCACCGGAGCAGCTAGTCCCTGCCTACCACCACTCCCTCACACGCAGTGCCAGGTGAGCCAAGCCTGAGATGGCAGGCTGGTTATAAATACGGCTGCATCTCCAGCTAGTGAGTCAGTTGGGACTGAACCTTCACCCTGAAGACTCAGACCACACCACCACTGATGATGTTCACCACAGTCATGAACGAAACATCTGGATCTTCCAACTCCAGTAGACCACAGCTCCTGAACCCAAAAAATTCTTCTATCTACAGTTCTATAGAGGTTTGCCACATTTATGTTTCTCTACTGCTCTGAAGAATTGAATGCTCCATCATAATGACTATGCAGTCTCACACATCAGTGAGAGGAAGGTGCCAAAACATTGCTTTGTAGCAATAAACAATGCAGTTGGAGAGGTATTGACTACCGCATGACAATAAACATAGCTAAAATATTTAAACTCCTATTTAAAAGCTTTAAAAGCTTATTTGTGTGCTTGTTACTTAAATGTATCAGGCAAGTGATAATATATTCAATGTAAGAAAGATCTACGAGGGCTATCCAGAAAGTAGATTACGTTTTGGAATAAAAAGTAAACAAAGTATAGGAAACAAATTTTATTATATACAGATGAAAGCCACACTCAAATACTACTTTTCGACATAGTCACCATTCAAATTAAGGCATTTATCGTAGCGATGTACGAGCTTGGAAATTCCTTCGTCGAAAAATTCGGCCGCCTGCGCCTTCCAACCACTTCGTTACCTCTTCTTGCAGCTGTGCATCGTCATCAAAACGCTGCATAGCCAGCCACTTCTTCATTGCTGGGAATAGGTGGAAGTCGCTCGGTGCCAGGTCGGGACTGTACGGCGGATGAGGAAACAACTCCCACTTAAAAGATTCAAGAACTTCACGAGTGACATTTGCCGTGTGGGGCCGGGCGTTGTCGTGAATCAACAAGATCTTAGAGCTCAACATTCCTCTGCGCTTGTTTTGAATGGCTCTTCTGAGTTTTTGGAGAGTTTGGCAATACCTTTGAGAGTTTATTGTAGTGCCTCTTTCCAGGAAGTCCACCAAAATCACACCTTTTCTGTCCCAAAAAACAGTCGCCATCATCTTCCTTGCCGACATTGTTTGCATGCATTTCTTGGGTTTTTGGGGAGAATTGTGTGCCCCCACTGCATTGATTGCAATTTCGTTTCACAGTTCACGTGTTTCACCCATGTTTCGTCACCAGTAACGATGTGATCGAGTAAAGAGTCACCATCCTTATGGTAAACGTCCAAAAAGTTCAACGCTGCAGCCATTCGCTGATTTTTGTGGTCCTCTGTCAAGATTTTTGGAATCCATCTTGCACAAAACTTGTGGTAACCAAGCTTTTCGCTGATGATTTCGTGCAACAAACTTCGCGAAATTTGTGGAAAACTCAAAGAAAGTTCCGTTATTGTGAACCTTCGATTTTCACGGACTTTAGCATCGACTTTTTCGACAAGTTCGGCAGTCACTATGCTGGGTCTCCCACTTCGATCTTCGTCGTGAACATTGGTTCGGCCATTTTTAAATCTGATGACCCACTGACGCACTCCACCTTCAGTGATAATGTTTTCCCCATACACTTCACAAAGTTGCCGATAGATTTCTATCGGTTTACAGTTTTTTGCAGTCAGAAACCTTATTACTGCACGCACCTCGCAGCTCGCGGGATTTTCAATTAACGCAGACATTTCAAACCATCACAGTATCTGAACGGAGCACAGCACAAACCTCTCACTAGCACGGCTAGATGCCGACTGAGCTGCGCAACGCTCTGACCCCAAGATGGCCGCGCTAGCCCCGCCCCTAGCGGAAACAGACGAAAACGTAATCTACTTTCTGGATAGCCCTCGTATTTTCACTAACCAAGAATTATAGTGTACAGATATAATGTTGACATCTGGACCTATTCTAAGGTCAGATTGAGCATAGTTAAAGTGTATTATAATGCAGAAGTGACTTCAATCTATTTTTACCAATACTAATACTATGTGTTTTGTACCACAGAATGATAAGGAGCTTTATCCATCACTGTAGTGGAATTCAAGAGGGCTTTGTTAAGCAACCAGTTTGGAAACCATCCCTTGAAAATTGTAATATTCATTTCCACATGGAATCACCCCCCCCCCCCCCATTGTGAAGCATAAGAAAAGAGGTTAGAGCAAATTATGGGAAGTCCCAGCATGAAGAATAATGATCTCATATGTACTCAGCAACAAATAATAATGACATTAAAGAGAATGTAAATGAATGGTAGTAAACAGTAGGAACCCTCAATGTTTAGGTTGTAGGGGAAAGATATGGAAGAATTTCCATGAAAATGCGATCCCGAACAATTTATAAGCAAAGTGTCATCTTTGCTTATAAGTGAAGTTTTAAGTTACAAATTGTTATATTTGTATATTTGTTGGCTTCACTGTTAATAGCTTCATATTTTACGTATTTATGGTTACATCTTACTTGCTGGTAAAATAGCAGAATTGAATTTTGTCATGGAAATGTGTCCAACAATTTTCACAAGGTACATAATGTTTAAATGGCACTGTAATTACAGTTCAAAGCTAGAATACTTAATGCCCATTCGGTTGCATCATTTTCTTTATTAAAGCTTGGATACTCTTGTCCAGAATCCTGTGGAAAACTGTAACTGTTCCACAAATAATAGTATTTATATACAAACTCTGAAAATGGGGATAAAAACAGTTGTTTTTGCTTTCTTAAGCATTTGTCTGAAGCATTTAATACCCTTGGGTGGTTTTTCAACAATCACAGATACAGCGCTTCAAATCTCGTAAATGTGTCATAGAAGGGGAGGTACTATAAGATATGATCCATGTTTAAGTATAGTCGTTAAGATCATAATGATTAAAGTGTTATTATCCCTTTTTATGAAATTATTAACATAGTTTTTATAAGTTTTAAATTTTATTAGTATAGTTAATGATCACTATCATATTTAGTTCTAATAACTAAATTTTATTATTCAGTATTACTTATTTATAGTATTGCTAATCCCACTACATAATAGATCCTGTGATATCTGCTTCTGGCCACCTGTCCCAACAGCATCCATGCATACAAATTATGATATAAAAATTTACTATCCCAATTAGTTTTATACTGCTAAAAGTTGTTTACATTAATAAACTACTTACTCTTATCCGCAGACCATTTCTATTTCTCTTAACATTTCAATTACTACACTTCTATTACTTCTAAGCCATCTTTACTATCCTGCAGATTGGGCACATACGCTTATAATACTAGAGTATTCGAAAAGTAATGGCAATAGAGATCCTAGTGATGACAATTGTAATTTTGTACTATATTACTAAAACTAGGCAAATGAGTCAATCTTGTATATACTTTTCTCTACTTCTTTCGAACTAGAGAAGTGAAAACAATGATATTGTACTATATTGTTGAGTAATCTTTGTTGTATAAGTCTATAATGTTGAGTCTCGAAATAGTAAAATTTTATTCATTGTTTCTCACATTCAGTAAGTAATACAGCTCTAAAACAATGTTTAGATATGAACAAAGGTGTAAAACTTAAAATTTTCACAGCAAGTGTTATTAACCAAAGCTGCACGGGTGATCAGCCACGTCAAAGTTAACATTGTTGAGTTTTCAGACATTTCAAATTCCATGGTCCTCATCAGGAACTAAATGAAAAAAGCTGGCTGATCGTCCTCGTATATATAGCCATTATCATGTGAGTAGGGCTTGTGTCACTCCAGCCAACGTCTGTACAGTAATCTGCCATTGATTTGGCTGGTTTAGAGGACGGTTGACCTCATGTTTTGCATTTTCTGTGCGATCCGTCATATGGTTAGGGATTCTCCCATCCTGAATTCACTGCATGGTCCATCATCTAGTCCAGTTTTGTATTGCTGGTATATTTTATGACTGGAGCCCAAGCTGTGCTCAAATGAAGTCTTGAACTTCTATTGAAATTCCATGGATGGAGTTTAATTTGGATGGCTTCTTTAATAAGTCTATTAAAATGTTTGTCCAAATGTTTCAGAACTGAGGCATCATTAAAATTAATTTTATGGACGTATTCTGTACAATATTGAGCTACAGCTGACTTCTCTGGTTGAAGGAATCTGATGTGACATTAATACTCTTTACACCTCTCGTCATATGTGCGTTCTGTGTGTCCAACATGCATCCTTCTGCATTGTCAAGGAATATTATACACCCCTAAGGTTCAACGAATCTTTTATTGGCCTAAGGTATTGCTGGATCTTAGGTGCGGTAAAGTAGGTTTTAATATCAAACTAGGAAAGAATGCGGGCAGTCTTATTGGAAATAATAACCATAAAAAGGTATAAATGCCTTGCTAAACAGTTGTCTCTATTCTTGGAATGATGGTGGCGTGACAAATTAGTTCTATTGTCCAACACCCTTCTATAGCCATTTTGGTAGACTTATTAAAGAAGCCATCCAGCTTAAATTCCATCCATAGAATTTCAATAGAGATTTGAGACTTTACTTGAACACAGCTTGGGCTTCAGCCATAAAATATATCTGCAATAAAAACCCCAACCAAAATACGGACTGGGCAGAAAACTCAAGATGGAAGAACCTCAATCCAGATGATGGACCACACAGAAAACTCAAGACACTAATGACTGACCGCAGAGAAAGTGCAAAACAAAATGAGGTCATCCTTTCTATAAACCAGCCAGACCAATGTCAGACTGCTATGCAGTCATTGACTGGGTAGACATAAGCCCTATCCATATGATGAAGGCTATATATATGCGGATGATTGGCCACCTTTTTCATTCAGTTCCTGAGGAGGACCATGGAGCTTGGAATGGCTGAAAGCTCAAAATGTTTACTTTGACATGGCTGATCACCTATGAAGCTTTGTTTAATGAAAAAAGTACTTTCTAAGTTGCCAGAGGAAACATGTGGTAGAGAAGTCCTACCTTATTAAACTACTGCAAGGTGAATGAAAGAGAGGAATGTCAACACAGAGCATGTGCTGGTAGGCCTGTTGCTGAACAGACAGTCTCCACTTTCAGGCTCTAAGGGCTTTATTGGAAGATGACAGATGCTGGACATATGTGGAGATTTCCAAGGAACTTGGTAATGCTGCATCAATTGTCCACAACATTTTAAAAAAAAGCTGAAAATTCCAAAAGTTTGTGCTCAGTGTGTCAGCGAATGGAGACAAGAAAAATACATTTGGTTTGACCTGAATATAGGGCGAAGCCTTTCTTTGTCATGCTATCACAATGGATAAGACATGTATTTGTTTGTGTACACCTGAGCTGAAACAGCAATCAAGCAAATGGTAAAGAATCATTATACTCAAAAAGATGCAGATTATTGTTGGATTCTTCAAAACTGATGATTACTATGTGTTACAATTATGAAGACATAATTTTATTACACACTGTAATTCATGATATAAAAGTAATTAGAGACAACTACATGCAGTACTTGGAACATAATTTGCACCCATCAAGGCTTGACTTATTCTTAGAGGTCAAAGAACCTCTGCAAGGCATTCAGAGAGAGCTATAGATCGATCAAAGGAGAGATATCCAGAAATGGTGCTGCAGATGAGTGTACCATTTTCCAAGTATTTGGTAATTTGTTGACCTGCCAAGAGACTATAAATGAAATTCGTAATGTCAAAAATAATCTCAATAAGTTTTTGTGAAGCTATAGCAGTGTTGCCATTACTTTTTAAATGTTCTAGTATTACCTCAAAAACCTCTTGGTTTTTAGACTCCTAATCTAAATTATGCAATATATTCTCTTCCCTTTTTGTTACATCTACATATTTTTCTCTGTTTAATTCTGTTTTGAATTTTATAAAGAGAGTATGATATTGACAATCTCTAGAAAAGACATTTCCAAAATTTCCTCACCATTTTGTAACTAAATGCCACCCACACTATTCTTCGCTATGGATCTTTCAACTTTTCTCTGTCAGTTGACAGAACTTACAGATTCTCTTGATACCTAAGGTAACATTTTAAAATATTTTGTTCTGATATATAATTAATATGGTACCAGCATTTCATATTCTTTCACATAGATGAGTTCTAATATCATTATTAGCTGAATTACAAAATGATCTTAATATCAAGTTCATTTTCTCTCATCCATAATCTATTTCAACTCTATGCCCCTTTTAGCTACACTAGGGCTCTATACATCCTTTCAAACTCCACTATGTTTATCATTGACGTTATGTATATTTTCTCAACAATCTTGTCTTTGATAATGCTCACATTTTTTTTTTCAACACTGACTTCATTTTAAAGCCCAGGTCTTTAAGTTTTTGTCAAATTCTGATGTCTGAAGTGGGTTGAATACCACACGTAGTCCTATAAACATTTCACTTTTCTTCACCTTGCTTATTTTTAGTCACATTACTAGCCTTTTCTCCTTAAGCAGCACTCCACTCATTTTTATCCCACAATTTTTGTATACATACGGCTGCGTGCATTCAAATTATCCTTGAGAATTTAGGTTTTTCCAGAATTAAACTTTGGCTACATATACCCCCAAAGGTGCTCTATGGTGTTAAACACTAATAACTGGCTGTTCCTGAAAATATATTACTAGCAATTTATGAGAGAAATATCTGTTAGCTGTTAGTCAATATGAAAAATTCATTGCCACAGCTGGGATTTGAACCACGGATCTCCTGGTTTCCGTTCAGTCTCTCTTACCCATTGAGCTACCATGGCCAACTTGCCATCATCACATTAAATTCTCCATTTGACTCATATATTTTCCCGGTAGACCACTAGGGGCTCTCGTATTCGAGATACACCGTTTGTGGCGACTTACTATCATAAGTACTTGAGTCCCAGACTTCATAATTTATCTTTGATTATTTTAGTTAATTGATGGAAATTAATCATTTAATGTTGCTAGGAGATCTGTGGTTCAAATCCTGGCCATGGCATTGAATCTTTCATGTTGACTCTTATCAAAAACTTTAGCCTATATACGGCTAGTGTGAAGAAATGATAAATTTCCATCAATTAACTAAAATAATAACAGTTAAATGATAAAGATTGGTACTTACAATAGTAAGTTGCCACAAACTGTGTATCTCAGATGCGAGAGCCCCTAGTGATTTATCGGGGAAATATACGAGTCAAATGGAGAATTTAGTGTCATGATGGCAAGTTGGCCATGGTAGCTCAATGGTTTAGAGCAACTGGACAGAAACCAGCAGATATGTGGTTCAAATCCCAGCCGTGGCATTGAATTTTTCATATTGACTCTATCAAAAACCTTAGCCTATATATGCCTAGTGTGAAGAAATGATTAATTTCCATCAATTAACTAAAATCTGTTAGCTGTTTTTTTATGCAGTGCTTCAAACTTTCTGGCATTCAAATATCATCCAATGGTAATACAGCTGCTATTTTTTTTAATATTTCATTGCCAGATTTTCATGAAAATAATATTAACTACAGCTTTTCGCTTATTGTATGATGTAAAATTTAAAAAAATAAGGGGAAGTGTTATTCTAACACAACTTTTTTAATCCATTATACATTCATATGCTCTCATAAAATTACACTGCTTATAGAAAAAGTTCTTCTTCTATTTATATTACATTATTCTTGATAAAAGTTTGCACAAAACTGATCTCATACTAAGAAACGAGAATCTGCTGGATGCAAAATCAAAATTGTATTGGAAGTCAGCTTCATTACAACTCTTTAAAAATGCTTCATAGATACTGCATCACAATCCAACGTGCAAAAACTGAAGTCTCTAATGCTGTTTTTAAAAGTTGTATATTTTATGAATTCTAATTTCTTCTGAAGCAAGTTTATGTTTTTATTGTGATTTCAAGTTGTACAGTGCCTTATTTTTCTCTGGTGGCCGACCAGATGGCAGGAGGTAGCTGCGCACGTACAGTGCTTCTCACCATTACTGGCACCCACCTTTTTCTGTGTCAGTGCATGTTTGGCTGTTGCTAGTGCTGGTTCTTTTGTTTTTTGTGGTCAAATTATGATAAGTTCTCTTATAATGCCAGGAAGTGTGTATACCTTAACACACTGCATATTGATGTATGATTCCTACATGTGAACAGTATCTTATAGAGAAGTGACATGGCTATTTGTAGACTGACTTCCTGGTATTCCGCACCATACTGAGAGACAGTTTGTAAACTTGTAAAGAGATCCAAAGAAACTGGTTCTGTTGATAAGAAACCCAAAAGAACTTGCCATGCACTTACAGAGGAGAAACTCGAAGAGATAGGACAAAAGATGGAACGTAGCTCAAGAAAATCTGTGAGTAGATTATTCACAGGAAAAGGATGTCTCACAATTCTTGGCTTCGAAATCCACTAAACTTTTGAAATTAAAACCAAATAAGATAACTAGTTCAGGAACTGCAACCACTGCTACATGAGTAGCCCGCCTCAGTAGTGTGGTGTTAGCATGTCTACCTCACGTTCAAGAGGTCCTGAGTTCGAATTTTGGTCAGGGTGGATTACCTGGATAAGGTTTTTCCCAGGGTTTTCCCTTATCCTGAAAGACGAATGTTGGGTAACTCTAAGCTCAATGGGCCCCAGGCTCATTTGAGCATCATTTCACCCATTCCATTCATCGTCCGATATGACTGAACGTTGGAGGACTTAATTATTTTCACAGAAAACAACAGATATTGGAATGCAGAAAAAACCAGTATTGTGCACGAAATGTCATTGCATTATCAGAAAATTGGTCCAATAGAATGCATTTCCCGGGCTTGTGGGCCGTGGTCCAGATGATGAAAATTCTCCTGATGTTTCGCTCATTTCTCTGATGAGCATCTTCAGAGATATGAGTGACACGTCAGGAGAATTTTCATCCTCTGGACCACGGCCCACAAGCCCGGGAAATACATTCTATTGAATCAACGCTGGCTGTGAAAGCCTAAGCAGAAAACTGATGTTTGATGTGCTGTGAATGCGTACTGAATTATAGGACCTGTATTCTTTGAGGAAACAGTTAACGGACAGAGGTACAGGGATGCAATAATCAAATAATTCCTGGAATATTTATGTGACATTGAGTGCAAAAGGCATACTTTCAACAAGACTACTACAGCACACACAGCTTATCTATTGTTGTAATTAATTAGGGAAATTTTTTAAGAAAGGCATCATTTAAGGACTGTGGTCTGATTATGGTCAGTGGAATTTCAGAAGATGAATTAATGCATGCCAGTAGACATTTTTTCCAAAGTGTCTGACATGTGTGGCATCACAAGGACATCATTTGTAACACCTCCTGTGACAAATTTATGTGATTATTGAAATTATAATTTATGCGATAAACCTAAGTGCTAGAATTTAAGTATTCAGCACGGCAGCAGCAAGCATGCCTACTGTGATGACAGCATGCGTTCTGCTGCAGCACTAACCACCTGCTGACTGGTCGGCCACCAGTGAAAAATAAAGCACTGTATAAAACTTAATTGAATGAAGAACACTTCACAAGTACTTACAGATTGTTAATATTTCAAGGATGTAATTAATATTTTAATGAAACTCGTAAAAATTCATATTTGTGAAAATTGAAAAAGACAAAAATGGGATTTTTTTAAAATCTTTGTTAGACACCCTTGCATAATGCACGATACAAATATGAAATTTGGTCCAATGTGTAAGGACTATGATACAATGAAGCACAAAATTAATATAATTTTGAGTCAAACTAATACTCAATGCTCCACTTATTGCTAGTATTTACCTAGAATGCATTTCGTTAGGATCTGCCTAACATCATCAGCTGTTGTCGACTAATGGACGTTGGTTTCGTGAACTCATTGGAGGCGATAGGTGCCTCTCTGTTGGTATCTTGATGAACTTGAAGTTTGGGTTTTCTTCAAAGGTAGTGTCGAAATTTAATAATTTTCTTTCATATTTCTTTATGAAGAAATGGTCAAAAAGAAAATTGATAAATTCAGAAAACAACAAAGATGCAAACAAGTAACCACTCTTTCCCCAATCAGCAATGAAACTTCATACATAAAATAAAATTTATATATCATCCCAGAGCTACACACCTTTTCCAAAAAGTCTTTAAAGAGCACAATATTACTTTGGCCCCACAGAACAAATTTAGTGTGCAAACACCATTTGAAATCACATAATATGAAGGAGATACCAACAGACAAAAAATCAGGCATGTACCAGATATACTGCAAAGGCTGTGACAACTTTTACATTGGAAAAACTAAAAGAAACTTGAACATTAGTCTTAAAGAGCATTTTAGGAACATCAGGAACAAAGAAATAGATAAATTGGCAGTAGCGTATTATTTTTGGAAGGAGAATCATGATATAGAATGAGAAATCCACTTATTAAAAAGTGTCCAAGGTCCAGCTGCATTAACCATGTGGGAAAAAACTCTTCATAAAGAAATATGAAAGAAAATTGTTTAATTTTGACACTACCTTTGAAGAAAACCCAAACTTCAAGTTCATCAAGATACTGACCGAGACGCACCTATCGCCTCTAATGAGTTCATGAAACCAATGTCCATTAGTCGACAACAGCTGACAATGTTAGGAAGATCCTAACGAACGTGTTCTAGGTAAATAATAGCAATAAGTGGAGCATTGAGTATTAGTTTGACTCAAAATTATATTAATGAAATTTGGTATTTATTTGATCTTTTGTTTTTAAGTTCATGCACATACTGTCGCTCAAGTGCTCCTTTTTGGGTGGATTCAGGCAAAGCGTATTTCTGATAAAATTTCAAAGTTAATTTTCCTCTTCCTACCATAGTGAAAGTGGAAAACGTGCAATGATTTCTACTACTTGATTATAATTAGTAATTTGCATGTTTGTTAATAGCTTTGTGTGGAATGCAATTCCTTCTCTAGTCACTTTAGATTTATAGATAAAGTAAAAATATTCTCTTATTTTGTAATATAGCATTTCAAACTTATATTATTACTTATATTATCAGTAATCTAACTTTTGCTGGATAAAAAGTTTTAGTATAATTCATTCAGTAGTTGAACACTTTAAACCAGTTATTCAGTATTAAAACTACAGGTCATCAGTAAGAGAAAGTCACAAACTGACTTCTGTACAAAATGCATGAACATTTTGACGTACGAGCTTTGATGAATGTTCAACTTTGAGATCAGTATTGAAATGCATAATGGGCAAGTACTGCAGGATTGTACATATTCAGCTCATGTTTCCTCTTTTCTCAAGATAGAAAAACAGATATTTTAAGCTATTATGGCATACTGTAGTAATATTCTGTGAATTAATAAATGCATGTTGGTATAAGAAATCATTTTTGACCTTGCATGTATTATGAACTACTATGCAAAGATGCTTATAGAAATGAAAGCACTTAACACTAGTCGTTTCTTAATTTTGGAAGTTTTGTAGACCTAATGTTTGTTTACTTGACCTGTCTTGCCATTAAGGAGTCCTGGAGTATAGAGAGACGGGATCAAAGACTCCTCTCCCTTTCTCCTCTGCTTGACTAGAAGAACTAACATGTTTAGTTTCTCCCAGCTTTTTAAATACTTCAATTGTTTCTGTATTGCTGTATGTTACTGGGGAGAGTAGCATATTTTTATTAGCTATTTTGTATTGTGATTACCTTGCAAATGCTGTTTCTGGTGAGAAAGAGTATCTGAAGTTTTATTTAGCCTGGAAAGATGAGAAGAGGATGCAATGGAAATTATGTGGTCTGGTAGCTGTAATAAATGCCAAGTACAAAGCTTTTATTTAGTAACAGATTAAAACTCTGCATTATACAACATATGCAGTGAACAGAGTACTTATTCTGTTAACCCTTTTACCGATATGGACGTCATATGACGTCCAAGTTAAAATGCCCCAAACCGATATGGACGTGTATAGACGTCCTGCGCATACATGCATTTAATGCTCATTTAACGCCAATTATTTTAATCTTGCTGTTTTACAATAAATTTAAATTAGTTCTATAAGGAATGTAAACGTATCCTTAAAGGTTTCTTTTTGAATTGTACACCTCCAAACCTGGATAAACACCCAAGGGCACATCTGCAGATTCACACCAAATAATATTGGTTTCCTTGCGAACTTCTTTTTCGCAACACACTACACATTTTCGAAATGGTTACAAGTTTTTTGGGTGTGGGTGGTATACTTTTAGGAAAGTGTTTTCTCTCAAGTATGAGGAATGATGTGGTGAATTTTGCTACCCCCTAGTATAAAGAGGCCTCTGAGTATTATAATACTCCATTAGGTTACGAGCTCTTTATACGCGCAAGTACAGGTAGATGAATATCTTTTACAGCTCTGAAAATTACTAAACAATTGTGCATAGTTACATCCAGTGGTATAAAAATACTTTTTTTTTTTTACCATTTAACTGTTTTCCGTAAAGAGGGATAGCTGGTAATAGCTGATCCGTATCACCCATATTTGACCCGCCATTTCCCCAAACAATGGAGTAGCTAACATGCCAGCTGTAGACCAGTACACGTCACTGCTACGTATGTCCTAAAGATCTCCTTCATAATCGTACAACAGATCTTCCAGATTTTCTACAGTAATATCAGAAGCCTGTACACATCATACCCAAGCTAATTTATTTGCTACATTACCGGGATAAGCCATGGTTAACATTGAAATTTAACAATTTCAAATGTGCCATACATTTAGCTCTTGATAGCTACAAGAAATCACTCTAAACACAGAGAGAGTATAAATAACTGAAATACAGAGCGAAAACTGCTGCATAAGGCTACTAGAAACCTTGGTTGAGAAACACTGTAATAACAGATGCTGACAGAGTTTTCATTCCAGTGTGTGAGTGTGTGACGCAACATATTCTCATCATATTATCGCTTGGCATAGCATAAATAAACTAAACTTGAACCTGAGAAGTCGCTTGCGTAGCTATACATACATACTATGGCTCGTATACACACAAAACAAAATGATTCAAATATTAGGCACGTTTGGCACAAAGAATGGCTTTTGCTACAGTGAAACAAAGTAGTGAAATTTCAACAATTTATTAATGTAGTCTCTACTTTATTGTTACTGTAGATTTATACTGCCTTTAATGAGATTTAAACCAGTTTTTGTTTCGTTTAAATAACTTAATAAATACGGAAGATATGGAATTGTATTTATGATGCATTTTTACAGCATTTAACAATTTAAATGTCCTGTTCTGTTTATTGGGTATCCGTTTCCGGCCCCTGAAGGGTTTAAATGGCCATCGGCGAAGCGGTTAATGCTGAATAGTAGTGATTATTGACAGATCTCGGTAAACTTAAATGTTTCTTATTTCATAATCCACAAATGTAAACATCTCTAATAAACAACAGCAAAGAAAACTGGTCTCTTCTTTCTTATATGTGACATGGTGACAGTCCTTCACACTTTTTGATGTTTTTATATACAACCATGATTATTAATATAATTTCTTTACTCTTTAGTGCAATTTTGTGTTGGAGGGCATTCTTTTAACGTTATTAATGGTTTGTTTATTTACTCACTGCGTAATGTAGCCATATTGAAGAATTCAGTGCAGCCACACTGTCCTTGTTTCTCCACTGAATGCAATGCTGCCGACAGTCTTACTTGTCCCTAAATTACACTATCTAGCAGACTAACACAAAGTAGTACTTAAATTGCATCTAATTGTAGTCCTTGCCAACGTGACTCTATGTTGTTTATGTGCACATTTGTCACTGGGGTGACAAAGTGCACTGAGTGATTCACTCCTAGGTGCGCAGCAAACCCTCCAGCCATCAACCCATACATGCTATACAATTAGACTGTAGAGCATATTTGCATCCCTTCTGTTGGGGCATATCGTCATCTGCACCTCATTCGTTCCCACATTGATCCCCAGGATCCAGTTGCCCTCTACAATGCGCCCACGATGAAACTTGCCTTGTCCTATTTCACATTTGTTGATTTGAACGACGTGGCCGGACCACCAATTTTCCCCCTTGCAGTATACTTGGTGTCATTTGACATCTTGCACACTTCCGGCAGTAGCCGAACCAGTCCGATACGGTCTGTGAGCTGATACATGTTTTTCCTATAGAGCACTCCATTATCGTCGTGTCGTAGGATTGTTTATATGCAAAGCAGTGCATGAGTAACAAAATTTGACTGGGCGATAACTTAGTCTGCTCAAACTATGTTCCTTTGCACAGGGAGATGCGTGACCTATGTCTGGGGCATTTTTGCAGAGGTTGCCTACAAGTTTTACATATCTTTCTCATGTTAGCTGCAACGCGAAAACCGGCTGGTCGTCTGCTTGCGCATGTGTATATGTGCACCTTTGGACTTAGAAAATACTTTCGCGTTGCACAAAAGAAAGTTTCTCTGAAAACTGCATATCTACAATGAAATGTGGATTTTGAATAGCATCTGAAATGGATAATATAACAATAGTATTTTAAGTACAGCATTGCTGCAGTAACACAGTAAAAGCTGCCTTCAACGAACCCCTGGTTATGCCGAAATTTGTCTTAAACAGAAATATTTCATGGTCTCATGAATTTAGGGGTGAAAAACATGCTAATTTCCCTTTATTAAATGGAAACTGTCTTACATGGACAACAGAAATCAAAGTATGCATTTTAACAGAAAATTTCCAGTCCCAGATGCAGAGTTCAGAAAATTTTCAGGCACCTGGTGAATATGTGTATTGTTTGCTCTAAGTATGTGATGTTTCAGTTGAAACATAACCATATTGCTGCTACTTGACCTATCTAGGAGGGAGTGCATAATGAAGTAAAAATCCTGAGAAATGTCACAGTCATCCTTTACTGCATAGTTAAACACACCATTACACATTAATGGCAATGTGCCAGCATGACATTAAATTCTGCAACTGACTCACATATCCACTAAGAGTTTGTAAACACATGCGACAGCTGCCTTAATGCAACTTACAATATGTAAGTACTTTTAAGTTCCGAGCTTTTTTTTGAATGAGTTTTCACTTTTGAGGTGCACAACAAACCCTGATCTTTGCAGTATGCACAGAAGGCAGAAACTGACAAATGACATTCACAACTGGTAAATATAGCCTTGGATAGGTCATTCACTGCTAATGAGCTAGTGAAACTTACCAAGGTCCCTGCAATGCAAGCAAATCACACATAACATATGATTATGGTCAATTTAAATGTCACTATTTGACAGCAAAAGGTATCAAAAAGACATTTATGATCCTGATTAACAAATGTAGACCTCTGAATATCAATGACCCACACAGGATTTGTCTTTGGGGGAGATGTGAACTGTGTTTTATGAACTTAACCAATGGAGCTGAAGTCTGAAGAGCTGCTCTTCCGATCTGTCACTAACATGGAAAATATAAAAGTATTAAACTGATGTAATAATGAAATTTGAATAAGTTAAAGAAGTATTTGTTGTATGTCATATACTGGTATCTAGGAGTATGATTAAGCAGTAAGGGGGGTTGGAAAGAGCAGAAAAGAATGGCAATGGCAAAAGGTAAAATTGCATTAAAAGCTATTAAAGCATGCCTAGATAAATTACCAGGAATGCAAATAAAATAGCTGGAGATAATTTACACAGCCGTAGTAGAAGTAAAAATGCTGTATAGGGTAGAGGTATGGGGTTTGGAGGAGGGGGGGGGGGGTGCAAATATGAATGTGATACATAGAAACTTTTATAAACAAGTTTTGAGCTTACCACGAGCTTCACCAAATGGAGTGGAGCAAGCACAATTGGGAAGACTGGGAACTAGCGGGATAGTGGTGGAAAGGGTGTTAAAATATTGGGCGAGAATTAGGAAAATCAGAAAGATTCATGGCTAAATTAGATAAAGGAAATGATGTTAAAAATAGGGTTTGGTGTCATGTGAGAAAACAGGGAATTATTGCAAAGTGGATTTTGGAAAGAACTTATGTTAAGAACGGAAGATATTGAAAGGCAAGAAATGTTAGGAAGCTTCAACTTTGAAAGCTCACTGGAAATTTATAGAGAGATGGAAGTGATGTGGAACAGGGAAAAATACATTGATATTTGTGATAAAGCAGCAAGAGAAGGCTTTGCATGGGCCAGAACAGGGGTGGTCAAACTGAAGGGTTTGGAGAAATGCCCATTGTGTCACCAAAGGGATAAAGAATGGCATTTGCTTTTAGAATGTGAAGAAACTAGGTTGCTTAGGGAGAAGGTAGGTAAAAAAGAATGGGCAGGGCTACCAAAAGAAATTCAAGCAATAAAGTTAATGAGTGTAAAAACTAGGAAAAATTTAACTGAAATTCGGAACTTTTTGGGCAAACTCAGAGCCAAATGGTTGAGGAAGATAAGTAAATATGACGAAAATGAAAATGAAGTTATTTTAGATAAGATGCTAATAGGGACCCATTAGCTCGACAAGCTCAGAGTTTGAATCTATTGGGCCCAAGGGTAACCAGCAATGCAGTGTAGTAATTATCATAATCCTTTATTCACCATTAAGCTTACGTGAAGCAATAGGTTTCGTCAGTTATAAAAAGTATTTACAAGTACAGAAGGTTTGCAAATTAATGCATATAAAATTCTAGGTGAAATCAGATTATTTGCATGGCTTAAGGTAGTAATTATTGTAAGTTAATAACTTTACTACAGTAATAATAAACAATTAGGTACTTACTACTATAATTTACAATATTTTTATTCACTAGCATGTATGTTATATTCTAAGTATTTTTGTACAGTATAAATTGCTTTTTGTTTAAACCAGTTTTTTAATACTATAACAAATCTGTTTTGTGGCAGTTCTTTTATTTCCAGAGGAAGCTTATTGAGTAATTTTAACTGTTGATAACAGTGGCTATTTATGGTCTTGCTCAATCGGTTGTGAGGTGTATCTAAATTATGTTTGCATCGAGTGTCATAACTGTGTACTGAGGAACGATTTATAAATAAGTTTTGATTTTCTTTAACGTGTATGATATTGGTGTATATATACATTGATGGTAAAGTCATGTAAATGTATAATAATTTGTAATTGAAATGGAAATAAAGATTACTTACCTACTATATCATATACTGGGTATTAAAATTCTAGAAAAATAGTATCAAATTAAGCATTTTGAAGGTATGAACAAGAAATTGCAGAAGCATATTTACTGTGCTAGATGTGTCACAGTAAATCTTTCAAGTTAGAGTATCTGTATGTAAAATCTATTTGTGATGTGTCAGACATTAATAAAACATACTCTTGTACAATACTATAATCTTCCAAGAAATTTGGTTGAGGTAAACAAAGGCAAGAACCAGTCTCAAGCATGTGGTTGCAGTGAATGCTCTCTTTGGCCCCTGACCACAACGTTTAGCATAACAGTTGAAAATACATCTCATGTTTACTGTAAGTTATTAATTTTAAAATGTGCTAATAGATACATTTAATGATTTCATTACAATATGCTATACTTTCACTGTTATTTAGAAATATAACTCAAATCAGTTTATTGGAACTGAGTAATTATCACATAGTGGTTTTATAGGGAGTTAAATTGTAATCAAACCCACTCGCAGCCTCTCTCTACAGTGAGAGAAGTCTTTACATGGTAATCAAAACAACAAACACTGACTTAACATCGTTTTATTTTGAACTTCTCTGTACAGTAAATACTTGGTCATATTTCCCTTAACTAGCATCACCTTCATGAGTCTCCTGGACATCGAATCCACTAGATTTTAAAAACTTTTTTGTCCATTTTCACCCTAAACTTCAACACCTCCTGCAGCTCCTTAGTATTTGATGGTTGCAGCTCTTCTATTTTATATTTTATTTGATCACAAGCATTTTCTATTGCATTTAGGTCAGCAGAGTTACCAGGCCAATCAAATTACAGGTATATTATTGTCTATTAGGAACTTCTGAACCATCTTTGTTCTATGAGCAGGGGTACCATCATGCATAAAGAACTGATACTGATGAATTGGCCAAAATGTGACCAAATCTGTTGCAACACTTCTAAATAGTTGCTTCCCTTCCCTACATAAATTTTTAAGTGAAGCATGTTTTTATTCTATTCAAGAGTATTTGGAAAGTTAAGTTATATTATTGTATTTTGGCATTTACTCTTATACATGTTTTTGTAATTTCTGTATTTAAATTTTGTACTTAAATTTTGTAAATATTTTTGTTTTGACATGTCCTCAATCTTGTATGGAGATTTAAAGGATGAATAAATTGAATTGAATTATACTTTTAGGGAGAAAGTGCAAGAAACCTCTATCACAATTACCACTAAAGGCACCCCATACCATCACACTTTATGGGTGTTTAACAGTTCTGGCTGTAAATTTTGGATCATACCGTGAAACATTTTTTGGCCTTCTCACCATTTTGGACTTTCCTCTGACGAATTTGAAAGTGTTTTCATCAGAAAACATTACTTTGCACGAGTCCTCTGATATCCAGTGCTGAAGTTGTACAGAAATGTACTATTTTCTTCATCATAGCTTCAGGTAGAAGAGGCTTCTTGGCAGCACACTGAATTGATATACCTAAGTCCTTTTGAAGCCGATGCTGAATGGTCCGGATTACAACACTGTTGAGCAGTTCTGCATTATTCTTGTTTAGCCATGCTGCTGTAATCCATCACTTCACGTTTTAGAAGGTCATCAGTTCTTGGAGAAGACTTTCTTTTACCACCTGAGCCTGTCTTTTGAGTTGGTGTGGTGCCACGTGGCAAAGATGCTGCTGCGGTTTTTAGGTCGTAAATGGCTTGTCTAGAAACCTTAACATCAGCAGCTATGCGAATTACAGAGGTACCTACCTCTAACAGAGTTGAAGCATGAGTCTTCTCCTCACAAGTGAGCTTCTTGCATCCCATTTTGTGTATTGGATGCAGAAATACACACCTTCAAAAACAGCACTGAGATCAAAAATCAGATGACAACACACAGTAAACAACTTGCTGTACACCAAATACTAGAGGCACACTGAGACCTGGGCTGCTAATGAAAGCAAATTGTTTCTGTACACTCAAGAATCATGTGATTTGCAGCTCTGCCCAGCTTTTTGTGTAATGGTGGGAGAAGGACAAACTGAGCTCATTGTCTATGTAAAGAGTTTCCTTGCATTTAAAATGTAAAGATTTCCATTGCGGTGGCTGTACTGTGCAAAATGGCTGGTAGTTGCCAGAGAACTAACACTTGCAGATTTGGACTAGAATCCATATAATAGATGCTGGAAATGTTGACATTCTGCTCTCAAACATATATCATATCTTGTGTAAATATTCCCACTCATTCTTCAAAGCTCAGCAGCAAGTATTCTTGTGATTTCTTGCACAACATTTTCGCTAATGCCATGGCACCCATCTCGAAGACAGTTAGCGAAGCATGTCAGAATGATGTGATGTTCTGAGCCATGAGTAATGTTTAGATTTGTGGCTATTCCTTAATGGCAATTTTGTATTACAATGGCTTCAACTACTGGTAGACTCTGGTTATACAACTTCGTGTGCCTGACCCACATGCAGAACATGTCACAGAAGTCGCACCACTTGTTGCTGTGGTAGATATGCGTCATACTGGACTTTCATTTGCTGATGGATTTCAATAGGTTTTGTACTTTCACTGTTCAAAACATATGGCAGAACACTGTTCGATCTCGATGTATGTTGAAAGTGGAGCAACCATTTTGATCTCATACTGTGACCATGTTCACTTGACTGCAGTATTCTGCCACTTGTTGGGCACTCTGTACATCATTGGTAACAGTACTGCCAACTTACAAAACAATGGCAGGAAATGCTAATTTCCAGTTACATTTTTGTTTTTCATTTGACTTCTGAATCAGTTTTGTGACACTTCTTCACACATTTTAATTTAAGAGGACTCTTTAGGGAGCTGTTAATTCCAGTTTTAATTTTGGGAATCCAGCTTCCTTTGTTGAATGCAGTCTTTTCTCTGGCAGTGAAGCGATGACTTTCTTCACTAAGATATCAATTGTAGAATTTCAAAATGTATCAGACTTTTTGTATACTTTTACATAGATAAAACAAGGCAAAAGTGAGGAACAAAAGAAATAAACACCTCACCATAGAAAACTATAGTAACAACACGTCCCGAGGTTCACTTATCTCCCAAATTAGCAAATTAAAAAAGTTCTTTAGATAGTAAAATATCATAATTCCTTTCATGGAAGTGTTGAAAACAGTGTTGTTGTAATAAATTAAATTTAAAGGGAGTCGATTAATGACACTAAACAACACTTTTAAATTTTCCTGGAACATGTTTCAGAGACTTTGCCTCCATTGTCAACCGGACATCAACTGGTTCTCAGTGGTGTAGCTGGCAATATTTTGTCATAGGTCTCCTCTGGTGGTGGTTCGAGGAACTTGCTGAACAAATCTTTCTGGGGGATGTTGAAATTGAATGCTTTGTTCCCATTTTTTGAAATGAAGATTTGTTCCCATGTGGACAGTTCTTGTTTTCCTGA
Organism: Mantis religiosa; assembly: GCA_030765055.1. NCBI lineage: Eukaryota > Metazoa > Arthropoda > Insecta > Mantodea > Mantidae > Mantis > Mantis religiosa. Next base: position 11,368,815 of record CM060958.1, read on the forward strand.
TGTATGTTTTAGTAGTTTTGGTTCTGGATTTATGTTGTGTTTTTTTTTCCAAAAATATGTGGCAACATAAATCCAGAACCAAAATTACTAAAACATACATCAGGAGAACAAGAACTATCCATATGGGAACAAATCTTCATTTCAAAAAATAGAAACAAAGAATTCAATTTCAACATCCCCCAGAAAGATTTGTTCAGCAAGTTCCTCGAACTGCCACCAGAGGAGACCTACAACAAAATGTTGCCAGCTACACCACTGAGAACCAGTCAATGACCAGTTGACAATGGAGGCAAAGTCTCTGAAACATCTTCCAGGAAAATTTAAAAGTAAGTGTTGTTTAGTGTCGTTAATCGACTACCTTTAAATTCAATAAAATATCATCTTGGTTTTCAAAAACAGATTATTCTTTAATAAATATGCTAACTTCAAGAACAAAAAAATGAGATTCTATTAGACAATAGATCCAGAGTATATCAAAATCAAGTGTATGGATTGTGAAAAGTTTTATGTAGGAAAAACCAAAAGTCTAAAACCCAGAATCAAGGAGGCCTTCAGAAATGTTAAGTTAAAAATGAGAAAAATTAGTACTGGCTCCCCACCACAAGAAGGCAAGAGAGGAATGAAGGGGAGAAGAGCTTTAACTGTTTATCTGCTCAGTTAGTGAATCTGTTTACTACGAAATAAGTGTATGAGAGTTCATATGAATCACCCCAGTAACTGCAGTGATAGGTATTATGCATGGGTAAATTATGTGACAACACTGTGTAGTTTACATAATCCTAGCATCCTTATATCTGGAAGGTGAGCATAAATATCATGCAGACAGCAAAAATGATTACGTTACATATTCCTCTGACTTGCCTTCTTGTGCTGGGCAGACAGTAGTAGTATTTCACTTTTAGGATGCAAACATAACTTAGACCCAAATCTGACTAAAAAGTATGACAGGCTATAGCAAATTCACAATATAGGAAAACGTTTCACTATGGAAGCACAAGAACATATAAATTTTTAAATTTTGTCATTTGACATTTTGGTAAAGAAATTGATCATTCCACCACCATCACCACAGAGATGGCTGCAACAACTGGTCAGACATCCCAGGTTGGGAATGAAAGCAGTGGCTCCTGAAATTAGTCCCTTATAAAGTGTAAGTGATGTAATGTTAGGAAACCAAATCCACGAATATACAATACAAATATCATTTTGGATACCACTTTGCTAAATTCCTTTAAACATTAGCTGTTTAATCTACGTTTATAACCTAATACATCTAACATGTCTGTATAAGGCTTCCTTATACACAGTCATAGCTTTATCTATATAATGTAGGCCACCTATTTACTATTTACTATTTTATCATTTATATCTGAATTCTCTCATCTATCTTAACCATTACTTTTCTCAAATATTGTCCCATCATTTTATTGTTTATTCCCATGCTTCAGTATTTTAAATGCTGTGCTATGATTTCCGTACAGAGTAAAGATAAGGGAAAACTGTGTGCATATTTTACTGCTTACAGTTGTACAGGTATAAAATCATTCTATAAATATGACAGCAGTATTACCTGACACTCCATACTTTTCTACACAAATAAAATTTTGACTGATTGTGTATTCTGATTGCTCTACAAGTTTTAATGTATCACAAATTAAGTCATTTGATTACTGAAAAGTAACAGCTGTAGGTCTTAAAAACCAGCATAAGCATCCAGGTTATGCAGCATTGTTCTCTGCTCTTCAGTGTTTCGTATGCTTGGAGGTGGAGAGTGCAGCAGCCAAGTGTCAGCTTTCATAGGTTGCTGTATCATTGGGAAGAGGAGCAGTTTTTTATAACGTTAACTATTTTTAGCATTTTTTCACTTCCAAAGACATATGCAAGTGCTTCAAATCACAGATTGATGTGTATTGTATTCCTGTATAGAAGAGCATAGTTAGAAATGGCAATCCATCATGGAAAAGGGACAAAATGATATATGTATACTTGGCCATGCCCGTAAAATGCATGGGATGAGAGACATGTTCATGACTTTATATCAAAGATGATGTGATATCTTTATGAATAGATTCAAAATGTTACATATTTTCACCTTGAGTATGATAAAACAGTTTTGTTTTGCTTTGTTTTGTTCATTTGGTGCCATCACTGAGCAGCGCTCTAGGATATTGAACACATCATGCAGAAAATAACCTTAACAAATCAACATAATCATTTTAACGAACGCCACCATACATCAAAACATACTTCTTTTTTTATCGCAACCAAACATATAACATCTATAACATTTGACTGAAAGAGGAAAACATTTTAGAACTATTACTGCTACATACAATATTATACAATAATTACCAGACATCGGATCCCGTACACCTTAGCAATCAATATATGCACACAGGTACTATACAAGGCCAGGTGCGATGTCAACAAACGTCTGTGTCAACAAGTATATGGAAGTGCTTCTGTGTGTACACTCTGGTACGGATACAAAGTGTAAGCTATGTTACAACATGCCATCCTCCTCATTGCTTTTGATGCGGGAATTACAGTGAATAACCATGTTCATTTGTAAATTGTCGAATATGAATTTTCTGTGCCTCTCACTGAAACAATATAAAAATATTGGGAGAACGTTCAATGTCACATGACGTTAATGGTGCATATGAGTAGTACAAATCATTTTCATATGTTTGTCTGAGACTTAGTTTATTTCTTATATCACACAGCACTAAAATCCAGTATTTTCGTGTTGAATACTAGACAATTCATTTTTTGTTCGTTTGGTAGGTGGTGCATTCTCTATATTGTTAATATTTGCAGACACTTTCTCGACTGCTTTTAGACATCTCGAAACTACATTCTTCAAGCTGTTTAATGGCTGTTGATAATACCAAAAACTTTTGATTTATAAAATGCAGGTTGTCCAATAATTGTTGTGAAAGTAATGCTGTTGTCACGGCAACAGGCATAAAAGTGTTGGCACAAATAAGAAAACAGTCGGCGGATAAAGTTTCATGTTAATAATGAGCCTTGCTAAGCAGTTAACGATAGCGTATTTAGAGTAGCGATAGCGCTGGCAAGCAAGATAACTGAGGTAAAGGCCTCGCCGTCATAGATTAAGTTATGCTTCTAGAATGTGATAGAATGATTTGGAAATTTCTGGACTGATAGAGATTGTTCGGCTTCTGGCTGACTTTAGAACGATCTAGAGTTACAAATTAGATACTTAAGGACGTGACGGCTGGCAAAGAGTAGTAGTTGTAAACAGAGTGAGCTGCAAGTTGTGAAACAGTTGTTGTGAAACAAGAGACAGCTGGAAGTGTTATTGTAATGAGAGCTAATGATGTAATCTGCTGTCACTGTTATCGTCAACCTTGGTAGACCGATGGTGTATGTAACGTAATGCTGCTGTAATCTATAAGAGTATTTCTACGAAAATAAAGGAGATTTTTAATTTCTGCAACTCGGCCTTTTAATTCTACGAACCCACCAAAGTCACACTATTAATACAATGTGTCCAACACCTTGCACTCCGTGGAAGGCAGATGTACCTGCGTGGCGAGCAGTAGTTGTAATGAAACTAAAGCTTTGCGTTGCGAACCGGACTATCCCTGCATGTTGTCCTTAGGACTGACGTCAGCAGTTATATACTGCAAGACTCCTAAACTTCATATCCTTTTAAAGGTGTACGGGCTCTGATGTCTGATAATTACTCATCACCAGCATACCTGAACAAGTGCCTAATTGACATACAAGACTAGAAAAGGAAAGGAAATTAGATTTAAAAGAGTCATGCACAAACATGCCACATAATCCAAGAAAATGTGACAACCATTTGTTTATGGAGAAAATACTTAAACCAGTACAATGATACATTACATTCCCTTTATGATACAGGACACATTAACTATCATCCATAAATTCCCATACCCGGTAATAGGCCTTGCTGCATAGTTAGTTTTTAAGAGCAGATTTATACATTTTCTATGAAGATAATAAGTTCACGTATTTTGGAAGGGCATTGAATATTCTGACACATTAATAATATACTCCTTGGAAACAAGTCAATCTAGCACTGGGTCAATCTGGAAATTTTATTACCAATAACTGTTATGCATCGTAGGAAATTTGTTACAGTTACAGTGAATATATATCACTGTTTTATGACTTGAAGCTTTCACGGCAAGCTTTATTAACACTCCATGACCTTCAGAATCTGAAGGAAGGCCATGGAGTATACACTGGCCGAAAGCTTGACATTTATAAACCTAACATGGCTGATCATCTGCGAAGCCTTGATTATATCACTATTGTTAACACCTTTGTAATCTCTTTTATTACCATTAGTTTGATATGAAAAAAATTGAAGTATCACGTAGGAAGGACTGAGGTGATATGTATACAAGGAACCTGGAACATGCCATCAAAAACTCTTAGGTGGTTGCCACTTATCCTATAATCCATTCACAAATAAAACAGAGATGTTTAATATAGTAAATTGTTGGTGCAACAACAAAGCCAAACTTTGGAAATGATCACATATTTGTCAATGATCTTGATGCACAGTAACAGTAAAGCAAAGATTCCTATACTGAGTTGACAGTGGATAGGTAGGAAATTCATAAAGGTATTTAATGAATTCAAAATCACAGTAGCATTGTACAGTAGATTCTTGTCAACAACATTCTGAAACTAAACCAAGAAATAAATATTCTGGAAAATAGAACATGCATTTATCTAGGTTTTAGTAAAGTTTATACAGGAAAAACAAAGCAAACTCTAAAAAGAGGTGAAAGCGCACTATGAACATATGAAATACAAACAAGTGGACAAATCTGCAATAGCATCATATTTTTGTAATAGTGGCTTCCACAACTTCAAAATAGTATATCTTTAGTTAAAGGAACTTGAATTCTCTGAGAAAATGGAGTTAATTAGTTGCTTCTTCCAACTGTCACCAGAAAGTAACCCAGGAGGGTAACTTACAAGGCACACCTTTGACCTTGAATGCTTGGAAGTGTACGAAAACATGCTTAGAATAACAATCAGTCGTAAACAAAACAGTGGTTCTATGTGATTTCTATGCAAAATGTTGCATTTTACCTTCAGTGACATTTTAATAGAGAGAAACAACGTGACACGATATCAATAGTGTAGGAGGGAAATTATACTTAATTCAATGATGTCAGTGTATAATTACATTTTTAATCAACATGGCTAAAACTTCTGTGCTTAAAGCACTTTTAACAGTGCTAAACACATACTAATATAGTGATTATATTAGTCCTCAAACTGCAGATGCAGGATTTGGATGAAGTGGTTAAAACAAAGTGAAACAGCAATACGTAAAATATGAAGCTATTGACAGTTAAGCAAACAAATATATACAAATATATCGAGATTTAACTGTATTGGAACACCACAGTGAAGCAAAAAATTATTAATTTTTAGATGAGTCGTATTTATTACACATCTGCTTCACTTTCGTACATATTTTGAGGACATGTTTCGCAAATCATCGTTTGCATCTACGGCTTTTATGCGACTAAAGCTTGATCCAGCGGTGTGGGTAATTCTGGGGTTGCTGCTGCCATCTGTTGATTTAAGTTCATCACTAAATCAACAGATGGCAGCAGCAACCCCAGAATTACCCACACCGCTGGATCAAGCTTTAGTCGCATAAGAGCCGTAGATGCAAAGGATGATTTGCGAAACATGTCCTCAAAATATGTACGAAAGTGAAGCAGATGTGTAATAAATACGACTCATCTAAAAATTAATAATATACAAATATAATAATTTGTAACATAAAACTTCACTTATAAGAAATGATGAAAGTTTTCTTATAAGTGAAGTTGTATGTTATAAATTATTATATTTGTACATGGTGTTCATTTTTATGTGATTTTACCACACAAAATTTGACATCTTCAATAGCATTACTGATGGAGCAAGTTTATATACGATTCCCCTAGTGGCTTGCAATTGTACTTGATGTGCTGACAGCAGCTTTGAGGCCTCCCTCTACCAGCAGGTAAATATACTATTTGAGAGTTGGGTCTGCCCTCGTAATATGAAGATGGTACGTAGATACGATAACTGTTTTTAAAAAGCTATATACTGCAATACAATGCACTGCAAAGCTAATTATGCAGCCATAAAAGTATACCATGAAGAATATACGAAATTATAAGTCAATGAACACTTATTTCACAATGAACATCTGTTTTTCTGCTATAGTAGACATATATACATATTGTAAACCCGTCACATAAAATAGAAATAGTTCAATTTGATCTCAATTCTTTTTTATCACCCATAGTTTCCTCACAGTGTAACTTCAATACAGACCAAAAAATTACCAGAATATGTTCTGGGAATGCAAAATAAATTAGTGTTACAATATGTACAAAGCTTTTATCCAAGTCTAAACAAGAAAATATCTCTATTACGTATTCTTATGTGTCCATTTTCTTGTATTTTCTTTCTCTGTTCCCCTTAAACACTGTCTGTATCGTGAGAAGGTATGCTTGAGGCCTTTCTGTCATAACATTTATTGCTTCTATTTTGGGACTAGTCACTTTATAGCGTCCAGTGTCTCTGTTTTTGTGAGTAACTGATCCTGTATCTTGGAAATGTTTGATGCACCTATTGGTTTTAAAAGACATAAGGATAGCAACATTAATAGACATAAATATTAAAAGCAGAAGCATTATTAACAGTGAAGTATTCTTCATATTTAAGTTTGATTTATGAGTCACTATGTTTACACTCATACTTCAATTGTTGTCACAACAACAAGTAAGTGAAGTTTGAGTGTAAACATAGTGACTCATAAATCAAACTTAAATATTAATAGACATTTTAATTAAGCATGAAAATGATAAAAAATTTATATCATATACTGATAAAACGTAAGATATTTATGTTGCAAACAAAAGTATATGAACTTGACGGTACCTGGACACTTCTGAAAACATTACACTCCAAGGGACTTGTGTGAATGCTGGATAGTGTTGTATAAACTCCTCTATGCAGCGATTTAAATTATATTTATATATCACACCAATTTTAATGCCAGTACGAAAGTACCATTCAACCATGTAGATGTGGTGCTGTGTGTTCATATCCAGGGGAAGCTGGTTGTATTAGTTACCAATGCAGCCACACTTAGAGCGCTGTAATTTTCTAACTGTTCTGCAAAAATTACCGCTTTTTCTCCATAGAGGGCACTATGATTTCAAGATACTCACCAGTCAACTATGACATTCTTGCTCAATCACAGAGCGGGAAATAATGAATAAAAATGAACATTGTGTATATATGGAACAGCAATGTTTGCACCTCACTAAAGCCATGTTATTACATTCCAAATCACTTTCACATTACCTTCACTAATTACATTTGCAAATGATGATACAGGTATGTCAGTGTCATAACTTGGATTTCGGCAAGCATATTGCATCATAGGCTTGTATTTTGGTGCAGCAAATTGATTGTAAATCACGAGTGAAATTTAATGATGAAATAACGATTATGTATCTTCACTTTTGGTTCAGCACATTGCAGTTTTACAAAATTAACAACTCTTCTGATATAGAGCGTATAATGGTTGCAATAGACGAGTGCAGAGTTTTGCATGGAAATGGTAGAGACCACTGTTGTTTTAATGATCATTTGTTATTCTAAACATGTTTTTGTGTGGTTTTGAACATTCAAGGTCAAAGGGGTCCCTTACTAGTGAAGTTTTTGTATTTAAAACCGACTCAGTATAATACTGTACTCATATCTGCATTTCAGTAGGTTTCCATTTAAGAAATTCTGCGAATGATTGAACATGGACCTGAAACTGCTTAAAAAATATTTCTGTTATGAAAGAGGACACTTAAAACTTAGTTTTGATGCCAGAGTAAACAGTTATCATTTATTTGGGCTGTACGATGGAAACTTAAGCATTTCATGTAAGTACTCGTTCTTGGTATCTGTATCAATAGTATGATGCATTTTTATGAGGAGATTATTTTTCGTCTGGATACTAAAATGTTAGTTCAATCTTTGGTCTGGAGTCTTGCATTTCTTTTATTTTTATCTTTAAAATCATTTTCTCAGCATGATCTTGGTATACTTTGACCCATGGTGTCTTTTTTTTAATTGTTGTAGTGCTAAATCTTTATTTCAGGTTGTTCTGTGGTTTAAAAGGAAAAAAAAAATTTTAAAGATTTTATTTATTACATCTCGAATAAATATTTATAGTTCACAACTTTCTAAACCTGCAGACCTCATAAATCAATAACTCAAAGCTGCCATCACCACACATGCCTGGAAAAGTTATTTATTCTTGATGATCTCCAATTAAATATTGTTTCTTTTGAAAATCATTAAAAACTGCAATGGCTACTTCAGAAAATATTTTTCATACATGGCTATTATTCCATAGTAACTTTACAATAAGTTTTTCAATGGCCTCGCCAAATATAGCCTTCTGTCAGAGGATTCTAGCTAGGTACTTGCTGGAAGTGAGGCCTCATGCCAAACGACATTCCAGCAAGTACCTAGCTAGAATCCTCTGACAGATGCTCATCAGAGATATGAGCGAAATGTCAGGAGAATTTTCATCCTCTGGACCACGGCCCACAAGCCTGGGAAATACATTCTATCGGATTAATGCCGGCCATGAAAGCCTAAGCATGCACATAAGTGTTACACAAATATAAATATTTGTTACTAAATCTCATGTTAATATTTCTTAAGTGGAGATTTAGTAACAAATATTTATATTTGTGTAATATTTATTGCCTCACTGTAACTAGCTTCATTTACTACGTAATGTACTTAATTACTTGAGTCCCAGGCTTCATCATTTAACTCTTATTATTTAAGTTAATTGATGGAAATAAATCATTTCTTCACACTAGCCATATGGTGTAATGATATGTAGCCATATGTGAGAGATATAGGAAAAGAGAGGAACAAATTTGATGTGTAAAGTATGTAATTGTGCTGAAGGGCTGCCCTGTTAGCAAAGAGGCCAGGGCCCAGCTCAGGGGTAGCTCAATATGGGCACTATACAAACATAGGCACTAGGAAGAAAGAACATTTTAGGCACCTAAGATACAAAAATATTGATAAGTCTGCAATAGCAGGCTCATTTCTGGTCTGAAAATCATGAAATTGAAGATAGCACCAAATTAATAAAATACGTACAAAAACATAGTGAACTTGTCATCTGGGAGAGAATATACATAGAAAAACATAAAAGCCAACTAATGAACTTGGAAATCCTGCCAGAAAACAATCCCACATTTAAATTCATCACAAAATCAACAGATGCCAGCAGCAACTCCAGAACTACCCACACCACTGGATCAATCATTAGTCGATGATGCAAACAATGGTTTGTGAAACATGTCCTCAATATAGGTACATAAGTGAAGCTGATGTGTAATAAATAGACTCATCTATAATTTAATAATCCTTACATGTGATACATCTTACATTGTCAATGTCACTGTCACAAATAAATGAAAATCCAGATTTTAAAACAACTAAAAGTACTTTCTTTTAAGAGGAGCTATCACCATTGCAAGCTATGCATAATGCACATAATGCACCACATGCTAAAATGTCCTTAGCACATGCTGCAGTGAATGAATGACCAACAAAATACCTTGTAACAGTTTGAAAGCTTAAACATCTGTAAAATCATAAAAATGAAACTAGTTTTCCAAAACATGGGACAGATATTGGTGCTCTCAGGCATTTACACAAGCGACAAAGATCTTAAAATCAATACATCTGGAATCTTAGATGTAAGATATCTTTCTTTTTCTTTGTGTCTCCTTGCACCTTCCTTAACAGTACAAGCAGTTTTAGTCTTCTAGAAGTTTACAAATATGAGGTAACGGCAGCAAGAAATTTGTTTTTAAAATTCTCTAAAATTATATTAAATATTAATGTGCACAGTCAAATTCCAAAAGTCAGTTCTTGCAAGGAAGATTTTGATTAATTTTTTTGATGTCACTATTGCAGAACCATTGCTACTTAGCACTCTACAAAAAAATTAATATTGTCGCGAGCCCATTGTTTCAATAAACGCAGCTGACACTCACAAAGGGGCAGATAGTGTAGCGTGGAGATAAGAGGCTTGCCAAAACAGATAAAGATAGATAACTAGAAAGTTCTAGTGACTTCTTGATTGATAGAGAACATTCCACAACTGTCTGGAATCATGAATGGTCGTATATAAAAGAGGCCGTGGCTAGTTTATCGGACAGTTGTAAACAGAGTTGTAATGAGAGAGTCGAATTGGAAGTTGAGAATCATCTGTGTGCAGCAGTGTTTTGAAAGTGAACTCTTGTGGATGGCAACCTTGGAAAATTGTAATTGTGTATGTTACATAATTCTGCTACTGTAAGGACTGATCAAAGTGTGTTTCTACGGAAATGAAGAGCATTTTTCTGCAACTTGGACTTTTAATTTTATGCCTATAAGGTTACCACTAATTTGTTAACAGATACATTTTTTTGTATATTAACCATTGAGTTACCATGGCCAATTGACACATTTTCCTGGTAAACCACTAGGGTTTCCCATATACAATGAGATAGGCACTTTTTGTGACAACTTACAATGCTTTAAGTACTTAAGCCCCAGGCTTCATAGTCAAACCACTATTAGCCTAATTGATGGAAATTAATCATTCTTCCACACTAGCCATGTGTGGCTAAGGTTTGGATAGGTCATACAGGTTCTATAAATTCTTTAGTAATTATGCAGTTTCTAAACACAGGCAATAATATGAATGGACCTATAATATTCCTGTAAGAGCACTCCTTCCTCAACCACCAAATACAAGATTTATAAAACTTCAATAAGACACTGAACAAATGACACTGAAATTATCAGTCATTTGTTACCTACATTTCCTTAGCAATGAAGTATATAATAGTTTGATACATGTTTTGATTCCTGCAATTATGTTTTTCAAAACAGGAGAGAAGGTATGCACTGTAGAAGTATATTTCCAGTCATCCAGAGTTGGATGACAGAATGGATCAAGCTTGTTTAATGTTAGTATGAGGAGAGATTTAGCTGTGAGGCTCCAAATAACAGAACAAAATTAAAGCCACTGTTGGCAAGAGCTATTATATAAAAGACCTATGTCAAAAGGGGACATAAGGTTGCCCAAGGACAATCACTATAAACAGAAATCAGTAACTACTACTCCAATAGGTATTAGAGTTGCCAAAATTGTAATCAATGATGAACATCACTGAAAATGGTTTGAACATTAGGTGGATGTTTAAAGAGCTAATGGATTTGTTTACCAGATTCAAGTTGCTCAGCATATAACAGAAAGAGATGCAAGGAACCACCCTCACTGTGGGGGTTTCATTTACTCTTCAGGAATGACTTGGTAGATTTTCCAATTTCTTGTGGAACTGTATTCCCATATCTTGTTTGTTCATTACTCCTAATGCCTATAAATGAGGCATGCTGAAAAAAATCAGTTTTCAAAACAATTGGCATATCTACAAAATTTCCAACTACATAAGTAGGTAACATATTAGAGCAACATTTGTTCAGTAACTTGTTCTATAATCTTCAGAAACATTGAGGAACAATATGTGGTATGTAATGGTACATATTTTGAATACGTTCTGTACCTACCCTATTAACTTTGTCTTATATTTTTATTGTTCCATTTATACTTGGCCTTTAATGCCAATGGTCATATCGGCGGCCGTTCTCCTTTGGAACATATCGAAGGTGTTAACTCATATTCGTTGGGTTTTAATCATTAGATCACGTACACATTTATACCTCGCCTTTAACTACAATGGTCATATCGGCGGCTGTTCTCCTTTGGAACATATCGAAGGTGTTAACTCATATTCGTTGGGTTTTAATCATTAGATCACGTACACATTTATACCTCGCCTTTAACTACAATGGTCATATCGGCGGCCGTTCTCCTTTGGAACATATCGAAGGTGTTAACTTGTATTCGTTGGGTTTTAATCATTAGATCACGTACACATTTATACCTCGCCTTTAACTACAATGGTCATATCGGCAGCCGTTCTCCTTTGGAACATATCGAAGGTGTTAACTCGTATTCGTTGGGTTTTAATCATTAGATCACGTACACATTTATACCTCGCCTTTAACTACAATGGTCATATCGGCGGCCGTTCTCCTTTGGAACATATCGAAGGTGTTAACTCGTATTCGTTGGGTTTTAATCATTAGATCACGTACACATTTATACCTCGCCTTTAACTACAATGGTCATATCGGCAGCCGTTCTCCTTTGGAACATATCGAAGGTGTTAACTCGTATTCGTTGGGTTTTAATCATTAGATCACGTACACATTTATACCTCGCCTTTAACTGCAATGGTCATATCGGCAGCCATTCTCCTTTGGAACATATCGAAGGTGTGAACACGTATTCGTTGGGTTTTAATCATTAGATCACGCACACATTCACACTGTCATTCATACTTCCAGACGATGAGGAAGGTGAATTATCTTGGTCGGAGAAAAATCCCCACCCCTACGGCCGGGAATCGAACCCGGGACCCCTAACTCAGCAGGCAAGTGCTCTACCGACTGAGCTACGGGGCCAGCCTGAGTCTTATTTCTTCTGTTGCTTATTGTATATTATGTTTTAGAGGTACAGATATAACTGCTTAATCACATTAAGGCTAAGATTCATTTCTGTGCATCTCTTTTGTGTGACACAAAAAATTATAAAATTTAAAATTACTATATTGAAGGAAATTCAGTGATTTTTAGCTGAAAAAAAGAACAAAAAGGTCCCAGTCCATTTTTCTCTAGCCATTGTAATTTTAGGGAAAATAAATTCTCTAACTCAAAGGCTGTAGACATTACAAAAATGCTTGAACTATAAAAAAATTAGAAAGTGGTTTGTTATTTCTAATTGCTTTGTCTGTCTGCTTTTATAATCCAAATGTTTTGAATGTACTAATATTAAATTTACTTATCCTTTTTATCAAAGTAGTAGCCAAAATTTTATTGGAAAATGTTTTATTTGCTCATTAAATCACTTCAAAAAATTATTGCAGCAAGGTTTTTTTTTTTTTTGGTCCATCAGATTTTTTAACTTCTTTGTCAAATTATCTACTGGTGGGATTCCAAAGTTCATTATGTGATCCTTATTTTTCTTATGAATATGTTCTCCCATATAGTTAATTTTAGTTTATCACTCCTTTTAATAATTTTGTATTTGGATCACTGACATGATTTTCATTCCAAAAAGGAAATGCTACTGCTGACTTTTCTTCTTGTTTCAATCTGATGTTTCTAAAGTGTTCTTTGACTCTGGTTTTTAGATTTTGTTTAGTTTGACCTATGTAGCATTTTTCACAATTTTTACAATTTATTTTGTATATTCCAGATCTGTTAACTGATGGGATTTCATCTTTTGTTTTTGAATTTAGCAATTTTAAAATTGAATGTCCATTAGTAGGTGCCAAGATTATATTTTGTTCCGTATAAAGAACTTTTTAAATTTATTAAATGTTTTTGGGTGATATGTGAATGAACTGAAGTACCACAATGAACTTATTCATTAGCACTGTCAACTTCATTTAGTCCCCTGTTTTCAATAACAATCTTAGTGTCTCAAACATGTTCCGGGAAAATTTAAAAGTAAGTGTTGTTTAGTGTCATTAATCGACTCCCTTTAAATTTAATCGTAGTGTTGTCTTGAGTTAGAAGCTATGCATATTGCTTTGTCCTGTAACATTGCGGACCCATAATATTTAAAAGAGACAGTACACACTTTTATCTTGGATGATGGGGCAAAACTAGAGCTTCTGCAGTCTCTTCATGCAACTGAAGTCTCTTGGCAGTACTGCAAAGTTCATTATTCAATCACTGTATTTGATCATTAAAATTCTTCCCCATGGGAATGCTGTATGGTTATTGCTGCATTTGAACAGTTGAGCATCTGATATATGTTGTGATGTTTCTCCAAAAATCACTTATGTAGTTGATTTGTCTGCCTGTTTGTATTTAGTACATATTGAAGATACTCCTTTCTTGAGTTTTGCCAATAAAAATTAAATGTCCTACTTCCTAACTTTATTCAGTCCTTGGCAAATGATGGAGCAACAGCTCTTAAAACTAACTCTAGCAATTAATAAATAACTGAAGTTGAAAGTGTACACTTTGAAACTTCTACACTCCATTATGATTATTGGAAACATACATTCTTATGTACTTGATCAAAAATTAATCAGCTTGCAGGCTATGTTGCTTTTAAGTTATTTAAGAACATATTTACTCAACTTAGTAAAAAAATACTAAACTAAACAGGGTAAATGGACTCATTACCCAAGGTATTGGCACAGAAACCAGTTTTCATATTCCTTTTGAACAATTCTGCTTTGTGCAGAAATTGTGATGCATGAATAATGACTGTTTTCTGTAAATTTGTTCTGTTATTATTCATCTTATGAGTGCCTCAAATGACTCCAAGGTATACTCGGACGCATATGGATGTGGTTAAGTTGGTAGCGAAAACACAGAGGAGCACTGTCCTTCGAGCAGGTAGAGACCATTCTCCATCCTCCTGTTGCTTGAACACCAAAATGAGAAGGTGTAAAGTAAAATGAAGTTAATATTGTGTTAAATAGAGCCAACATGAAAAACTCAATGCCATGCCCGGGAATTGAACCATTGATCACCTGGTTTCCATCCAGTCGCTCTAACCCATTGAGCTACCATGGGCAACTTGCCATCACGACACTAAATTCTCCAATTGACTCGTGGTTTACCGAGGAAATATATGAGTCAAATAGAGAATTTAGTGTCGTGATGGCAAGTTGGCCATGGTAGCTCAATGGGTTAGAGCGACTGGATGGAAACCAGGTGATCCATGGTTCAAATCCCGGCCATGGCATTGAGTTTTTCATGTTGGCTCTATCAAAAGCTTTTGCCTATATACAGCTAGTGTGAAGAAATGATTAATTTCCATCAATTAACTAATTAATATTGTGTTGTGCTTGTGAAGTGAAGTAAGTATGTTCACCATTGCCAACCTGACACATGAGCGAGCGTGTTAGTGCATTTCCCTCACTGCGGAGAATCATTTCAGACACCCGATGTGAGATTCCTTTCACTCCAATTTTACTGTTAATCTGTTCTTCTAGATTTCTTTTTTTTTGGGGGGGGCGGTCATACCTATGTATGTTTTATAATTATATGACTAACCTCCTTCATATAACTTCCTCTGCTTTTGACAGATTTTCTGCTCCGATAGATGCTATCATTTGGGAACATAGTTATACACATGGGTCTTTCCTAAGTAAGAAATAACACAAATAAAACTAATTTTCAATTTCTCCATAATTTATACAATTACTATAACAAATGAAATTTTCATTGTTTAATAAGTGTTTGACATTTCCCCCATTCACACAAACTGTTCCCATAGCAGTCAAATATTTTCCATGAGATAAATGAAATTGTGCAACTAAATAAGATGACCAACTTTCGAAAAAGAATGAAAAAGTACTCTTTCATTTAAATTCGTTTTTGATGTTACATCGTATACAATAATGGCTGAAAACATAAAACTGTCCCTTCAAAATATTACATTTGATGTGTCCAAGTATTATTTTAAATAAGTTAATCTTAGTTTTGTTGTATTATCTGTTACTTATGAAAGACCTTATATATAGAGTTATAATGCAGTAGCATGGAACAGTAACATATCATTATAGTGAGAGGAACTTGTTGTGCTTGCAGGTACAGCAAAGCCCAAGGCAGCCGATGTCGGTATTGGTAGGAACTCCATTGCCTCCCATGGCCAGTCAGCAGATAAGCCCTTCACTGGCTGCTGCTGCAGCAGTTGTGGCTCAAGGGAAAACAATGCTTCCAGTTCCTGTGCCTAATTATTCTCCTCCAGCATCACCGTTCCTCACTGCAGAAACTACACCACATATGCAAAATGTTATTTCTGAAATTATTACAGTACAAGGTAGGAAATGTGTAATAGTTCAGTTCAACTGTGCAGTAATTTCACTTAGTATAAGCAAAAGAAAATTTTAATTTAAAAGTGTTCGTTAAGCAAAAATATAAATCTACATCAACAAAATTTGCAGCTATCTGTTGTTAATTCATAATTAACATTTTGGTTTATAACTACTTTAAACTATATTATTTAGATTACGAGGGTTGATCAACAAAGACTGAGACTAATTTTTTTTTTCCACAGATGTTTATTACTGCAGTTCAATGTTTACATGATGTTTTTCAAAGTAGTCTCCTCCTACTTCAATACTACTCTGCCAGTCCTTGAGAACACATGCTGCAGACCATTCTTTGTCAGGTCTTTGAGAATCGCCTCACTTTTCTTGAGCACTGCTTCAGAGTTCTCAAATCGAATACCCCTAAGCTTTGCCTTTAGTGAGGGAATAAAAAAAAAGTCACAGGGTCAAGATTGGGCTATAAGGTGGATGTGGTACACAGGTAATGTTGAATCGTGCCAGAAACTGCATGACTTGATTTGCGATGTGAGGCCGTGCATTATCATGATGAAGTCGTCACCAAGTCCAAGAAAGCTCTGGTCGTTTTTTTGCAATGTGCTTCCTCAGTGTAGCCAATACTGACGTGTAGTATGCTGCTGTAACAGTAGTGTGAGGGGGAACTGTATGAGACGTGAGGCCGTACATTGTCATGATGAAGTCGTCACCCAGTCCGAGAAAGCTCTGGTCGTTTTTTTGCAATGTGCTTCCTCAGTGTAGCCAATACTGAGGTGTAGTATGCTGCTGTAACAGTAGTGTGAGGGGGAACTGCATATGACGTGAGGCCGTGCATTGTCATGATGAAGTCGTCACCCAGACTGAGAAAGCTCTGGTCGTTTCTTTGTAATGTGCTTCCTCAGTGTAGCCAATACTGACGTGTAGTATGCTGCTGTAACAGTAGTGTGAGGGGGAACTGCATGTAACGTGAGGCCGTGCATTGTCATGATGAAGTCGTCACCCAGTCCGAGAAAGCTCTGGTCGTTTCTTTGCAATGTACTTCCTCAGTGTAGCCAATACTGACGTGTAGTATGCTGCTGTAACAGTAGTGTGAGGGGGAACTGTATCTGACGTGAGGCCGTAAATTGTCATGATGAAGTCGTCACCCAGATCGAGAAAGCTCTGGTCGTTTCTTTGCAATGTGCTTCCTCAGTGTAGCCAATACTGACATGTATGCTGCTGTAACAGTAGTGTGAGGGGGAACTGCATGTGACATGAGGCCGTAAATTGTCATGATGAAGTCGTCACCCAGATCGAGAAAGCTCTGGTCGTTTCTTTGCAATGTGCTTCCTCAGTGTAGCCAATACTGACATGTAGTATTCTGCTGTAACGATAGTGTGAGAGGGAACTGTATGTGAGGTGAGGCCGTACATTGTCATGATGAAGTCGTCACCCAGTCCAAGAAAACTCTGGTCGTTTCTTTGCAATGTGCTTCCTCAGTGTAGCCAATACTGAGGTTTAGTATGCTGCTGTAACAGTAGTGTGAGGGGGAACTGCATGCTCGTAAATCATTCCATCACAGTCAAAAAATGTGATCACCAGCACTTTCCCTGCAGATGGAACAACTTTTGCCTCTTTTGGTGTTGGAGAATCTGGCGATTTCCACACTATGCTGGCTTGTTTTCCTTCAGGATCATAAAGATGCATAACCATAACTCATCACTGGTGATAATCGATTTAAAAAATGCATCCCTTCCATCAGCAAAGAGACTCACGGCTTGTCTCCATGCGCACAGCCTTTTGTTTGGGAGTCAACAGATGTGGCACCCAACGAGCACAATCTCGGGTGATATGCAGGTGGTTGTGCAACACACTGCCATATGAAATTCTCAACACTTCACTGAGGTTACGTAATGTTATATGCTGATCCTCTCGGACAATCACAGCAGCTGTGTTGATGTTGACTTCAGTCACAGCAGAAGCTGAAACACCAGGCCCATCTTGCTTAACACTGACAAGTAGGCCTTCTTTAAAGTCCTTGAACAACCTAAACACTGTTGCATAAGGTAGTGCATCTTCACTACACGCTTGCTTCAGCATTTCATAAGTTTCGGTGGCTGTATGGTTTAAATGAAAACAGAATTCGATTGTGCTGTACTGCTCCTCTCACGTCACGTCCACTGTCTGGTATGCGAAATGCATATAGGATCTACAAAATAGATTAGTACTACCAACCTAACAATACGAGAGTGCTGCTGCCTACCAACATTATACATAAAAACCCGCTCTTTTCAAATATTTATGTTACAGATACAAGACTATCATGGAAGCTACAGGAAAAACTCAGCCTCAGTCTTTGTTGATCAGCCCTCATAATTAGACTAAACTCTCGTTAATCTGACCATTCCTTGTAGAAATGGGTGTTGGATTATTGGTTTGATAATGTTTGGCTATACATTGTACTTTATTAATCCAAAGATACATTAAGTTTTGTACAAAACTTATCATTTGGTGTGCACATACTATTACTCACTATGAAACATATCCCAAATTTTTAATTGCTGTAATGATGATATGCGATGGCTGCAGGTTTTATCACATAATCATTTACAGCTTATCTAAAATTTTGAGTTTGTGTTTGAGGTCTAGTGTAACGTGTGTCCTTTACAAGCTGTTGTATGTACTGAACTCTAAAGAAAGCCACAAATTCAATAACACAAGCAACTGTAATACACAGTAACAATAAAATCATTGACACATTATTGCCCATCATTTCTGCTTTTAACATTACACAAGCTACAAGAGGCCAGATGTGGGCCAGATTACCGAGAGTTTAGTGTACCAGATTTACAGGCACAGTTTGAAAATATAGATAATATGAAACATTTATCTTCGTTATCAATTTGTATAACAGAGCAATTTTAGAAATATATGAATGTATGCATCCTTGATTAGCCCATCATTTTTTTAAATATTACTTTCAAGGGGCCTTTACAGCTTAAATGTGCAAAATGTGAGACACAGCTCTCTTTGTTGTTTTTATGATAAGCATTTCATGTAAAATAAAAAGAAAGATTTGAAAAATATTTTGGTAAAAAGTAACATTGAAATATTTATTAAATAAATTACAAAGAATAACAAACAGGAAAATGAAAAATGGTGCAAATAAAGTATATCTAAGACATATTAAATGATTGCAACAAAGAATAACATAAGAATGTTTTAAAACCTACCAATTGCAAAATTATTTTCAGAAACTGCCACTGTTTCCTATGCGCCTCCACCAGATGTGGAAGCAGAAAAAAGACGACGTGAAGAAAAAGAACAGCGTAGGCAAGAAAAGGAAAGGCGTCGCCAAGAGAAAGAAAAACGTCGGCAGTTGAAAATGAAAATAGCAGCAGACAACATGATTAAGGTTTGTATGGCACATCAATAAAAAATGCATTTTTATTTGAGATCAGGTAGATGACAGATGTGAAACTATTAGGTACTATTATGTGTTCCAAATGGGAAGAGTTCTGGGCTCTGGCAAATCAGAAGTGTTAGCATGCTCAGTGTTGCCACCTCGTGATCCACTCTTTTCATATTTCCCTGACATGTTCAAGTCTCCTTTACAGTAAACATAAGGGAACCCAAATTGAATTGTCCAAACTTTTATAATAGTGCTTTTGTTGAAATTACAATTGCATCAAGGATATTCGCATATTATGTACATGTTTTAAATGTTATAATTGTAATTATAGTTTATAAATTACCTATTTTTCTAATACAATGGAACTTGGCAGTGGCGCATCCATATAGCTGTGAATGTCACTTGGGACAAGAGATAATTCGTCATTGTCATTGTGTTCATCGTCCGAGTACTGTAAATTTATGATGATAGGCTCCAAAATCTCGTCATGTGCTATTTCTTTCCAAAAGTCGTCTTGTAGTTTATCTGCATACCTCACACAGTTTTCCCATTCTTGTGATACCTTGTCAATTTATACGTGATTGAGTCGTTCAACATCAGTCTGTTTAAAAGTATTATTTCTGTTTGCAACATACATAATTTGAGCCCACATTGTCAATTGTCCTGAAAGTGGTAAGGGTGAAGGCAGATTAATTTGTCTCTCATTTCAGTTGCAAGCTGATCCAGAATGATACATTTTTCCGTGGTTTTTAAACGGAAGAAAAACTGAATAATACTACTACTTTGAACTTTCTAGAGTAAATAGATTATGAACCATTCATAAACAAACATAAAATGTGATGACTCACATTCTGCCAGGCCAGTAGGAAGTGTACTGTTTGCTCTCTCTTGAATTTAACAAACACCTTGGCCTATTCAAAGTAATTTTTTATCATGTCATTTACATTTCAGTTATGAGTAATTACAAATATATGTACATACCAACCAATAATGATGTTCATTGCAGTGCTTGTGTCATTTATTGTTATAATATAATGGTACTTCATTTATTCGTATTAAGAAAACTATTTGAGCTAGAAATATGGCATTTTACCGTTATGTTAGACACATCATTTCCTACTTTCCTATGGATCACTTTTTGCAAAATCTGAATTTTTGTCTTAGTGCAAATAGTATTTATTAGAGCTGGATTAGGTTGACGCTCATTACACACCAGTTACAGAAAATGCAATATGACAACACAGCAGGACTCCGATTCATTGCTCACCTAGTAGTGTTGAAGGACAAACGTGATCCCATTTGAAATACATAATAGCAATCTTACTGTCATTGTAGCTGTAGCAACTGAGAATATACTCGTAATAAAAGGGGCATTTCATTCCTTATAGGCAACATTGAATTGTTTGCAACAATATTGTTTATATATTTTATGTTCTCTACTTTCACAAGCTTTGCTAATGTTAGTTGTTTTTTACAGAAAGCACTACAGCATGAAGGAGATCAATCAGAAATTGATCTAGAGGAAATGAGGCTCATAGAGGTATGTATATTGTTCACATTTTATTTTCAAACATATTCTATAACTCCCAATATGATACTCGTTCTAAAAAGGTAGGATACAATTTTTGAACCCAACAATGTAAACACATGATTTCATTAAATAACCTTAGGAATAGATAGTCAACATGAAAAACTCAACGCCACAGCTGCGATTTGAACCACGGATCTCCTGGTTTCCATTCAGTTGCTCTTAACCATTGAGCTACCATGGCCAACTTGCCGTCATGACATTAAAATCTCCATTTGACTCGTATATTTCCCCAGTAAACCACTAGAGGCTCTCACATTCGAGATACACCATTTGTGGCGACTTACTATCATAAGTACTTGAGTGTCCAGGCTTCATCATTTAACTCTTATTATTTTAGTTAATTGATGGAAAATAATCATTTCTTCATACTAGCCGTATATAGGCTAAGGTTGTTAATAGATAGAGTCAACATGAAAAATTCAAAACGCAGCTGTGGCATTGAATTTTTCATATAAAACATCAGGACCATCCACAAGCCACCTCCGAAGATTAAACATTTGTTGAGACCAGTGAAAGACAAACTGGACTTCAGAGTTCTGGGAGTGTACCGCATTCCCTTTTAATGTGGGACACCGTATATAGGACAAACCAGAAGGACCATCACTACCAGAATAATCGAACATGAACGGAATATTCGTTTAATGCAACCTGAGAAGTCTGGACTGGCAGAGCATTGTTTTGATAACGACCACAGAGCCAATTTTCAGGAGACGACCATCTTGGCAAAATGCAACAATTACTGGAAGCGGAGAATTAAGGAGGCTTTGGCAATTTCCACTGAAAGGAGCACACTTCATCGTGATGCTGGATTTCAGTTCAGCTCCTCTTGGAAACTGGCCTTAAAAATGGAATTCCATCGATCTAAGAAGCAAAGATCAATACAGCTTGACAATCAAGTTAAGCAGTTACGTTTCTTTGACACTATTTTCTATACTCGCGCCATATCCTGACCTGGCTATGTAGTTTTATGTTGTAATTTGTATACTGATGAGACACCAGTTTACGAGCTTTGCTCAAACATGTAAATGTTATTGCATCAATAATACAATTTGATTTGATAACCCTCGATACACAGACAACCAAAGTGCATCATGACATATAGTCCCTTTTAATGCAGGATTATCTGTGGTGTTCCAAGAAGTATGCTAATCAAACGTAGTTTGGAACATTTTATTAATATGAAATAATAACAAAATATGATTACTAAAGAATATAGTGGTGTTATTCACCTCTTCTCATAGTGAGCAGTTTTATTTGCTGACACACAATATAATACAAGAGGTTGCAGAAAACCTACATATGTTCCTATATGTAGACGATATAGTTATGTTAAGTAACAGAATGACTTTATAACTAGTACTTGACAGATTTCATGGTTGGTTAAAAAGAAATGGCGTGGACATAAATACAGGTAAAGCCAAAGCAATGAAGTTTAGAAGGAAGGAAATATCTCCAAAACTGACATGTTATTATGTGGAACCGACAAGCTGGAAATCGCCAACTGCAATCAATACCTGGGACTTACACTGCAGGTAACAGGCTAAACCTTCACTAAGCATATAAAGGAAAGATGCTCGGCAGCGATAGAAACCTTGTTTGACATAAGAAAGATCCACAGCACAACTTTTTGACATCAAAAGAGCTCCAATTGCATGCTATATGATCAGCAACATATGGGCACACCTAACAGCTGCGAACCTGAGGAGACTTGAGATCAGTGAAAGCAGCCTTCCTCAAGAGAGTCCTCCTAGTATCCAAATCAACCCAATCGAGGATAGATAGATAGACAGATTGTTTTATTCACCTTAGGAATATACAATATTCATGGCTTCGTCAAATTTGTACCCATAAGAATAATACATTTCTTATGAGTAATACAATTATGAATAATACAATAGTAATTAAATAATACAATAGTAGTTAAATAATACAATAGTGATTAAAGTAATGCAGTAGTAATTAACAGAATAATAATACAAATAGTAATTAAGAATAAGGCAACTTAGGTCACATAATAGTTTAATGTATTACATTTTTAAGAACTAGGCTGTAAGAGACATAATTTTTATCAAAAAAAAAAAATCAATATTTACTTTATTATTTAATTTTACTTCTTAGAAACTCATCTGTTGTCTGTGACATTACTTTTAGTAGGATATTTTTTACAGCTTTTCTGAATATTACAAGTATCACCTCCGAAGTTGCACAGGTATTTATTCACAAACATCATTTTAGGAAGCATTGATATGTTGATCATGTTTTAAGTACTTTTCCACTGAATAATAGCAACCTTCTCTTAAAAATGATTTTACAGACAGTTTAAACCTTTTTTCCGATGTTATACTTTTAATGCCATCGGGTAGTTTGTTATATAATAATACTGCTTTATGTTCGAAGCTATGTGTGAATAAAGTTGTATTGTGGCTTATAATGCGTAGATCTGATTTACTTCTTGTATTATGTGTATGTATCTGCGAATTTGTTTCAAATTGAGCAAGTACAATTCTTGTCCTAACTAGAGCTTCATATATATACACACAGGGTAATGGAAGTATTTTTAGTAGTTTAAAATATGGTTTACAGCTTGTGGTGAAAGGAATATTTACTATATAACGAATAGCCCTTTTCTGCAGTCTAAATATTTTTGATACATCTTTAGCATTTCCCCAGCTAAGTATACCATAAGACATTACAGAATGAAAATAAGCAAAATAAATAATTCTCAACACATTTGTGTTTACAGACTCCCTCATTGATTTAATAGCGAATGTAATTCTGCTTAGTTTCAATTCTAGTTGCTGAATTTGTTTTTCCCATTTTAAATGTTCATCTAACCATATTCCTAGAAATTTGGTATTTGATTCATAGAGTAGTGATTTATTCCCTAAATATATACTTGGGAATTGAGCAGTGTTATTTAGTTTGTGGTGAAAGCCTATAGCTACTGATTTTTCTTCATTTATTTTTAGCTTATTTTTTAAAAACCAATTGACAATTTTTGTATTAAAAGTATTATTATAGCTTAATACCTCGTTCAAGGTTTTCCCAGAGACAGACTTATTGGCAGAGACAGACTATGCCTAAGGGGTTCCATAACGAAATTGATTACTCACAGCAGCACTTTTTTCGTTTTGCGTTTCTAAATTTACTAAAAAGTGGAAAATGACTGGTAAAGCTTTAACTGAGTTTGCAAGCCTCAACAACCAGTAAACTGTTTTTGAAACAGGCCCTTATAGACTATACAACATATCCTTAATTATGGAGTAGATTTAGGAATATCAGACACATAACATCTACCAGTTTTTCTCCTATCTTAATGTTAATTGAAACTGGGGTACTTTAGATCAATTTTTATATCATAATGGTACATTACAAAATTGCTGTTTTAAGGAATAAACCTGTTTATCTAAAGAGTATAAAGGGTAAAAAATACATTTTATGTTACTATAGGAAGCTATGCTGGAAGTTCCTGAAGAAGAACATTTCATAGAAGGAGTATCTGTAGGCCGTAGAAAGAAAAAGAGGCCTCCAGTTCAAGTTAAACCTCTTCCTCCAGCAGGCAAGGGTATCCTCATATCTCCTGGCTTCAGGTTAGTAATTATAAATTATTCTTCTATTTTACTGCACATAGGAATTTAATTTATAAGCCAGTGTTTATTCATAGCTAATTATTTTCTCCATTAGAGAATATTTCAGTCTGTTCAGTTCTGTTATTTATTCTAATATATTTATATTTATGCTGTTATATTATTGTTTAGATGATAAATACTAGGTGGTCTGAAAAATTTCCAACGTAATAAAGATAAAAGACATTTATTCAGAATTTTATTTTATTTTTTATTTTTCAACATAGTCTCCTTGTAACTCTACACACCTCTCCCAGCGATGCTCCCATCTCTGTAACCTGTCCAAATAGTACTCGGCGTTTTTCAGCATAGTCTTCTTGTAACTCTACACACTTCTCCCAGCGATGTTCTCATCTCTGTAACCCGTCCAAATAGTACTCGGCGTTTTTCAACATATTCTCCTTGTAACTCTACACACTTCTCCCAGCGATGCTCCCATCTCTGTAACCCATCCAAGTAGTACTCGGCGTTTTTCAACATAGTCTCCTTGTAACTCTACACACTTCTCCCAGCGATGTTCCCATGTCTGTAATCCGTCCAAATAGTACTCGGTGTTTTTCAACATAGTCTCCTTGTAACTCTACACACTTCTCCCAGCGATGCTCCCATGTCTGTAATCCGTCCAAATAGTACTCCGCATTTTTCAACATATTCTCCTTGTAACTCTACACACTTCTCCCAGCGATGTTCACATCTCTGTAACCCATCCAAGTAGTACTCGGCGTTTTTCAACATAGTCTCCTTGTAACTCTACACACTTCTCCCAGCGATGCTCCCATCTCTGTAACCCATCCAAGTAGTACTCGGCGTTTTTCAACATAGTCTCCTTGTAACTCTACACACTTCTCCCAGCGATGCTCCCATCTCTGTAACCCATCCAAGTAGTACTTGGTGTTTTTCAACATAGTCTCCTTGTAACTCTACACACTTCTCCCAGCGATGTTCACATCTCTGTAACCCGTCCAAGTAGTACTCAGCGTTTTTCAATATAGTCTCCTTGTAACTCTACACACTTCTCCCAGTACTCGGCGTTTTTCAACATAGTCTCCTTGTAACTCTACACACTTCTCCCAGCGATGCCCCCATCTCTGTTACCTGCCCAAATAGTACTCAGCATTTTTCTCTGCAAAATAATTGTTCACAAAGGTGATTGCCTGTTCATTTGACGAAAATCTCTGTCCTCTGAGAGCGATTTTCAGATGAGGGAACAAAAAGAAGTCGCATGCGGCTAGATCTGGTGAGTAAGGCGGATGGTCAAGCAGTTCAAATTGTAATTCGTGGATTTTTGCCATTGCAACCACGGAGGTGTGAGAAGGTGCATTGTCTTGGTGAAACAGGATTTTCTTTTTCTGCAAATGTGGCCGTTTTTCCACAAGTTCTGCCTTCAGCTTGTCAAGTAATGATGCGTAGTATGCTCCTGTAATAGTTTTTCTTTTTGGAAGATAATCGATTAAAATAACTCCATGACCATCCCAAAAAACAGTCGCTATCACTTATCCAGCTGAAAAAATGGTTTTTGCTTTTTTGGAGCCGGTTCCCCCTTTGCAGTCCACTGTTTGGACTGTATTTTTTTTGGGGGGGGGGGGGGGGCATATAATGGGGTATCCAAGTTTCATCGACAGTAATTAATTGGTGCCAAAACTCGGATTTATTGTGCCTAAACTGCGCCAACAGAGCGTTGGAAATGTTCATTCGAACACGTTTCTGATCTAACGTGAGCAAACGTGGCACCCAACGCGCGGAGAGTTTTCTCATGTCTAAATGTTGATTTAATACGTGACAAGCACGTTCTTTTGAAATGTTCATAGCCTCTGCTATCTCTCTCACTTTAATTCGGTGGTCGTCTAGCACCATTTGGTGAACTTTGGCAATGTTTTTGTCAGTAGTTGCAGTTTTTGGACATTCTAAACGTTCATCGTCTCCCAAGCTCTTATGGCCACGTTTAAATTCAGCTGCACAAGATATCACTGTGGTAAATGATGGTGCAGAGTCCCCATACACAGAATCCAACTCATCTTTTTTTTTGCATAGGCGTATTTAATGACAGTTCGATACTAAATTTTTTCCATTTTCATAAAAACACATATCAACTCACTCAAACGACTGTTACATAACAACTGAGCGTCCAAAATGGCTGAAACTTTGGTGAGTAACTGTCAACAGATGAAGAACGAAATTCACTGGCTTTTATTTACGAGTGGTGCCATGTTCATATTGTTGTTGAAAACTTTTCAGACCACTCTCATAGTGTTTAATATGAGTCAACTATTGTCCTTAGACAGTAGTCTATTCTGGTGTAATTTAAGTCATATTCCTAAACAATACAATTAAGCATTTGTGCCTCTGCATACTTTGAGATGGTAGGCATTGTTGGGAGGCGACATGAGTGCATTTACTCACAAGAAATTTCTTAGGAAGGGTTTGAGGTTCACTTCTAGCTCAGGATTACATGGAGCTTTGCTCTCAGGGATGGTACACAACATGACTGATTCGTTTTTATTTCTCTATATTTGTTATCTTCCCTTCATGTACTGAACTTCATACTCCAGTGCATTTTCCTGCACACTGTTGCTATGATTAATTTTATGTAGCATGCATCTTATCACCTGTATGCAGTGCTGCCTTCCTTAAATACCAGTGTATCCGTCGGTTTCCTGGCCAAGAGTGGCTCTTGAAGATCAGTGAAGTGTCTCTGGCTTTCCCAAATAACTGTAAATTACCTCCCCTTTTGAGATTCTTGATCAATCCTTTCTACCTGGATTTGCGTGATGCTCAGTCAAGTCTCAACAGAAACAATCCTAACGGCATCTCTCCCTTCATTGGTTTCAACATATTGTGATTTTGTGGGTTCGTAAAATTAAAAGTCAAGTTTGCAGAAATTCAGAATGCTCTTAATTTCAATAGAAAGACAGTGTTTGTACACCCCTTTGCAGCAAGATGACGTAACATATACCAACACAATCTCTCATGGCTTCTGCACATGTAAATAAACAAAAGAGTTCAAAGTATAAAATTGAAAGAAGCATAGAGACAGTTAAGCACAACTTAGCACAAAAGTGAATCAAGAAGATATTGATACACTGCTTCACTCAAACTGTTTTTTCACAGGACATGTTTCAAGAGCTTTTGCTCTTAGCTGGAACTCGACTGGTGCAAATTGTAGTGGTTTCCTCTTTCTTCGTATGGTCGATAGATGGCATGATGTACTTGTCAAAGATGTCTGGTGGTGGAGTTTCAAAATTCATAATTCATAATGATATACATCTTTTATAAAAGATTTTATTTTATGTATTATAAAATAATACATCTTTAATCAAATACGTTAATCACCCCATAGACCTTTCCCTATGGGAAAAAATCTTCATTAACAAAAATCGTCATAGAGTCATGAATTTTGAAACTCCACCACCGGACATCTTTGACAAGTACATCATGCCATCTATCGACAATATAGAGAAAGAGGAAACCACTACAAGTTGCACCAGTCGAGTTCCAGCTGATGATAAGAGCAAAAGCTCTTGAAACATGTCCTGTGAAAAAACAGTGTGAGTGAAGCAGTGTGTCAATATCTTCTTGATTCACTTTAGTGCTAAAGGAGTTCACTTTCAAATCACAGCTGCACACACTCAATTATCGAGTCCAATTATGACTGTCCCCTGACAAACTGACCGCAGCTTCTTCTATATCTCCACTCATTGTTCTAGAAATTTGTGGAATGTTCTCTAACAGTCAAGATGGCACCAGAAGAAAGACAAACCTTCCAGACATCTGTCTCTTTCCTTCTCCATTTCGACAAGTTTTTATCTCCGCGCTGCACTATCTGTCTCTTTGTGCGCATCTGCTGTGCCTGTCACAACAATGCCTAGTGACAATATGAATGTTCTGCTTCAACTTTTACCTCAACTTATGCATACTCCTACCCCCATCTAAGGGGTAAAGGTTTGCATGGATCGCATTTTCGTTACATATTTTTAAAAGTATTTTGGAATAGAAGAAGTGGTTTTAACCATTATTAGCATTAAACCGAGAAATATATAGTCAACAATAAAAAAACTCACACATATTGTGAAGTTCTAACCATGGATGATAATGGATGAGAATAACGCATGGCCAGATCTTGCACGGAGGGAGCTAAGATGTGATACATATGCTTTGCGGAGAGGTTGGGATTTTCTGTATAAAGGTTCAATCATATTACAAAATACTGAAACTACAATTTAGACATGAAAGGTTTATTACAATAATAGAAAATATACAAGTGGTCACATGGTCCGTCCTTGTTGACTGCTGGCTCACAAGAGACAGAGAATGCTTCCTTGTACATACCTCACTATGGAGTGGAGGAAGGGAGAGGTCACGTGACATGTCGTCTCACACAAAACTACTCATTGATGACCCAACAGATTATTTGAATTAAACAGTCACTTGTGAGAATAGGTAACAATTAAATGCACACTGTTGCAAAGGACTTGAGAGTTTAAGCGAGTACAGAAGCTGATAGCTCAATGGTTAGAGCAAACAGATGGAGACCGCAAGATCTGTGGTTCAGATCCTGGCCATGGCTCTGAACTTTTCTGTCTGACTCTATCCAAACCTTCCCATACACACGGTTATTGTGGAAGAACAATTAATTTCCATCATTAATCAAGAGAGATTGATGTTGTTGGCAATAATTTATGAAATTAATATAAGATATGCAAAGATATCCAAACCTTTAGATTCTAAAATTCAGTATAATTATACTTTCATTATATCCACAGCCTGGTGTTGGGGTATGAAAGAAACATAACTCCTTATTATAAAAATTATTTGTGGTTGGTTTATTGACACTCGTCACTTACTTTTTCATATATTTATGAGAGACTAGTTTCAAAGGCCCTGGCCTCCATTTTCAATCTCTTCCCAATGAAAATGGAGGCCAGGGCCTTTGAAACTAGTCTCTCATAAATATATGAAAAAGTAAGTGACGAGTGTCAATAAACCAACCACAAATAATTTTTATATTAATTTTGACATCACTGTTACTAAATTCCTCCAAACACACATAACTCCTTATTTTCAGAAGGATAATTTGGGAAAATAAAGGCTGTTAGTAATATGTTAACATATATTTTGCAATCAAATAGATGTTTGTGGAAAAGTGGGTAAATAAATATTTATACTTGGAATGGAATATGGAACAAAATAATATGTCTTTCAAACATTCTGCTAGAAAAATTATAAGCAGTAAGGGAAGTATTATAAGAAGTCAAATTGCAAAGAACTGTACGTGTTAAGCATATAAATGGGATAGCATTATTAATACTGAGAGACCCAAAAACTTCCTAAATGGCTGCACCGTGTTTTTTCTGTCTGCGCCCTTGGCAATCATTGCCATCTGCTGCTATCAAGGAAAGGCATGGATGAAACCATGCAACATTTGAAAACTATTTTTAAAGAATAGAGCCAGACTGAAAAATTCAATGCCATAGCTGGGATTTGAACCACAGATCTCCCACTCTTCATGCGGTTGCTCTAACCCACTGCGCTATTATGAACCAACATGCCGACATGACATTAAATTCTCCACCTGACTCGTATGTTTCCCAACAGCTAGTGTGGAAGAAATAATTATTTCCATCAATTTACCGGAATAACATAGTGGTTTAACTATGAAGCCTGGAACTTAAGCACTTACAGCATAGTAAGTCATCACAAAAGGTGCGTGTCTTATAGCATATGAGAACTCCTAGTGGTCTACTGGGAAACATATGAGTCAGTTGGAGAATTTAATGTCATGTCTGGGACTTAAGTACTTACAGCATAGTAAGTCGTCACAAAAGGTGCGTGTCTTATAGCATATGAGAACTCCTAGTGGGCTACCGGGAAACATACGAGTCAGTTGGGGAATTTAATGTCATGTCTGGGACTTAAGTACTTACAGCATAGTAAGTCGTCACAAAAGGTGCGTGTCTTATAGCATATGAGAACCCCTAGTGGTCTACGGGCAAACATACGAGTCAGTTGGGGAATTTAATGCCATGTCTGGGACTTAAGTACTTACATCATAGTAAGTCGTCACAAAAGGTGCGTGTCTCATAGCGTATGAGAACTCCTAGTGGTCTACCGGGAAACATACGAGTCAGTTGGAGAATTTAATGTCATGTCTGGGACTTAAGTACTTACAGCATAGTAAGTCGCCACAAAAGGTGCGTGTCTCATAGCATATGAGAACTCCTAGTGGTCTACTGGGAAACATACGAGTCAGTTGGAGAATTTAATGTCATGTCTGGGACTTAAGTACTTACAGCATAGTAAGTCGTCACAAAAGGTGCGTGTCTCATAGCATATGAGAACTCCTAGTGGTCTACCGGGAAACATACGAGTCAGTTGGAGAATTTAATGTCATGTCTGGGACTTAAGTACTTACAGCATAGTAAGTCGCCACAAAAGGTGCGTGTCTCATAGCATATGAGAAACCCTAGTGGTCTACCGGGAAACATATGAGATCCGTGGTTCAAATCCTGGCTATGACATTGAATTTTTCATTCCGGCTCTATTCATTCAAACCTTAGCCTACACACAGCTAGTGTGGAAGAAATTATTATTTCCACTACTTTTAAAGGTTTTTCTTACCCATGTTATTAAAGAAGCTGAAACTGGTGACTGTCGTTATCCAGACATATTTGGCACCTCTTTATGAAACTATCCATCATTCGTCGTAGTTCATGTTGCATAATACTGGCAGTTTTCTGGCCGTGCTTTTTTTAATCCTTCCAGGATGTGGGTTTGTCTTATACGCTTTATGCTTTAAGTTACCTCAGAGATAGAAATTTCAGGAGGTTAGGTTGAGGGCCTGAAGGGGCTGCAAATCTATGCTCATAATTCTGTCCTGAAACACATTTTCAATTAATAGATAGAGTCAACATGAAAAATTCAATGCCATGGCCAGCATTTGAACCATGGATCTCCTGGTTTCCGTCCAGTCGCTCTAACCAATTGAGCTACCATGGCCAACATGCCGTCCTGACATTAAATTCTCCATTTGACTCATATATTTTCCAGGTAGACCACTAGGGTATCTCACATCCGAGATACACCGTTTGTGGTGACTTACTATCGTAAGTACTTGAGTCCCAGGCTTCATCATTTAACTCTTAATATTTTAGTTAATTGATGGAAATTAATCATTTCTTCATACTAGCCGTATATAGGCTAAGGTCCTTAATAGATAGAGTCAACATGAAAAATTCAATATAAACCGGCCATGGCATTGAATTTTTCATGTTGACTCTATCTATTAAAGACCTTAGCCTATATACGGCTAGTATAAAGAGATGATTAATTTCCATCAATTAACTAAAATATTAAGAGTTAAATGATGAAGCCTGGGACTCAAGTACTTACAGCATAGTAGTTCAAATCCCGGCTATGGCATTGAATTTTTCATGTTGACTCTATCTATTAAAGACAGCCTATATACGACTAGTATGAAGAAATGATTAATTTCCATCAATTAACTAAAACATTTTCAATTGTTCTCATTGAAAGATTGGCTGTATGAGCTGTTGAGAAAAGGCAAAATTATACTCCCTGTCTGTTAATTCTCTAAAAGAAGGGGAGCAAAAATGTATTCAGGTATGTATGTTGACTCAAAAAAAAATTAAACTTATAACTTTGTTCGCTAATGGAGAAATGCCAGCATTTGTTGATGTGAACTGCAGCGAATGAGGGATAGTTTCCTAAAGAGGTACTAAACATGTATGATGGCCAGTCTCAACATCTCCTTTAACAGCACAAGTAAATAAAGCCTTTAAAGTTTTAAAAATGTTGCATGGTTTCAGTTGCATCTTTTTATGATAATGGTAGATGGCAGTGAGTGTTGATGTTGTGGACACTGTACAGCTGATTCAGATGTTTTTGGATCTCTTGGTAGAAACCTATTAATAGGTGTACGTTTTGAGACCTTTTATCACCCTTTAGAGTAATTCAGAGAAATGTAACAGATATGCTTTTGATTCAAAGAAAATTTAAATACTTCCTTACTAAATGAATGTATATTGAAACAAATATTAGTGCTGAAGTAAAATATGTATTTTATTTTTATTTCTCCCAACAGAGATAAGCCTCTTGTGACTGAACTGGAAGAGAGGAAGTCTGTTAAATTTGCTGATGGTGTTCGGCCAGGTGAAGGAACATCCCCTTCTGCGGGAGAGGATTTGCCTTCACCACCACCACCGCCTCGTAAGCTGCCCAAAGAGAAGAGGTTCAAAAAGAAGAAGAAGAAGAAAATTAAGGTAATAATATGCTAAGAATTATTAAATTTGTTCCTTGAAGAGTTGTCAGTTACAAAAGAGGGGGATCTCATCTTTATAAATTTTAATATGCCAGCATTTACTGGTAGAGCTGCTACAGGCAGGATTCACCAATGTTGTTCTAGTATTCTAGTCTATTAAATATGTGTTGTAAGTTTATAGGAAACAGATTAATTTAAAAATGCTATGCATAAACTGTACACAAAAAACTTTATTTTCTTCTGGAATATCTCATGGTGCAGAATCCAAATGAGCATTTGTAACTGAGGCATGTGTATTAAGCAGAGTCACAACAGAACAATACAAATAGTACAGTATTTTAAAGTAAAGCTTCCTTCAGATGATCATGTTCATGATGACAATGATCATGCTGTTGTTGTTGTGGTTACTATAATTGAACTGTTACTGTTACTGTTATTATTATTATTATTATTATTATTATTATTATTATTATTATTATTATTATTATTATTATTATTATTATTATTATTATTATTATTATTATTATTATTATTATTATTATTATTATTATTATTATTATTATTATTATTATTATTATTATTATTATTATTATTATTATTATTATTATTATTATTATTATTATTATTATTATTATTATTATTATTATTATTATTATTATTATTATTATTATTATTATTATTATTATTATTATTATTATTTACTGATAGACATCACACAGTATTTCAAGCTTTGTCAAGTTTTATACTATTTTTAAATAGTTCTTAAATAATTCTACGTGTATACTAGAAATTCAAATGCAGAATAAAAGTTTAATTTTATAACGTCTATTCTACAGGAGACTATAAAATGCTCCTAACAAACTTCTATGACTATAACAAACTTCTAGAGGGGACTGAGTAGACAATATTCTAATTTGTTCCTTGCTACAATCATTTGAAAACCTATATCGAGATTTAACTGTATTGGAACACCACAGTGAAGCGAAAAATTATTAAATTTTAGATGAGTCGTATTTTTTACACATCTTCTTCACTTTCGTACCTATTTTGAGGACATGTTTCGCAAATCATCATTTGCATCTACGGCTCTTATGCGACTGAAGCTAGATCCAGCGGTGTGGGTAATTCTGGGGTTGTTGCTGCCATCTGTTGATTTAGTGATGAACTTAAATGTGTGACGAACTTAAGTTCATCACTAAATCAACAGATGGCAGCAACAACCCCAGAATTACCCACACCGCTGGATCTAGCTTCAGTCGCATAAGAGCCGTAGATGCAAACGATGATTTGCGAAACATGTCCTCAAAATAGGTACGAAAGTGAAGCAGATGTGTAAAAAATACGACTCATCTAAAATTTAATAATTTGAAAACCTGTTTTAAATCCGACCACTTCTACAAGTAATTTATTAGATGTAACCCAGTGCATTATCCGGTGCCACGGCATAGTGGGCTAAGGCATTATGCCTTGGTTCCCTGCCACGGAATGCGGCCCAGGTTCAATCTCCATCATTCTCTGAATAACCCAGATTTTCGTTAACCCAGATGGGCCATGGTCCCAGTTGATCCGAGTAAATATGGTTCTATTGTAATGGGACCTGTTAGCTTGGCTATAATTACATAACCATTCAGAATACTTGCCGACACATTGATACCAAATCTGTGTTGGATTCCCTAGACAAGCGTGGTATGCAGATTTTGTCTGCACTCACATGGGTGGATCCACCTCGGTAGTGTAGATGGTAGCGAGTCTGCCTCACGTTCAAGAGGTCCCAAGCTCGAATGTGGGTTAGCGTGAGTTACCTGGGTAAGGCTTGTTCCAGGGTTTTCCCTTATCCTAAAGGACGAATGTTGGCTAACTCTGTGCTGTATGGACCCTGGGCTTCTTTGAGCATCATTTCATCTGTTTCATTCATCATCTGATATGACCTAACGTTGGAGGACATAAAAGTACAAAAATAAATAAATAACACATGGGTGTTTCGATGATTGAAAATACAATCCCTAGCAAATTTACACTCATCTGTGAAAAGAATGCACTATGGAAATACTAGGTGTTGATGCAGTACAGCAGAAACTGCATACAGAACTCAATGTGTGTTGCAAAATCAGCTGCCATTATTGACTGTACTTTGAAGGTGGTATGGATGTACTTATTGGTCATGCAGAACATACCAGATGGTACAAAAGTGAATCGAGAAGATATTGACACATTAACTTTAAAGAGAGTCGATTAAAGACACTAGACAACACTTACTTTTAAATTTTTCCGGAACTAGTTTCAGAGGCTTTGCCTCTATCATCGGCCGGCTCTCGACTGATTCTCGTTGGTGTAGCTGACGATACCTTGTCACAGGTCTCCTCTGGTGGCGGCTCAAGGAACTTGCTGAACAAATCCTTCTGGGGGATGTCGAAATTGAATACTTTGTTCCTATTTTTTGAAATGAAGATTTGTTCCCATGTGGATAGTTCTTATAGTTTCTTTTTCTTATAGTTTAGCACACAGACTGGTAAACATCCCTCTCACAGCAGAAGAATACAAAACAGAATACAACAAAATAATTGAAATAGCACAAAAAAATAACTTTCCCAAATCATTAGTGGACAAAAAAGTGAGCTTGGCAAAAAAGAAGAAGCTACTAAAGGAAACCACAACTCTCTCATCTACAGAAACTAATATGATTTTCAAAAAATTCACTTACCATCCATGGGCCTATGATAAATTCAAAAAAGTCTTCAAAAAACAAAATATTCAACTAGCACCAGTCAACCATTTCTCCTTAAAAAACCTAATTTGCTCAAACATCAAAGATGCCATTCCATCAAACAAAAAATCTGGTATATATCAAATTGAATGCAATGACTGTAGTCAAATTTATATTGGAAAAACAAAAAGAAATTTAGAAACAAGAGCAAAGGAACACTTTAGAAACATAAAATATAAACAATTAGAAAAATCAGCAGTTGCCACACATTTTTGGGAAAAAAACCACAACATAAATCCAGAACCAAAACTATTGAAACATACATCAGGAAAACTAGAACTATCCACATGGGAACAAATCTTCATTTCAAAAAATAGGAACAAAGTATTCAATTTCGACATCCCCCAGAAGGATTTGTTCAGCAAGTTCCTTGAGCCGCCACCAGAGGAGACCTGTGACAAGGTATCGTCAGCTACACCAACGAGAATCAGTCGAGAGCCGGCCGATGATAGAGGCAAAGCCTCTGAAACTAGTTCCGGAAAAATTTAAAAGTAAGTGTTGTCTAGTGTCTTTAATCGACTCTCTTTAAAGTTAATTTATCATAACAACACTGTTTTCAACACTTCCAAGAAAGTAATTAGATATTGACACGTTGCTTCACTCACACTGTTTATTCACAGGACATGTTTCAAGAGCTCTTGCTCCTATCATCAGCTGATACTCGACTAGTGCAAATTGTAGTGAGTTTCCTCTTTCTCCGTTTTGTCAATAGATGGCGTGATGTACTTGTCAAAGATATCCGGTGGTGGAGTTTCAAAATTCAAGACTCTATGACGATTTTTGTTGATGAAGATTTTTTCCATACAGAAAGGTCTATGGGGTGATTAACATATTTTATTAGAGCTTTTTTCCTACCTTCAGATCCAGTATTGAAAGAGGAAAGCAAGTTTACTATTCGAGAAAAAGCTCTAATAAAATATGTTAGTCACCCCATAGACCTTTCCGTATGGGAAAAAATCTTCATCAACAAAAATCGTCATAGAGTCTTGAATTTTGAAACTCCACCACCGGACATCTTTGACAAGTACATCACGCCATCTATTGACAAAACGGAGAAAGAGGAAACTCACTACAATTTGCACTAGTCGAGTATCAGCTGATGATAGGAGCAAGAGTTCTTGAAACATGTCCTGTGAATAAACAGTGTGAGTGAAGCAATGTGTCAATATCTTCTCGATTCACTTTTGTACTAATTTGTGCTTCACTGTCCCTACGCTTCTTCCAAGTTTATACTTTGAGTGATTGGGCCTACAAGTCTGAGAAGCATTCAAATCTCGATAGTGTGATTTTTTTAAACCGTCAACCAAGATGAAGGACCAACGAATAGTAAACTTGCTTTCCTCTTTCAATACTGGATCTGAAGGTAGGAAAAAAGCTCTAATAAAATATGTTAATCACCCCATAGACCTTTCCGTATGGAAAAAATCTTCATCAACAAAAATCGTCATAGAGTCTTGAATTTTGAAACTCCACCACCGGACATCTTTGACAAGTACATCACGCCATCTATTGACAAAATGGAGAAAGAGGAAACTCACTACAATTTGCACTAGTCGAGTATCAGCTGATGATAGGAGCAAGAGCTCTTGAAACATGTCCTGTGAATAAACAGTGTGAGTGAAGCAATGTGTCAATATCTTCTCGATTCACTTTTGTACTACTTTGTGCTTCACTGTCCCTACGCTTCTTCCATGTTTATACCAGATGGTGCTAAGAGCAACATCCATTGCACGTACAATGTGTACTCATTGAGGCTCGACCATGTCATTGTGGTAGGATAGAGGTCACATGACATCAGCTGATCCAACATAAGCATCTCCCACCAAGATTACCCTGTTTCATATCTACCAAGCAAAACTGTTTTCAAACAGCTGTAGCATGGAAACAATGTTTCCAGACTGGGGATCCAATTCAGAATATTATCTACTCAGTCCCTTCCACAAGTCCTAGAAGTTTGTAAGGGGAATTTTAGAGCACCCGGTATACAAGCATCTTTGAATTAAATATTGTGACTTTGTGGGTTTTTAGAATTAAAAGTCCAAATTGCAGAAATTCAAAATGTACTTTATTTCCATAGAAATACACTTTGGTCAATCCTTACAGTAGCAGAATTACGTAACATACACAAATACAGTCTTCCAAGGTCGCTGAACATAAACAAAAGCGTTCACAGTTGCAGACACACGAGACTCAGTTCCAATTACACTCTGTTTACGACTGTCCGATAAACTAGCCACGGCTTCTTTTATACGACCATTTATCATTCCAGACGGTTGTAGAATGTTCTCTATCAATCAAGATGGCACTAGAATTTTCCATTTATCTAACTTTATTTGTTTTGGCAGACCTTTTATCTCCGCGCTATCTTTATCTGTTTCGGCATGTTCTTTATCTCCGTGCTGCACTATCAGTCCCTTATCTCTCCGTGCCGCACTGTCCCTTTGTGTGCATTGCCACCAGTCGCAACAATGTGTGTATGTGTGCTACTAGATATTGCACGTAAGGAGGGAGAACTACTCCTTATATTTATAAAAGAGGGAGAGAGAGTGGACTAATGGGGAGCAATAGGATTAAACTTGATGATCTCTGAAGAAAAAGAAGAAATGCCATA
Source organism: Mantis religiosa (assembly GCA_030765055.1). Classification (NCBI taxonomy): domain Eukaryota; kingdom Metazoa; phylum Arthropoda; class Insecta; order Mantodea; family Mantidae; genus Mantis; species Mantis religiosa. Next base: position 11,407,089 of record CM060958.1, read on the forward strand.
ATCTGCATTAAGTGCAAGATAAAATAGGTGCTTTTAGCCACAATGTATTTGCATTTTGTATTCTTTAATTTTTAATAAATGTATGTTATTTTGGTTCCCAGGTGAAAATAATTCGACAGATTAATGTGGAGGATGATGACGACGATGAAGATATCTCTCCTCCACCCCCACCACCAGGTTCTCCCCCTCCATTGTATCCAGGATATGCGGCAGGATATCCACCAGGTTATGTGTATCAGCAAACACCAACATATACTGGTATGTCTGTTTCATAGTGCTGACTTAGACATATTCTTTCATGTTAATTTTTTGTTTATTTTGTTAAGAGAAAGAAAAATATTGATGAATAAAGCATAACAATCATGTTTGTAAAACAGTTATTGACAGTTATTAAAAATGCTGTATTAAAAAGCAGAAATGTTTAAAAATATTTATGAGAACACTACTTTTTAGTTAAAAGAGGTAGAACCTATCCAAATGTTATCCTACACACGGCTAGTGTGGAAGAATGATTAATATCCATCAATTGACCTAATAGTGGTTTAGCTATGAAGCCTATTTTACATGCTTCTGGCATTAACGTGGTGTGTGCATGGATCCCTGGTCATGTAGGCTTGCGGGGGAATGAAATGGCGGATTCAGCAGCCAAGACGGCTACCATCAAGCCCAGGGTTTGAGTACAATCTGTGACATTGGAGCCATATTGCGGAGAGCTGTGCAAACCTGCTGGCAGGAAGAGTGGTCTGCTCTCCGCAATAACAAACTTAGATCTGTGAAAAAATTCCGATTCCCTGGGTTACCTCCTGTCGTTCATCTCGTCGCGAGGAGGTGAGTTTGGCTCGGTTGTGTATTGGGCACTGCTTTTATACTCATAGTTTTCTTTTTAAAAAGGAGCCTGCTCCATTGTGTCCATTTTGCAATGAAGCGTTATCTGTACGACACGTGCTTTTAGGGTGTTTTTCCCTAGCACACCTTAGGACATCTCTGCAGCTGCCGGCCAGCTTTGCAGAAATGCTCGTGGACGATAATCAAGTAGTGGAGAAGGTTTTAGATTCTTTTCTAGGTTAGTCTTTAGGATTTAGTGAACAGAATTTTTGGTAGGTTGGATTTATATTTGTTTTTATTTATTTTACTTTTGTTTGTTTTTTGTTATACACGTGTATTTTTGTAAGTTCATTTACACTTTTATAGATTTTTAGAACGATTTATATCTGGCTTTTGCCATGATTCGTTTTTTAAAAAGGGCGCTGATAACCTCTGCAGTTGAACGCCCTTATACTAATCATCATCACAGCTATGAAGCCTGGGATGTAAGTACTTACAGCATAGTAAGTCGCATAAACAGTGCATATCTCATTGTATATGAGAACTACTAATAGTTTACCGGGAAAAATACAAGAGAATTTAGTGTCATGCTGGCATGTTGCCCATGGTAGCTTAATGACTAAGAGCAACCGGATGGACACTGGGAGATCCATGGTTCAAATCCTGGCTATGGCATTACATTTTTCAGTCTGATTCTGCCTGTCCAAATGTTAGCGTATACATGGCTAGTGTGGAAGAACTATTAATTTTCTTCAATTAACCTAACTATGAAGCCTGGAACTTAAGTACTTATGGCATAGTAAGTCGCCTCAAATGGTGCACATCTCATATATGAGAACCCTTAGCAAAGGGTCTTTCAACAAGAGTGTCCTATCTTTGAACTTATATAAAACGTGTTCTGTAAATGATAGAGGTTTATTTATTTTTTTTATTTTGGAACATAATTAATGTTATTACCAGATATCGGAGCCTGTACACCTTTAAAGGGATATGAAGTTTAGGAGTCTCACAGTATATAACTGCTGATGTCAGTCTTGAAGACAACACACAGGGATAGTCCTGTTCGCAACACGCAGCTTTAGTTTCATTACAATTCCTGTTCACCATGCAGGTAGATCTGTCTTCCAGGGAATGCAAGGTGTTGGACATATTGTGTTAATAGCATTACAGCATTACTTTCACAACAATTATTGGAAAATCTCCATTTTATAAATCAAAAGTTTTGGGCATTATCAACAACCATTAAACACTCAAAGTATAAACTTGAAAGAAGCGTAGGGACAGTGAAGCACAAATTAGTACAAAAGTGAATCGAGAATATATTGACACATTGCTTCACTCACACTGTTTATTCACAGGACATGTTTCAAGAGCTCTTGCTCCTATCCTCAGCTGATACTCGACTAGTGCAAGTTGTAGTGGTTTCTTCTGACAATACGGAGAAAGAAGAAACCACTACAACTTGCACTAGTCGAGTATCAGCTGAGGATAGGAGCAAGAGCTCTTGAAACATGTCCTGTGAATAAACAGTGTGAGTGAAGCAATGTGTCAATATATTCTCGATTCACTTTTGAACCATTAAACAGCTTGAAGAATGTAATTTCGAGATGTCTAAAAGCAGTTGAGGAGGTGTCTGCAAAAATTAACAATATAGAGAATGCACCACCTACTAAACGAACAAAAACTGAATTAGCACAAAAGTGAATCGAGAAGATATTGACACACTGCTTCACTTACACTGTTTTTTCACAGGACATGTTTCAAGAGCTTTTGCTCTTATTATCAGCTGGAACTCGACTAGTGCAAATTGTAGTGGTTTTCTCTTTCTCTGTCATCGATAGATAGCATGATGTACTTGTCAAAGATGTCCGGTGATGGAGTTTCAAAATTCATGACTCTATAACGAGTTTTGTTAATGAAGATTTTTTCCCATGGGGAAAGGTCTAGGGGTGATTAACATATTTTATTAGAGATGTTTCCAAGTTGATGTCATGTCTAGTATTCAAAAAATGAAAAGCCACTGCTGATTTTTCTGTTTCACCATTTTTAATGTTTCTTTGTGGATATCAAGATCAAAAAAATGAACAACAAACTCACTTTTGGTATTTACAGGAAAGCGACACACACAGATAACTATATTAAGAACAACAGTTTCAACCCAAAACAACACCAACATGCCATTTTCAACAGTTTAATCTTTTGGATGATCAACTTTCCACTAAACAGAGAAGATTATCAAGAAGAATACCTACACATAAAAAAAGTAGCTATGTCCAACGGTTTCAACCCAAATTCAGTGGACAAAACAGTTAACAGACTCAACAAGGCTAAGAAAATAAAAGAAACCACCACCCTAGAATCTACAGGAGTAAAAGAGAAAAAAAATTTAAAAAAAAAATGTACCTTCCATCCATCAGCCCATAATAAATTCCAAAAAATCTTCTCAACACACAACATAATTCTTGCACCTCAAAATAGATTTAATATCAGAAATGTGTTAAAAGCTCCCCCCGCCCACCCCCCCACCCCAAAAAAAAAAAATTCAATTACTACCAAACAAAAACCAGGAATCTATGAGATCGAATGTGAAACTTGCCCTAAAATTTATATAGGAAAAACAAAAAGAAATATTGACATTAGAACTAAAGAACATATAAGAAACATTAAAAATGGTGAAACAGAAAAATCAGCAGTGGCTTTTCATTTTTTGAATACTAGACATGACATCAACTTGGAAACATCTCTAATAAAATATGTTAATCATCCCATAGACCTTTCCGTATGGGAAAAAATCTTCATTAACAAAAATTGTCATAGTCATGAATTTTGAAACTCCACCACTGGACATCTTTGACAAGTACATCATGCCATCTATCGATGATACGGAGAAAGGAAACCACTACAATTTGCACTAGTCGAGTTCCAGCTGATGATGAGAGCAAAAGCTCTTGAAACATGTCCTGTGAAAAAACAGCGTGATTGAAGCAGTGTGTCAATATCTTCTTGATTCACTTTTGTGCTGAGTTGTGCTTCAATGTCTCTAGCTTCTTTCAATTTTGTACTTTAAAAATGAATTGTCCAGTATTCAACACAAAAATACTGAATTTTCAATGCTGTGTAATATAAGAAATAAATGAAGTCTCGGACAAACACATGAAAATGATCTGTACTACTCATATGCACCATTAACGTCATGTGACACTGAATAAACTTTCTCCCAATATTTTTTTATTGTTTCAGTGAGAGGCATGGAAAGTTCACATTCAATAATTTACGAATGTACATGGTTGTTCTCTGTAATTCCCGCATCGAAAGCAATGAGGAGGATGGCATATTATTGTATCGTAGGTTACGTATCCGCACCGGACTGTACACACACAGAGCTTTGGTATACTTGTTGACATCGGACATTTGTTGATGTCGCGCTTGACCTTGTATAATACCTGTGCATGTACATTGTTTGCTAAGGTGTACAGAATCCGATGTCTGGTTATTACGTATAGAAGAGAACAACAGTTAAGAGAGTGCTGCAACTTTGCTGGGTTGTGTGTATAAGGCTGAGCCAATTTTCAATGACAAAAGAACGTAAATTAGGTCCAACTTCACGAATAACGCTGTATGTAATTCGTAAGGTCATTTACTTTTTCTGGCTTGTTGGTATTAACTCGAGATTTAGCATAACCCCACAAAAAGTAATCCAACAGCATTAAATCATGTGATTTCGGGGGCCAGTTGACATCACCACCACAGGAAATGATGAAACCTCTGAATTTCTCCTTCAAAAGACTGATTGATTCGATAGCAGTATGACATGTGGTAACTTCCATCTTCCTGGAACCAGATGTTTCTGAGATCCATACCATCCAATTGAGTGCAAAAAAAGTGTCTTATAAGATCCCAGTATCATGCAATACATGGAAGGTTTGGCAAACAGATGATCCATTTTGATAATAAATTTTCACAATTTCTACGCTTTACTGAATGCTGTGACATTCCATGGCTATTTGTCAATAACAATTGTAACCACATGAAAAAAATGACTGCTGCAACTCAATAATGGCAGCTAACACATGTTAAAGATGGAACACTCTTGCTGAAAGACCCTTTAGTTTACCAGGAAAAATAGTAGAAGTCAGTTGGAGAATTTAGCATCATGCTGTCATGTTGGCCATGGTAGCTCAATGGTTAAGAGCAAGCGGATGGAGACCGGGAGATCTGTGATTCAAAGCCCAGCTATAGCATTGAATTTTTCGGTCTACCTATCCATTAATAGCATTGTTTGTGTCTGCAGTGGTATCTGCTCCTCCAGAACCTACCACATCAGCACCAGTGAATGTTCCCGCAGCTCCAGTGAATGTTCCTCCAGCAGGAGCAGCTACAGCGTATGCACCAATTTATCAGCAACATCATACCACCACCTCCACCAGCACTACAGTACAATTTGCAGCTCCTCCACCTCCACCACCTCCTCCTCCCCCTGCCGCAACCGTTCCTCCCTCAGCTCCCAGTCCTCTAGTATACCCTCCACCTCCTCCTCCACCACCATCATCGTCCCCATCTTCAGGGATCAAACCACACAAAATGAAGTGACCATGACATCTCACCTTTCAGTTCCTTACTAGCCTGTGGTCAGTAGTCACTCTGAAGGTGCACCTTGTTCCAATGCTTTTTGGACACGGCCTTAAGATCAGGTGACCACCATGTTGCTCAACCACTGGAGCTAAGGCTGTACAGCACCGCTGCAATATGTATGCAAGTTTAAACGTAGCTTTTTATATATTTGATTTATATGTCCTTGTATAGACAGATGCCTTTAGTAAGACTGTCACTATTTTCACTGTTCCAGTGAAATGTTTTGATAGACTTAATATATTGTCAGGCTTTATTCCATTGTTAACATCTCAGCAGATATCTCTAAATAATTAACTTATCTGTATTTTTAACCAAGATTACGTAATTCAAAAGATGGTAAAATCTGACTCTGACAGAACATGACATTCTTTAGAAGATTTTCCATTTGAATGGGTTTCCAGTTTTAAAAGGATTCTTCGGATATCTGAGAAAAAATTAATTTTTATGAGGTAATACACCTGTTAAGAGTGTTCACATCAGCTCTGCTTCAGTACAGCATCTATACAGGGGAGTAAAAAGTATGGAAGAATGCTTGTAACTTTGTTGTTATAGATATGTAAAATATGTAGCGATTAACAGTGAAGCAAACAAATATATACAAATATAACAATTTGTAACTTAAAACTTCACTTATCTTATAAGAAATGATGATGATTTTCTTATAAATTGTCCGAGATGGCGATTTCATGTTAACTTTTACACATCCTCAGCCAGAAACAAAGCTGTTGTCATCATTACGAACGCTAGATGTTTTTGTCAGCACTGCCAAAATCTGAAAACAAAACAAACTTAAGAACAGAATCAACTGCTGGTATTTCAAAATTCATTATGCAATGTTTATTTTTTAAAATAAATATCTTTTCCCAAATCATTAAATCTATCGGGACATTTAATTGTTTTAATAATTTAACTTCAGGATTTATATTATATTTACTTCCAAGTCGCTTAATTTCAGTTTTTTCTTCTATGCTCATGTTTGAAAACGGGTGTGCTAATATACATTGTATGGAATTCATTGTTTCTTCTTATAACACAATTTACCTGTATTTAAATAAATCACTCTGATGCACTACTCAAAACATGGCACAGCTAACAAAACGCGGCATAAACCATATGGCTGTGTACTGATAGGTAATAGTTCACCGATGCGAACATTTAAATATGAGAGCAATAGATGGCGCTGAAAGCAGAAGGAGAAGGCTAGACATTCACTGTTCTCTGGCTGCTAGGTTAACCAACCTTATGCAATCTTATGCCCAGCACTCCCCCTCCCCCCCCCCCCCCACTCAACTTGCCTTGGCAGTCCCTAGGTCCATCCTGCCCTATACCTACCCATTGTATGCCAGTGGTTTGCATCTGGGAGTGACTAGGCAAGGTCGAAATGAACTCTAAATGGAACGTGCCATTGAATTAAAGGGAGACCCAACATTTTGGTTGTAGCGCAAACATGCTACCCTATTGAGAAGCCGCCCCTGATAAACAGCACTGTTTTTAGTTAACCAGAAAACAACCAACAAAAGCTACATTGAAGTTATTATGTCTTTACAGTACTAAAGTTTACAGCTGTAAAGTCTTTTTCAAGGAAGAATTATACAAGTTCTGTCAAGTCAGATTTTACTGTAACAGCCATTCAGTTTTCAGTACAAGGATTTTAAGTTTAGATAACATAAGGTAGTAGATTTAAGGAATACTTATAAGCTTTACCTTAATACATAATTTCTTGCTGTCATAAAAATGTACACGATGGAAGCTTCTACTTACTGCTTAAAGAATTGTCTCTTGTCCACCATCCCTTAACCGTATCTTATTTTTATATTTTATGCCTTCAACGTAGCATATCTAGATACAAACTTGCTCATTGGTGTTTTAAATGAAACTAACTTGAGTCGTAAAAATTAAATTATGGATCATGTATTATTTATATGAAAATGATGGAATTTTCTGAGATCTCACAGCTGTTTCTACTCCAAATAAAGAAAGGACTAAACTACCAGCTATATTTTGGAGCTGCATATACAAGATGAAAGGAAATTTATTTTCGGAGTTATGTAACTAAATAAAATAATCATTAAGATTATTGCATAACAGCATCTGCCTATTTTCTGCAGTCATGTTCACATGAACATTTACCTTTCTACAAATTGTAAGTTATGATAAATGTAATAATTGCACTTTACTGACCTAGTAATATATCCATAAGTTGATTCTTAAAATGAATAGCACTTGTTTTGTTTTGTTACATTATTAAAACAGATTTGGGTTATGTGTGTTTGAAGGAATTTAGTAACAGTGACATCCAAATTAATTGAAAAAGCTATTTGTAGTTGCTTTTTAACACTCCATCTCATAGATAGAGTCAACATGAAAAGTTCAATGCCACGGCCGGGATTTGAATCAGGGATCTCCTGGCTTCCATCCAGTCGCTCTAACCCATTGAGCTACCATGGCCAACTTGCCGTCATGACACTATAGAGTTGACACTATATGAGTCAAATGGAGAATTTAGTGTTATGACGGCAAGTTGGCCATGGTAGCTCAATGGGTTAGAGCAACTGGATGGAAACCAGGAGATCTGTGGTTCCCTATATATTGCTAGTATGAAGAAATGATTAATTTCCATCAATTAACTCCATCTCATTTTTATTTTTTGAGGGACTAGTTACGGAAGGTGCTGCTTCGATTCTCAACCTCGAAGGTCAACTATCATCTAGCTTCCGAAACTAGTCCCTCAAAAAATAAAAATGTAAGTGACAGAGTGTTAAAAATCAACTACAAATAGTTACTTCAAGAATTGGGTTGTTTAGGCAAATAATGCATGTCAAAAAAACAAACCTGAAATGGTAGTTTAAAGTTTGTAATGGTCAGGAATTAATCCAGCTATTTGTGTACAGAAAATACAAAGCTTATTAATAAGAGTATTTGCCTGCCTCGGTAGCGTACATTGTAGTGTCTGCCTCACGTTCAAGAGGTCCCAAGTTGGAATCTCGGTTAGGGTGAGTTACCTGGATAAGGTTCTTTCTAGGGTTCTTCCCTTATCCTGAAAGACGAATGTCAGGTAGCTCCAAGCTCTATGGACCCTGGACTCATTTGAGCATCATTTCATCCATTTCATTCATCATCCGATATGACAATGTTGGCGGAAGCAAATTGCAAAAAAAAAAAAAAAAAAAAAAAGTATTTGGCTGGAAAGGATTAAGGACATTTGCATTTTGAAAGCCAATTTGCAATCAATTTATATTCATTCTTGCACATTTCTCTTCATTGAGGACTCTGAAACCTCACAAGATCTTTGTTCTTTTCATAATTTTGTTGTGGATAGCTTCATTTACAAATCCATGATTTCTTTTAAATGAATGTCTTTTTTACATGCCCTTTTTACATTGACTGTCTCAGTTATTCATGAATAAATTATTTGGATTGTAATCATCCATTGATTGAATTTTAAAATGACAAAAGGATTCATTCTTTGTGTTTTTTGTAATTTACGTCCTCCAACGTTAAGTCACATCGGGCGATGAATGGAATGCATAAAATGATGCTCAAATGAGTCCGGGGTCCATTGGAGCTTGGAGTTACCCAACATTCATCTTACAGGATAAGGAAAAACCCCGGAAAATACCTTATCCAGGTAAGTCACCCTGACCGAGATTCGAACGTGGGACCTCTTGAACGTGAGACAGACATGCTACCACCACGCTACCAAGGCGGGCATTCTTTGTGTTTACACAAAAAAGCATTCAGAATACAATAAACATTGTGGCATAAGCAGCACAAAGACACTTGCCTTTGTAAGATATGCTTTTTAATTTTCTTATTTATGAGCAGGAACAGAATATAAATAATGCAGGAAAACATTAAGAACTGAGTTTAAAGGAAAAAAACAAAACACTTTTAATAGCTATTTTAAACAAGTGTACCATTACCAGTTTTCAATTTATCTCGCTAAAATGTATATAAAATAAACCAGTCAAAATGATAGGGACAAGCATACCTAATCTTTGTTTCAAATAACCTTGCCCTGCTGACATGTATCCCCACCACATACCATTGCCTTTCCCTTTCCCCTAATTTGTTAATACTTTCAGTGCCATAGGCATTGCTTTCACACCTTGTGGAAACCTGCAATAACATCATAATTGCCAAGAAGATAGTTAAAATCATACAAATAAAGTTGTGAAGGCGTGCAAAAATACTATACCTTGTTTCACGTAAGCTTGCCCAGTATCTCTTAACGGTCACGTGACCTAATCACCTCTCATTGGCTGCTGTTGTGGTAATGACTGTCGGGCGGTAAAAATTAGTTCGTTATTTAACATGGTGATATATCATTATATGTTGGAAGAGAATTGTCAAATTTATATTTTCGTAACTGTTTTAATTAAATATATTACGCAACAGAGTTTATTTATCTGAAATGCATGTTAATTCTTAAACGAAGAGGAGTTTCCTTTGCTCTCAAGCACATGGCACGATAGCACGTGATTTAGCGGTAGTGATGACATATTTGTTTATGACTTTTATCACTGACATTGTTTTGAACTGGGTTAGTCATGCATCGCCATTCGAGAGTTCGGGAGCTAAATTATTTTATTGATCGTTTATTGCGCATGTATTATATGTATAATGGCAGAGTCTACCGCCAGTTTTTCGTTTAAGTATCGCAAGGATAATTATTTACAAACAGGCGAAAAAAGAATTGTGTTGCATGTGTTTAATGCACTCACAGAGAAGAATCCGTCTTTGTCAGTGAGAGAAGTCGAACAGCTGTGCTCTGAAGTTACTGGCGTGAGTGTTAGATCCGTAGGAACATCGCGACATGAAATTGAGGAAACTGGAAAACTTACCACTCCAGGCAAAAGCAGGAATAAACAAAAGTGCGTGCTCGGAGAAAATACGTGAAAAGTGTTGTGCGTCGTCATGTGTGTAGTTTTTCTTTAGAAACGAACTCCCTAACATAGTAACATTTCGTCTGCTGTAAATGAGGATGCAGATTTACAAAATTTCAGCAGATTGCTTATACAGCTGGGATTTGTGAATGAAAAAAGAGGCAAGAAAAATGTGCTAAAAGACAGAGGCGATATTGCTGTGTGGCGAAGACGCTATTTAAGGACAACCACACTGCACCGAGATACAAATCGCTAAATATACACGAAGAACACACGAAAAGTAAAGTATGGTGTGACACGACTTTTAAAACTGAAAGACAAGCATTTTTGGAAGGTATGTGTGCTGGTTTAAAAAATCCCAGTGGAAAAGGCCAAATGCCTTTCATTATAAACTCTTTCAGTTTCATTGCTCAGCCATTCTGTTTCAATTTGCTCAGTTCATTATAAACTTGTATTTTTGCATGCCTTCATATCCTTATTTGTATGATTTTATTTATCTTCCCGGCAATTATTACATTTACTGCACGTTTAAATATGACGGGAAGGCACCGCCTATGGCGTATGACGCGAAAGCATTAGCCAATTAGGGCGAGGGGGAGGGTTGTTGAACGCAGAGTGATACATTTCAGCCGGGCAAGGTTATATGAAACAGAGAATAGTTTACATGAAACTCAACTCACACATTGAATGGTAATGTATAACAAATCCAGTTCAAAGTAAGGTCAGCGATAAAAGTAATATAAACAATTATGTTACGACTACCAATAAACGCATGTGCTATTGTCAGTCATCTCTTGAGACAGGTTTGAAGAAAAGCATCCTATTTAATTCATACAGTTATGAAAATATAAATTTGACAGTTCTCTTTGAATGTATTAAGATATATCTTCATTTATATTTATAAAGCCAGGGTAGCGTAGATGTTTCATTCGCGGCTCCTGTGCTAAGGATCCTAAGTTCGATTTATGGCTCTGGGGGTTGGCGATTTTTAGTTGGCCCTATCCATGCCTTCATCTCTGTCTAGCACAAGTGAAGTGTCCCCTATGCCCAACGTGGTTCAGAGTCCATGGTGTAAACTGTAGGTCCTCTCACTTCACCGTGATCTTCACTATCACCCTATCGTTGGAGGTAATAGACACCACCCTCTGCGTGCCTGCACCTGAGAAATGGGTCCAGACATCACTTGGTGGGGCGAGGTTACCCTAAAGGCCAAGATTGCCATGTGGGGCGTGTTGGTAACCAGCCACATTTATAACTATAACTAGACCACGAACAAAATGCAGTTGGAGGCAGGGCTTACCAACACTGGAGTACTCTAGGTTTCTCCATCTACCGTCCTTTTAGGTTGCCTCTCCTCCATCGCACGGGCTGCACGGTCATCTGTTTCACTCGCTTTCGCATTCACTGTTAGATTCACTCTTCAATTTTCTTCTGAATCACTGCTTTGTTCCTCAGGGTTTAAAGAAACTATGATTCTATCTATTTCTTGATCGATTGAGAGGTCATGTCCAAGGTAATATTATTTTCTGTTAACTTAACACTGTCATAACACTTAAACCCATTGCTCAGCAGAGTACTCCAAAAACAACTGTTGGCACAATTCTTCTTTCTCCTTCAAGCTCCCGCCAATTTGTTGGCACGCAACTTTTTCCTTAAATATCACCCCATATCATTTCAATGGGGTTTAAGTCAGGGTGATAGGGTGGAAGGCGCAATGGAATGTGACCGTGTTCATAAATAATGTTGTCAATGGTGAATTGCTTCTCACGAGGCTTATTGTTGATAATTTCCAACAATTTTGCTTTTGACATTGCAGGGTCAAAATCGATACTGTGGTCCTCCATCCAGCATGTCACTTCAGATTTTAACGTTGCCATGTTTGGCTTCTTGTCCCACTCACTGTTGTGGTACTTAGCATTATCCATTACAATAACACTAGGATGGGAAAGAGCTAGAAGAAGCTGCGTTTCCAACCATTTCGGAAGTTTTCAAAATTCATGGATTTGTAATAGTCTCCTGAAGTTTGTCCGCCTCTAAAAATTAACAGTGCACCCTCGACAAACCCGTCCTCACCTCCACCCTGAACAATAATTAATTTCTGCCCCATTCCAATGTTGACTATAACTCTTCCTATGTTCTTCCTCTGACTGCCAGCACTTGCTTACTGAATGCGGTTGTTGGATGTATGTTACATCTATATATACAACATTCCATCCCTCTGCCGTGTACTTCCTCATGTCATTTAAACACTGTGTTCGCCAAACAGCTATATTCGGCCGTTCTACCAAAATCTTGCATTTGGATTGGCAACACCTCCATTTAAACCCCAGTTGTTTAAGCTTTGCTCGCAAGAACTCCCACAATCAAGGATTCTATCTTCTTTTAGACTGGCTTAAAGTTTTTTTTTTTGTTGTTGGCACCTCTTTACACTCAGTAGAAAATGCATGGATTTTCTGACAAATAGTGGAATCGGTAAATGAATCCACTTCAATTCTAGGTTTCTTTAGCTCTGATTTTCCATCTGGAGTGGAGAAATTCAGTGTACCCTTTGTGATGGACATTCTTCCCTCTTTTAAAATGTTACTTGCAGTTGTTGCTGAAACACCAGTTGCTTCACTCATCATTAACAGTGCATTAACATTTTGTATGTTAAACCTTTCTTTCATGTTCTTGAAATACTGGGCAACATTATATACTATTTCACGAGCCTGACCTCTGAGTGACCTTCCAGAAATGCAAGAAGACTTTGAAGACTGACAATTCATTTTTCTGGATGTTTTTAATATGCTTTGAAAATCAAAACAATATTAAAATACACGCAGAGGTTTGCTTTCTGTAGCATGCCGGAAGGGAGAGGTGGGAGTCACGTGATGCTTGGATGGTTAGGAGGGGAGAAAGCTCTGCTCGTGCATGCACACACTGACCGCATTTTGTTTGTGGTCTACCTGTAACTCATTTTTACTGCACAACAGTCTATATGGCAACAGCAGCCAATGAGAGGTGATTAGTTCACATGAGCGTTTTATGGAGAAAGCTTATTTGAAACAAAGATTAAGTACCCTTTTTATGTTGACTGCCTCAATTTACTACAAAAACTGCTTGTTTACTACAAGCTTGACAATGATACCTTTTATAACTTTTGTTGCACAGAATGTTCACACTTCCTCTTCATCCTGTATTTGCAGCATTAAGCATTATTTGAAATATAAACTGTAAGTTTTAGTAGAATGTTTTATCTAATTACACATGTTAGCTTTTGGTGACAGAGCAGCTTAAGGAGATCTGAATGCACAAAATGCATGGACAATCACATACTCTATGTGCTTGCATATTTTATATGCAGTGAAATGAAATAATTATGTCTGATTAATGTTAAGTGTGAGCAATTTTCATGAGTTGCTTGTTAATTTAAATGTAATGCTAAAACATTGTGAGCCAAAATAGTTTTCTAGTAGGTTTTGAAACCAACCCAATATTATTCTCTAGTTGTTCGGAAAAACTGCTGCCAGAAGTAGCAGTTTTAAGTTACGATGTAATAAGGCAGCTTTTCTGAAAGCCTATGAATTTGTTAAGGTGCTTAATTTATAATCATATTGTGATGCAATAATCCTTGGTTACCATTTAAAGTGCTTTAGAAAACAAAGAAAAGAAAAAATGCTATTATTATTTAAAAAAATAAAAGTAGAAAAAGAATGCTCCCAAGAAAAAATTATAAATCTACTGTTATGAGAGATAAGTAGACACTGCAACACCAAGAATATGCTGATTTACTCAGCAAACAGGTTGATGTGGTTGACTTTATATGTCCAAGAAACATAAGGAACATTTATTTGTACATAATAAATTTTATGTTTAACAGTAATTTGAGAACAAATAATATTGACTTTAATATTGTTTTGAGTCGAACTAATACTCAATGCTCCACATATTGCTAGTGTTTACCTAGAACTCGTTTCGTTAGGATCTTCCTAAAATCATCAGCTATTGTCGACTAATGGACGTTGGTGTGGTGAACTCATTGGAGGTGATAGGTGCGTCTCTGTCGGTATCTTGATGAACTTGAAGTTTGGGTTTTCTTCAAAGGTAGTGTTGAAAGTAAACAATTTTCTTTCATATTTCTCTACGAGGATTTTTTCCCACGTGGTTAATGCAGCTGAATCTTGTACACTTTTTTATGAGTGGATTTCTCATTCTATATCATGATTCTTCCAAAAATGGTACGCTACCGTCGATTTATCTATTTCTTTGTTCCTGATGTTCCTAAAATGCTCTTCAAGACTAATTTTCAAATTTCTTTTAGTTTTTCCAATGTAAAAGTTGTCATAGCCTTTGCAGTTTATCCGGCACACACCTGATTTTTTGTCTGTGGGTATCTCCTTTGTATTATGTGATTTCAAAAGGCATTGTACACTAAATTTGTTCTGTGGGTCCAAGGTAATATTGGCGCGGCGACACACACAAAAGGTTGGGTGCAGAGAGATAAGCGTGGCAAATAAAGATAGCGGAGATAAAGGACTTGCCAGCATAGATAAAGTTCTGCCTAGAAAAGTCTGGTGACGTCTTGATTGTTTTATAGAACATTTGATTTCTTGTTTGTTCCAGAAATATCTAGTGATTGATACAGAACAGTCTCGAATTATCAATGAGGTATTTAAGGAAGCTACGACTCACCAAGAGTCAGTCGTAAACAGGTCGTAACCAGATGTTGTAACGAGAGCTGATTTTGTAAACAGGTGTAATCAGGACGCAGTTGTTGTGGTCATCGACCTTGGTAGATTGTGATTGTGTATGTGAGTGTATTTCTACACAAAAAAAGAACAATTTGAATTTCTGCAAATTGGATTTTTAATCCTACGAACCCACAAAATCACAATATTGTGCTCTTTGAAGACTTTTTGGGAAAGGTGTTGTTACCCGATTCTCCAATTTGCTGCAGATAGGATGCACCTTGGCTTTTTTGAAGACCCAGGTCGGGAAGCCAGATGTAACAGGGCTACTTTGCTGTAGTTTGAATTGTTTCTTGATGATTGAGTTTGATTAAATAAGAGTCATGAGATCTCTTGTTTTCAGGTGTGGTTTCTAGTGACATAAATAAAATTTTAGATAAGTCCGATTTTGTAATATATAATTTAATTGTATAATCTGGATTACATTTTACTTGAACTTTCTTTCCTAGTCAATCACTGCAAGTTACTTCCAACACATTGATACATCCTTACTTTCTTAATAAATATTTTCCGTTAATTACATAAAATACCTCACTCGTGCACATCTATCCATCACTTTAAAACTTTCTATCTTCATGAAACAAGATTATTGATTTTCTTCTTCCATCCAAAACTTTTCGTCTTTCCACATCCAGCAAGATTATTGATTTTCCATTACAAAACGTTTATGTTCACAGCAACATTTTCCCATCGTCATGAAACAAGATTACAGAACACATATCTCACAAGATTATTGATTTTCCATTAATATCGTTATTCCTATATTAATTTTATGATTGGCCGATTTACTGCTATATCACCACATCACATAATACAATTATTACTACGACCAATCACAAAATTACACATATTTTTACACATTTCAAACCAAAAAAAAAAAAAAAACTACCATTACAGTGTGTAGCTCTGAGATGATATGTAAATTTCCTGTATGAAGTTTCATTGCTGATTGGGGAAAGAGTAGTTACTTGTTTGCATCTTTGTTATCTTTTGAATTTATCAATTTTTTTTTTGACCATTCGTTCATAAAGAAATAAGAAAGAAAATTGTTTAAGTTCGACACTACCTTTGAAGAAAATCCAAACTTCAAGTTCATCAAAATACCGACAGAGATGCACCTATCACCTCCAATGAGTTGACTAAACCAACGTCCATTAGTCGACAAAAGCTGATGATGTTAGGAAGATCCTAATGAAACGTGTTCTAGGTAAATACTAGCAATAAGTGGAGCATTGAGTACTAGTTCGACTCAAAATAATATTAATGTTGTGCTTCATTGTATCATAGTCCTTACACATTGAAATATTGACTTTATTTATGACACAAAGATAGTTTCCTTCATTAAAGTATCGTCTATACTCTCTTCTGCAGTGCTGTACTGGCATGTGGCTGATGAGATGTCTTTTAAAGGATTTTAAGATAGCTGAGAACATAATATATATGTTGTAGATGTGTAAATATTAAAAACAGAGATATAACAACAGTAGTTTTAGCATTAAAACAAATATAAAGCATTGAAAGGAGCATTTTGAGAATTGGGTTGGCTGTGTAAAGTCTCAGCGCTAGTCTGTTACAATTTAGAACTTATTTAGCTGGTACTTGGTGACAGTAAAGTTAGTGAATAAATAATCTATTATGCAAGCTGATGTACTCTGGAATTCATTATGCAATACCTGTACAGTGTACCTATCTACTGAGTGTGTCCTATAAGGGAGAGGTGACCAGACACTTTTGTGTGAATGATGTGTGTGAAATAAAAAGTGAAACTCGCAGAAGATTTTTCCTTCTTCATCTTTTATTTCAATTAAGTGATAGTTACAGAAACTGCTGTGATTTAAAGACTTTTCTTCCTTCAAATTGTTTTTTGTTTCATGTGATTTGGAAAGAGATAATATATTTACATAAGAGTTGGAACCTCACTGTCATTGAAATCAATTTTAGCTATGAATGTAGCTCGGTATTTAATATTTGTTTTTAAAAGTGCCCCAATTCACACTCTAACAAATATTTGATGTGAATTTGTTTAATGTAGTTATAAATTCTCTTTTGTAAACCTAATGATGAAACTAATGCCCGATTTCACCAACAGATGTTAAAATCGATGTTAACAAATGTAAAGTAACAATTGTAACAGCGCTAAAAAGCTGTTAAATTTCTTGCATTTCACCAACCTGTTTTCTGAAAATGTTAACAAACACGTGTTCATGCCAAGAAACTTGTAAATATTACAGCTATAGAAGGCTATGGATGAGTCGTATTGTTTTCTGAAAGTACTGTGATGCGCTTTTGTTTTCATTTTTGTCTAAACCGCAGTCCACATACAGCTAAAAAAAATGGCGGATAAACATAATCGTAAACAAAAGCCGTGAAACAAGTTTCTCATCGATGGAGAAAGAATTGTTAATTGAATTGGTGACGAAGTATAAGGATATCGTGGAAAATAGGACGGATGCGGTGAATGTAAAAGAGAAAGATGTCACGTGGGAAAAAAATTGGAAACAAATTTAATTCAAATGTATGTGTCATTACTAGAAACATGAACCGTATTATGTAAATTTAAAACGAGGTGCGAAGAAGGACAAGTGACAAGTGACTTGACATTTCAAGATGGGAGGTGGACAATGTATTATCCACATAATTCAGTGAATTATAAAATCGCAAGGTTATTAATACTTGAAGCAAAGGCGAGATCGGCATATTCCTTTCTGTGCATGTTCTAACCTCTCTTGTACTTCTGCAGTAACCTTCATAGCAACATGTTTCGACAGTCTATACCTCTGTACAAAATTTTCTTCTGATAGCTTCTCAAAATAATTTCTCCTCATAGGTCGTACTCTATTACGAATGCCATTTACACGATCTTAAATATAACAAATTGACATCAACAGCTGCATTCACATCCGCCATCTTGTTTACAATTGTTAAGGACTTAACAACAGAAATTTGGCTTGTTAGTTTAACAAGAGACTTAACACGAGTGTTAAGCTAACACTTGTTGGTGAAATGTAATTTTTGTTTTAACTATTGCTAAACTTGTGTTAAGTCTTAACATCTGTTGGTGAAATCAGGCGTAAATGTCCTATTTTCTTTTTCATAAAATTAAATTTGATATTTATTTACTTGAATAATTATTTTTTTTTTATTCTTTTTTTATTTTTCTTCTACAAAAATGAAATTTGAAGGATATTACATTTTTTTTAAACTTATCTTTCTTAACTGATTTTCATTTTGATTTAAGAATGGAAAAATAATTTTGTGACTTCACATACAAAGTAGAAATCTGATTATAGTTGTTTAAAATGTTTTGTTTTTAAATTGTACATATGAACAATTTTCAGTATTTAATGTTACAGAATTGTGTAAAATATTTTGACATTATTACTTTTACTTTTTTGGGTTTAATAAAATCATAGTAAAATACTGCTCAAGCTTCATAACTGGACCTTTCCCAAATATCACTTTTACCTAAGAATTGCCTTGTTTCCCCTCCTTTCTCCTAACGTTTTTGCAGTAGCTCAGACTACAGGGAGCAACAGTTTAAGAAAACCATTATGTTAAATTAACTTTAAAGAGAGTCGATTAAAGACACTAGACAACACTTACTTTTAAATTTTTCCGGAACTAGTTTCAGAGGCTTTGCCTCTATCATCGGCCGGCTCTCGACTGGTTCTCATTGGTGTAGCTACACCAATGAGAACCAGTCGAGAGCCGGCCGATGATAGAGGCAAAGCCTCTGAAACTAGTTCCGGAAAAATTTAAAAGTAAGTGTTGTCTAGTGTCTTTAATCGACTCTCTTTAAAGTTAATTTATCATAACAACACTGTTTTCAACACTTCCAAGAAAGTAAACCATTATGTGTTTCAAATGGGAAGGTGTTTGTCCTTGAGCGCTACTAGATAAGCAGCAATCAGAGTCCTGCGGTGTTGTATTGCATTCCCCCTAAGTGGTGTGTGACGAGCACCAAACTAAGGAATCTCTAATAAATACTATTCGCGCTAAGACAAAAATTCAGATTTTGCAAAAACTGATCCATGAGGAAGGAGAGAGTAATGTATTTAACATAACCGTAAAACCCCATATTTTTAGCTCAAATAGTTTCCTAATGCAAATAAATAAAATAGATACTATTATATTATAACAATACATTGCAACGTAAATACTGTCATGAATATCATTTTTGGCTGGCATGTATGCGTGAATGTATATTTGAAATTACTCAAAACTAAAACGTAAACATTTTACATGCCGTGATAAAAGAAATGTGTACTTTGAATAAGCCAAGGTGTTTGTTAAATTCGATGAGAGGAAACAATACACTTCTTGCTAGTCTGACAGAACGTGTCTGGTCACATTATATCTTTGTTTATGAATGGTTCGTAATCTCTATTTACTCAAGAGAGTTCAAAGCAGTATTATTCGGTTACTCTTCCATGAAAAAGTGTATCAGCTGGATCAATGAGATGCGAACCTTCCCACCCTCCTTACTACTGCTAGAACAATCCAGTTGAGTTAAAGTGGGCTCAAATTATGTTGCAAACAGAAATAATATTTTTAAATTGACTGACGTTGAAAGACTTATTCACAAAGAAATTGACAAGGAACACAACAAGCGTGGGAAAACTGCGTGAGACATCAGATAAACTACAAAAAGACGACTTTTGGAAAGAAATAGCACGTAACAAGATTTTTGAATCTATCATCATAAATTTACAGTACTCAGGCATTGAAGACAATGACAATGACGAATCATCTCTTAACGTAACTAACATTCACAGCTATACCGATGCACTGCTGGTATTTTAGTTGGATTAGAAAAATAAATAATTCATTAACTATAATTAACTTTAAACTAAATATTTAAAACGTTTATGTAATATACGAATATTCATGTTGCAATTATGATTTCAACAACTGCATTATTATAAAACTTTTGAAAATTCAGTTTGTGTTCCCGTACGTCTAGTGCCAAGAACACTCGCAAGTGTGCGAGGAAGAGGGAAATATAAAAAGAGTGGGGGCAATGAGGTGGCAATGCTGAAGGCTCTAATGCATCTGATTCGCTACAGACGAGAAATCTTCGCATTTGAAACACATAATAGCAAGGATTTCAATTAGGATTGTAAAGGACATTGGTGTGTAACAACATTGCAGCAATGTCTTGAAAAGACTTCATCAAACACAAATTTCAAAACAATTGTGCTGCAATTGGCATTACTGTGATCTGTGATTTTTTAAAACATTCAACAAAAAGGCAATGGAGAAAATTAAACAGCTCATTGTCTGTTGTGTTGTTACGTTGTTGTCTGCTGTCTTTTCTCTGGTGGTGATACTATGAACTTTTTTATCAACCAGTCACTAATTTGATAAAGACATTTATAGTTCCACCACCAGAGAGAAGACAGCAGACAACAGCTGATAGTCGGTCCTTCAGCAATATAAAAATGTTAATGATGGAGGGTTAAAAAGCAACTACAAATACTTTTTTCAACCAAGGTTGATGTTTAAATTCAGTACCTTTTAAAGATGTGACATGAATATTTTGAAGAAAATTAGCCCACCCAAAGCTACTGAAAAGTAGAATTTTTTTTATTTTTTTTTATTTTTTCTCTCTCCAAAAAATGGCTCTTACATTAGAAATAAAATATTTGGATATGGCTATGAAGACTCTTTATTTGGAAGCAATACTGTATAATTTTATGTAATGGCTAAATCATGATATAGAGACAAAAATGTACTACAAAAACTTATACAAGATCTTTATAAAACAATTTATTTCCAATAACGTTTTTTGTGGCAGCAGCCTTTCTGAGTTGCAGTTATTTATTTTATTGTTTGAAGAACTGATACCTTCAGTTTTCTCTTAGGATGACATGAAAAGACCAAGATATTTTAAGACCAAAATGTAGTGACCTGTTTTTAAACATCTAACTCATATTTCATCCCTTCCTTCTGGCAGAGGGTACTACAACAAACTATGTAGGTTTAATGTGCACAGAGTGTCCCCCTTTGTCACATAACCCATAGCAAACTCTTCAACAATGGAGGGCATTCAATTCCACATGTGATTATATGAAATTGAGAAAATGCTAATTTTTCTCTGCGCCTAACTTGTTGGAAAGAGTGGTGTGGACTTTTCCAGATGTATTTCTTGAAAAGAGTGTTTTCTGACTGTTAATGCAAATGTTTATCTCATTTAGCTTGAATTAGGTAGATGAATAAATTAATATAATTTTGAGTCGAACTAATACTCAATGCTCCACTTATTGCTAGTATTTACCTAGTACGCGTTTCGTTAGGATCTTCCTAACATCATCAGCTGTTGTTGACTAATGGATGTTGGTTTGGTGAACTCATTGGAGGTGATAGGTGCGTCTCTGTCGGTATCTTGATGAACTTGAAATTTGGGTTTTCTTCAAAGGTAGTGTCGAAATTAAAGAATTTTCTTTCATATTTCTTTATGAAGATTTTTTCCCATGTAGTTAATGAAGCTGGACCTTGGACACTTTAAAATAAGTGGATTTCTCGTTCTATATCATGATTCTCCTACCAATCGTACCATTTCTGGAAGGAGAATCATGATATAGAACGAGAAATCCACTTATTAAAAAGTGTCCAAGATTCAGCTGCATTAACCACGTGGGAAATAATCTTCATAAAGAAATGTGAAAGAAAATTGTTTAATTTCAACACTACCTTTGAAGAGATCCCAAACTTCAAGTTCATCAAGATACCGACAGACACACCTATCGCCTCCAATAAGTTCACCAAACCAACATCTATTAGTGGACAACAGCTGATGATGTTAGAAAGATCCTAACGAAACACGTTCTAAGTAAATACTAGCAATAAGTGGAGCATTGAGTAGTAGTTTGACTCAAAATTATATTAATTTTGTGCTTCATTGTACCATAGTCCTTACACATTGGAAGATGAATAAATTTTTTAGAACTAAGAAAAACATTTTTAAAGAAATGTTAGATTTTCATGACCTCTGCCTACATGTCTATAAAAGCTTTATAAATATCTTAGCAATCTGGCTTTTGCTGCATCATGTTGGATAAAACCGTTTCGACCATCCTATTATGATTATCTTCAAAGGGATGACCGAAACAGTTTTGTCTAATATGCTGCGAGAGAAACTGGGTAGCCATGATATTTATAAAGCTGGCAGCAGAAGCTAGAGACAGCAGAAATGTCGTTATTACACATAATATGAGGTACTTGCAAGAGGGAAATGAAATGTGAAATTTGCATAGTAGTGTTTACTGCCTGCTTTTACTACATGTGGCACCAGAAGCAGTAGTGAGAGGGATGCAGGAGACTTAAGCATAGTGAAATCTTTAAAAAAACCATTTGCTGTATTGTGTTTTAACAATATCTCCATTTTTTATGGAGGAAATTCTTGTCCTCATATTATTAGGTTATAAAAGATCATACAATTTTCTTTCTTTTTCAGAGGCTGTTCACAAATAACTCGAGATGTATACTTTATTTGCTGTGACAGGATATAGTGCCATGAATGGTCTGAAATAAAAAAGGCCTATACTTTGCAAGAGTAAAACTGAACTCCTGTATTTCACTGTGTTGCGCTATCCTTGTTGCTGTCCACTTGTGTCATCATACTATCTACTTTTGTGTTTAACCAAATTCAACAGTAATTTTAAATATTAAATAGGCTGAAGCAGATCCAGAACAGCATCAACATGATACCACAATAGCCTTTTACTTCAGCTGTTAGCATAACATGAAAAAGCCAGTTGCAGAAACTCAATTTGTTGCCTTTTATTAAGTAATTTAAAGTATAGTTGCATAAAAGACAAGATTAAGTGTGAAATCACTATTGTTACAGCCAGTTTTGAGAAAATAATAAAGGAAAAAAAAAAAAAAAAAAAAAGAAATGTTTTCATTGTGTCAACTTTTAAAAATATCTTTCTGTTATTTTCTGTGACCTAGCAAAGGCTTTTGACTGTATTAATCATGGCATTGGAATTCTTTGGACTAAAAATGAACATCTAAGTTGATTTCTATCATGTCTAAATGAAGGAAAACAGTATGTTGAAGTAACCAATGATATTGGTTATGAAAAAGAAACTTCAAATTGGAAAATAGTAACACATGGAGTACCCCAAGGTTCAGTGTTAGGGCTAATTACTATTACTGATCTATATGAAAAACCTCTCACTTTGTATAAAGTACATTGTAACTACAGTTCTTTTCACTGATGATAATAGTGTCCTGGTGACCAGTGTAAATTTAAATTAGAAATTAAATTGAATTATGTTTTGAAGTATGTCATATTGATTTAAAACTAACAAATTATCTGTGAATCTAGACCTAACAGAAGTTATTACATTTATAATTCTTTGCACGTCACACACTTCGATAGAAATTGGGATTTATTATATGTTATTAGATGAAACTGACAGTATCAAATTTCTGGGCCATCAAGTAGACAGATATTTACATAAAGCTCACATAAAGTATATCATACCTAAACTCAGCTCTGCCTCTTATGCTATCCGAGCACTTTTATGTTCTACAGATGCACTTAAATTAGTGTAATGTACATATTTTAACTCTTATCATGGAATATGGAATATTATTTTGGAGCAACTCAGTAGAAATAAACAAATACTTCTTAGGCAAAAGAAGGTTATCCAAATTATTTCTAATACCCATAGCAGACATTTTTGCAAAGATCTTTTCAGAACATTGAAAGGCATGTATTATGAAAGCGTCAAAATATTTAACGCTATTCCAAATGATCTTAAAGGAAAAATTAATAATTTTAGTGTTCTTATAATTGCAGCTAGAGAGTACCTATGCTCAAAATCATTTTATTCTTTTTGGATTGAGTCAAACTAAAAAATTCAATGCCATGGCTAGGATTTGAACCACGGATCTCGTGGTTTCCGACCAGTCACTCTTACCCATTGAGCTACCATGGGCAACGTGCCGTCATGACGTTAAATTCTCCAAAAGAAAAATTCTAATACTATGCTTTCTAAAAAGTAGATCAAGACTTTATGTTCAACCTGTATATAAACCCTGGTATCAATTTTTTAGATGAAATGCAATATCATCCTTTCCTATTATGTACATGGTAAACAAAGTAAAAATATTAAACAGTTCAGTTTCATATGAACTCAGTCACATGCCGATATGGCTTCCTTTGACATCAACGAGGCATATGGGCACTCACCTTATTGTTTCCACCTTGTTTGTCAGATCTGCTCTGACTACACTGAGCGCAACACAGGCTTTGTTGGACTGACATGCAAGGGCTCTGCTCGACCTACGTGTACCCTGTCTCTCTGCAAACCTAATCACTTATTGCTTGCACACTCTTAAACACTTCCACCAAGTTTGGAGTTATTTGGGTAATTTCTTCTTGGTGTTGCAATTTTCACAAGCAGCAGTGTACAAACATAAAAAATTATTACACAAGAATTTCATAATTTTATTTAAAGATAAACATTTTTTGTTTTGTTTATGTTATTGAATTTTATAAGTTTTTAAATTGATGAATGAAAATTAATTAGTTTCAGCTGAACTATTTCATATTTTTACTTTGTTTACCATGTACATAATAGGAAAGGAAGATATTGCATTTCACCTAAAAATTCGATACCAGGGTTTATATACAGCGAGAACATAAAATCTTGATCTACTTTTCAGAAAGCATAATATTAGAATTTTTTTGGAGAATTTAATGTCATGATGACAAGTTGGCCATGGTAGCTAAATGAGTAAGAGCGACTGGTTGGAAACCAGGAGATCCGTTGTTCAAGTCCCAGCCATGGCATTGAATTTTTCAGTTTGACTGTATCCAAAACCAAAGCCCATACACGGCTAGTGTATTTAAAGGATTAATTCCTATCATTGAGAGGATTAATTCCCATCAATTAATTTGCCATGTTATTCTGTTCAATTATTTAAATGACAGATTAGCTTAATGCTTATGTAGCTCTGCAAGTTGAATCTAGCTGTTCTAATGACAAAAACTTGCTAGTCCTAAAAACTAATTGTAGTCAGTTTATTGACACTCGTCACTTACTTTTTTATATTATTGAGGGACTAGTTTCAAAGGCACTCAGTTTTTAAATTGCTAAATTCAAAAACAAAAGATGAAATCTTATCAGTTAACAGATCTGGAATATACCAAATAAGTTGTAAATATTGTGAAAAATGCTACATAGATCAAACTAAAAGAAATTTAAAAGTCAGAGTCAAAGAGCGCTTTAGAAACATCAGACTGAAACAAGAAGATAAGTCAGCAGTAGCATTTTATTTTTGGAATGAAAATCATGACATTGATCGAAATCGAAAATTATTAAAAGGAGTGATAAACCAAAATAAACTAACAACATGGGAGAACATATTCATATGGAAAAATAAGGACCGAGTAATGAACTTTGAAATCCTATCAGTAGATAATTTGACAAAGAAGCTCATAGTTCCACCGCCAGAGAGAGGAGAGTCGACAACAGATGCTAGTTGGAGAGAGGTTGAAAATGGAGGCAATGGCCTTTGAAACTAGTCCCTCGATAATATAAAAAAGTAAGTGACGAGTGTCAATAAACCGACTACAAATAATTTTTCCAATTAATTTTGACGTCACTGTTATTAAATTCCTCCAATCACACATAAAAATTGCTAATTACCTTTGATACCTATTTGAAAGCTAATGTATGTGTATTGAAAAATTAACAATAAATGCTAATCATTACAAATCAAATATAAAATGTTGAAAGTTACTGGCAAAAGCCAAGTGAAAATGTATTTGTATATACACATTTGTTAGTCTGCAGGGAAGTGTTTGATTTTGTATTTATATGTAATTATTCCAACTAATGCGACTTTTATGTTCATTATTCAAGTATATATTAAACTTTACTCTTCTTTGACATGTTCAAAGTTCACAGGCCTATGTGGTTACTAGTGAACTCACTGAACGTAAATCTAATCTAATCCTGCATCCTTGGTAGATGCTGGACATGAGTATCAAGTTTGGTGTAATCTAATTTTTCTATTTAGAGGTTATGCTGCTCACATACACATGCTAATTTTTGGTTTCTGGTTTCTGTAGATCTGAACATGAAATCTCAGTATCAATTTTTAGTGGAAAATAAACTTCTCTATGAGTATTATAATAAAGCAAGTATAAAAGCTCACCAAAAATTGTTTACCATGGAAAATGACAGGATTTAGCACCAGTGTTTGATTCTCATTGACCACCATCTCTGACCTTGGCTTTTTTGTGATTTTCCCTGGTCGCTAGGCTAATGCTGTGGAAACCTCTGTATCACGAGTTCCTTACCAGCATTTCTCTTTTATTCTGTTTCCTTCTCATCTTGCAGCTGTACTTCTAGGTTTTGTGGAGTGTGACGCTGCACTCTGGTCTTCGAGCCTGGAACTGTTGACCTCCGCACGTCTCTGCAGGCTGCAGCACCTGGAAAGTGGTAGCCACAATGGAACTATGTTGGTCTGTGTGTGTGTGTGTGTGTGTGTGTGTGTTTTTTTTTTCCTTTTTTTATTTAGTCCATCTCAACGTTAAGTTATATCGGACGGGGAATGAATTGGGTGAAATGATGCTCAAATGAGTCCAGGAGTCCATGGAGCTTAGAGTTACCCGACATTCGTCTTGAAGAATAAGGGAAAACCCCGGAAAAAACCTTATCCAGGTTACTCACCCTGACCGAGATTCAAACTCGGGACCTCTTGAACGTGAGGCAGACATGCTACCATCTACGCTACCGAGGTGGGGCTTGGTCTGTGTGTGTTATCCTCCTTTGTTAGTATAGCCTCATTCGGAAGGGAAGTAAAGCTAGTGGTCTCCTGCAGATTGGCATACTTAAAAGGACACCACTTGGATAAATGCAGAGTATGGGTATAGAGGCTTCTGGAAAGAAGTTAAGATTAGAAGATATTGACAGCAAGACATTTTTGCCAGTACAAGTGGCAAAAGCTCACTTAGGTTATATAGAGAAATAAAACAACCTGGGGAAGGGAAGGATATATAGACATGTGTAATAAGTTAGGGCGAGAACAGGAGTGAGGTTGTGTGTATTGAGACCGAATTATTATTCAGTGGCAAGCAACATGGTAAGATTTTCAGGATTTAGGAATATATGGCGTTTTCCAGTATGGATTTTATAATTGTAATCTTGATTTTGTATTTCCATTTGATGATGTAAAAGGAAAGATGAGAAATTAATTACAAATTAAATTAAAATGACACCAAGCCCGATAAAGAAGTCTTTGACGCTGAAAATCATAGCAATTAAAAAGCATCCATATAAAACTGTTCCGTTACATAACCTAAAAGATGTAAAAAACAGAAACAACTTTTCACAAAATGGCCGTACCAAGCTTTTCAACAGGTTAGATGTAGAGAAAACAAGACGCGGATATAAATATGGCGCGCATCGAGTTTACGTAGTGTTAAACGTGACTAACATTGTATAGCATAATGCCACTGGATCCTTTGTACGATTTAACGAACAATTTATTTGTTGGTTTAGAATATGGATGTATTATAGTAGGCGACCAGTTTTACTTCATTGGGCTATGACTCACTAAAAGAATCAGTCGCCCTCAGTTTGCGCCGTTCTATTCCGGCATCCACTTACGGCCCTCTCTATTATTGAAGGCTTTTACTATCCTAAACCTGGGGTGCTCAGTTAAAGCAGGAAAGGGAAGATTGAAATCTCCTTCACGTATTACGTCCAAAGTTATTTGGTTTCAGGAGACAACACTCAACAACACACCAGCTCCATCGCCTTGTGGACGAACTGGTTAAAGGGTTCAATAATCGGCATTACGTTGCAGCCCTCTTTCTAGACATGAAAGCCTCCTACATCGCCTCATTCATTATAACATCCCATCCTACCTCATACACATAATACACCAATACCTTCAAAACCGCTCATTTGTCGTCGCAAAAGACGACATCCTGTCTCAACCCTACTCCATAAACGCAGGAGTACCTCAAGGTAGTGTCCTTGGGCTCCTGCTTTTCCTTACATATATAAACACACTTCAACCCTGAGAGGCTGCAACCTCTACCTATTTGCCGATGATACTGCCATAACAACAGCATCAAAGCGTCATGACATCGCAGTACAACGGGCACAGCTATTCGCGAATATGCTGTATGCCTGGTTTGCGACCTGGCGGTTGAAACTCAACGCCACTAAGTCCCAAGCCGTCACTTTCACACGGCGAGCACTACAAGATGTGCCTAACTTACATCTAGGTGATGTTAATGTACCCTGGTCTACGTAGGCAACATACCTCGGCGTGCTTCTGGACATGCGCCTTACATGGAAAGACCACATAACAGCTGTGGCAAACAAAGTAGAAGGATGGCCATGTTGTATCCACTCTACAACCCTAAGTCACCTATGGCTCTTCGGAACAAACTAGTACTCTATAAACAAGTATTAAAGTCGGTCTTCACTTACGCCTGCCAAGTCTGGGGTGTTGCTGCCAAAACTCATCTCTCTAAACTCCAAGTCCTCCAAAACCGATACCTTCGGTCTGCAGTCGCAGCCGACTGGTACATCCCGAATGCTAACATTCATGCAGACCTATCCTTCCCAAAAGTCACTGACTATATCCTACACTTATCCCACAGTTTCTATTCGAACCTCCCAAACAGCTTCAACAACCTGATCCGTGGACTTGGAGAGTATGATCTCGACCCAAGTGAGACATACAAGAGACCCAGACTTGTGCTAGGACCCCCATAAATTCAAACCTCCTTTATCTTGCTACACTGTACTCCATCTTTACCTTAATCAATTATTCACTTCCTTAACATAATACCACCATTCACCCACCGCCATTACCTAAATCAAACCATCACCATGCCAGTAAGGGACCTAGTCCCGGCATGGCAAGAGTCGAAGGACCCTCCTCTGCGGAGGAGGATACTCCTTCAACGACCACAAGGCTGCTGCTGCTGAAATCTCCTTCCTCCCGCTGCGATAGAATCGCGCGTTTACCTGTAGTTACTGAGTTCCAGTGGCGGAACATTGCTATCATTCTGACGTATAGGAAATCATAAGCGTTCGCAGTCAGTTTACTCCTTACTAATTAATGTTCTTAGAATGACTTCTGTGGCACAAGTTATGTTTTACAAGATCTGCAATATGTCGTACAAAAGACGAAGTGCACAGTCTCCGAAGATAAGCAAGGTGATCGTCTATGATCTCTGAAAAGGTTTGTTCGCAGATATATGTAGAGCCAAAGACTGTCATTAAATTAGATACAAACAAACGTAATCTCTGATAATCACTGCAGGGCAAAGATTTAAATAATTCCCATACTTCCTTCTCAGAACATTTGACTGTCGTGGAATTTTGCAGTAAAAGTAGTTCCATTTGTAGTTCGTGTGGGGTCTCACTTCAAAGGAGTGCAAAATAATTGTATATGTGTCTCAACATTTTTATATCTTCAAATTGCTAAGGGAATGTGCCATGTTGTTGCTTTAGAAGTTCTGCATACTTTTCCAGAAGTATGACGTTTATTGTGAACACGGAACACAAGCAAGAGAAATGATATAAATCTGCAAATACCAGTTGTCCTTCCCACAGTCGCAATTGTATCATAAATAAGATATTTAATTCATTATCAACTTCCCTCAGAAATACAATTAACCGCGTCACCGATTTTTCCAGGGCTAGAGAAAAACATATTGATGACTTTGTTTTGTCCTTTAATTGTCTTTCCAAATCACAACGCAATTGTTTTATACGTCTCGTTACTGTACCGCGAGAGAGACTGACTGATGCAAATATATCAACTAAATCTCGACAAAACTCCTTCGCAGCAACTAGCAAGCTTTACTTGATAAATTCGCCTTCACTAAATGCTTGCATATTTTTTTCCAACAAGTTCCGCCAGTTTATAAGAAATCTGCAGCAAATTTTCAACATTAGTGTCATATTTAACATGTGCTTTCATTTCTTCCGGTGTTTGTGATCTGGCTTCACCTAGAACAAAGATACGCTAAACGTTAGTAGCAACGCCTCTGACTACTATGTCTGTCTCTCGCTGTCTTGGTCACTGGTGTGGAGAAAACAACATGTGTAGGGGAAGGAAGCGTGTGCTGTACAACTGAGCACACCTGGCCTAAACCATTGCTATCAATGGCATATTGTAATTTTATTATTATTAACTATTATTATTATTATTATTATTATTATTATTATTATTATTATTATTATTATTATTATTATTATTATTATTATTATTATTATTATTATTATTATTATTATTATTATTATTATTATTATTATTATTATTATTATTATTATTATTATTATTATTATTATTATTATTATTATTATTATTATTATTATTATTATTATTATTATTATTATTATTATTATTATTATTATTATTATTATTATTATTATTATTATTATTATTATTATTATTAAGCAAGGAAAAATTAACAGCAGGTAATTGCTTTTTGTCTCTTTTTTCAAGTATTTGGATTTTACAATGACTAAAAGTTGTAAATTCAATGCAATGTGTAGCGTTTCATGTTATACTTTTTTAAAATTAAATATGGACCACAGTTTACGAAACTAACTTTACGTTCTCAACTATGTATCTATAGAAGGTAGAGGAAGCATTGCAGTCCATCCAAAAACTCGATATCGAGATTTCACCAGAAATATGTTTTGAGAACTCCTGAATTAAAAAAGTAATTTTTACGAAAAACTATTTGAGTCACCATCTTCTAGATGCGACAAGAAGATATTCAAGAAAATTCCGTTCCTCTACATGGAATATTTCTAGAACATTTTTTAATTTTGAACTTTCTCGGAATGACTTCAGAAGTCCTCTTTTTCTGTGGTTGACTTTTGCATTGCTTGGAAATCGTAAGATGTAGACAAAATCTTCTGCACAAGAAATGTGAAACCCATAATTTATATCTGATTTTTTTTTCTGTGGAGTGAACCATTTCCTTTGATAGAAGGGACGTGAAAGAGTATGCATGTAGTGTGTTATTGTGGGGATACCTAGGTCACGTCGGATAACTAGATTGGGCATGTACCAAGGGGAGTCTGTGGCAATGCGGAGGAATCGGGATTGTAGAATTTCTCGGCGGTGTAGGCGAGACTTGGTTGCTACTCCCCATATTTCACTGCGAGATCGTGCTGCTCGTAAGTGATACACTAAACTGAGACAGAAGAAGCTCACTGCCTTTTTTTACTACCGACTAGTTTGTAGTTTTATTGTGTACAGTATTAATCCATACAGTGTATTGTTTTTAGGTGACAGTGTGGCCATAGTAACTTCTAAACTACATTAAAATGTTTCAGAGATGTACATATTTTTTATAGATTTTCCATAATTCTCCGGATAACCCGAATTTTAGTGTATTCGGATCGATCCTGGTCCCAGTTGATCTGGGTAAACGAAGTTTACTCAACACCAACTCCAATACTCAGACCATAATACGAGAATCGATTGTAGGAAAAATGGCGGCGCTCGTGGCCCAGCTTGTTATGTTGTGGTTATATCTACAGAGTAAAGTGTGTGTTTGTTTACTTTGTGTGTTTGAAGAATTAATGTAATTCATATTACAGTGGCAATTAGTGACTAATGAGTTAGTTTATAGTTAAGTGTTTAACATAAAGTGATAACGTTTACCTAAACATATACTGTGAAGTATTGTCGAAATGCATCGTTGTTGTGTTCCCAGCTGCAATCTAATTATGGTAGTGCACCTCACACGACATTTAAATTTGCGAAGGAAAAATCGTAATGGGATAAGTGGATCAGGATCATACATCGTACAGATTTTAAAGTAAATGACAAAACTGTAGTTTGTATTCATCATTTTGAACAGTGCTTTGAGGTTAAGGAAGACATATTTCCCGTAAATGATGGTGAACCAATTCGTGCCCTTCGAAAAGTACCAAAATTAATAGATGATGCCTACCCCACGATTTTTAAGAATCAGCCATCCTATCACACATTAAAGCTCAACCAGAAAATACGAAATTCTGAAGAATGCATCCAAGACATTTTACTGAGAGTGAAGATAATTTTAATATTTGTTGTGCACAAGATGTTATTGACAGTTTTGAGTTCTTAAAAACCGAAGTGGTGAGATTTTAACCCATTGATAGGCATTATTAAAGACGATTAATTACGTTCTTTTCAATAACATTCAAGATCCCAACTTCACTGATGTACCTTCACTTAATAAGTTTCAAAGTATTTCATAACCTAGAAGAAATATTATGAGCCCACCAGTGGAAAATTTTAAATGAATCTTGCAGTGTGAGGGAACTTGACACCTTCAAACGTGGCAATTGGAGTAAACTGGACAATCTGGTGAGTTCTCTTAAATATTATAGTATAAGCAGTATGTCCTTGCCAGAAAAGGTTACCATATAAACAATGTAAAAGAAACTTTAGTACTTGCTACAGACGATAGGATGATACAGTCCAATAAGATAAAGTTTGCTGTGTTTAATGCTTATGAGTTGTCATGCCTTATAAATTAAATTTTGATTGGAAGTATAAGGTGGAAAATGCATAGTACTGGTCGTGCTACTATATAATGTGATAAGCTCTTAGGATTTGTCATGATGCTCTTTATTTATGTTATTACACGTTTTAGTTGAAAGTATAAAGTGATAAATGCTTAGGAGTGACCTCGCTGCTCCGTAATATGGATTATATTATGTCCATTGTGTATAGTCTCCTATTCTGCGAAACCAGAGTCGCTGGGCTTCGACGGGCGCCATCTTGGAATCTGTATTATGGTCTGAGTATTGGAGTTGGTGTTGGTTTACTGTACTCATCTGGGAAGTCATTATTCATATGTTTTATTTCTTGGCCAAGGAAAGAGAAGGGAATTTCAAAGCGACTACTTCTAAAACATTTGACTATTGCTTGTATTCCTATATTAATAGTGCACCTACAACAAACTTTCCTGCTTTCTCTATATTTGTATTTTCATCTTCATTATTTTTACTTCTTCTTTACTTTATCCCTAGTATACCACTAACCACAATGTTAGGGGATTCTTGTTCCTCTATCCCTTTTAAGGTCGGGTCTGAGGAACTAAAGCTTTGGTTCTAATAGAGAAACAGAATGGGTGATCAGCCCGATGCCTGATGTGAGGGTGAAGCAAGTGGATGATAGTATGACGGTGAAATGGGTGATAGAAAAGATTATGGAGCGTTGATGGAATGATGGCGGAGGAAACCGGAGATCTCGGAGAAAACCCGCCCCAGCGCCTTGTTGTCCGCTACAAATATCACTTTGCCTGGGTTTGAACCTGGGCCGGCTTTGTGAGAAACAAGTGCTCTAACCACTGGACCACAACGTGGCCTTTTGACAAACTTTTGTTAGTTTATTTCCTATTTCTTATTACAACATTGTGACTTTGTGGGTTCGTGAAATTAAAAAATTCAATTACACCACTCAAAATGTTCTTTATTTCCACCTTATTCCAATATCACAATTACAATTTAATGTACACAATTACATTTTTGTCAGTTCGTCTTTACACGTACGCTCGGCGCTACTTACACACCGCACGCCACAACAACACTACTTGCCCGGCTCACACTACTCAACTGACTGTCGCCTCGCTTGTATCGATCGGCCCCGAAGTTTCTCGAATCTCCTTTTATGGAGGGGGAAAACATTCTGGAAGCTTCGTGCACCTTCGAGTGGTAGGAGGAGGGGTAAACGAAGACCCAGCCACCCCTCCTGTCTCCCTTCCCTCCGCCGGCCTACATTTATTGATCGGCATATTGCTTATTTTGGAGTTGCATATTTCCATGCCCCATTATAGTTAACCCAGGTTATGCACATAATGGAGCATTTTAAAACTTGGAATCTAGATTTTTGTTTCCCTTTATACCTTCTGCTATATTTCCTAGTTGTTCTCGTTAGTCTTCCCTGTTTTCCAAAGCCATTTTTGTCTTACCTTACCAATACATTTTCCCAGTTTTATTATATTTTCTTCTGATCTTAGATTCAAGATACTTTTGTCTCTTTTTTCATTAAACTTTTGTTAATATTTACATGTTTCACAACGGGAGTGTTTGCTAAACTTAAGATTTCTTTCTCCAATTATTTAAAGTACCACCGATATCACATATTACTCGACAAAGCGTTTAGGCGTATCGACTTTCACGTGACCAGCGCTGTGATCGTCCCTTATCAGGACTTATCTGATCGAATAGAAGAGTGAAATACCAGTAAGTCACGAAACACAAATAGAGCGACTGGAAGCTGCGTGTGTCTATATGATATGTTTTCTCGCGCCTGCCGATATATGGCACATTGCTGTCCAGAAGTCATGATTATATCTGAACAGACTATACATACACTGGACTCGCCGTGTATGTGCGATAAGCTGAGGTAAACATCTCTGTGTTACGCCTGCCGATGTATGACACATTGCTGTACAGAAGACATGATTATATCTGAACAGACTATACATACACTGGACTCATCGTGTATGTGCGATAAGCTGAGGTAAACATCTCTGTGTTGCGTCTGCCGATGTATGACACATTGCTGTCCAGAAGACATGATTATATCTGAACAGACTATACATACACTGGACTCGCCGTGTATGTGTGATAAACTGAGGTAAACCTCTCTGTGTTACGCCTGCCGATGTATGACACATTGCTGTACAGAAGACATGATTATATCTGAACAGACTATACATACACTGGACTCGCCGTGTATGTGCGATAAGCTGAGGTAAACATCTCTGTGTTACGCCTGCCGATGTATGACACATTGCTGTACAGAAGACATGATTATATCTGAACAGAGTATACACACACTGGACTCACCGTGTATGTGTGTTAATCTGAGGTAAACATCTCTGTGTTACGCCTGCCGATGTATGACACATTGCTGTACAGAAGACATGATTATATCTGAACAGAGTATACACACACTGGACTCACCGTGTATGTGTGTTAAGCTGAGGTAAACATCTCTGTGTTACGCCTGCCGATGTATGACACATTGCTGTACAGAAGACATGATTATATCTGAACAGACTATACATACACTGGACTCACCGTGTATGTGCGATAAGCTGAGGTAAACATCTCTGTGTTACGCCTGCTGATGTATGACACATTGCTGTACAGAAGACATGATTATATCTGAACAGACTATACATAAACTGGACTCGCCGTGTATGTGCGATAAGCTGAGGTAAACATCCCTGTGTTACGCCTGCCGATGTATGACACATTGCTGTACAGAAGACATGATTATATCTGAACAGACTATACATACACTGGACTCGCCGTGTATGTGCGATAAGCTGAGGTAAACATCTCTGTGTTACGCCTGCCGATGTATGACACATTGCTGTACAGAAGACATGATTATATCTGAACAGAGTATACACACACTGGACTCACCGTGTATGTGTGTTAAGCTGAGGTAAACATCTCTGTGTTACGCCTGCCGATGTATGACACATTGCTGTACAGAAGACATGATTATATCTGAACAGAGTATACACACACTGGACTCACCGTGTATGTGTGTTAAGCTGAGGTAAACATCTCTGTGTTACGCCTGCCGATGTATGACACATTGCTGTACAGAAGACATGATTATATCTGAACAGACTATACATACACTGGACTCACCGTGTATGTGCGATAAGCTGAGGTAAACATCTCTGTGTTACGCCTGCTGATGTATGACACATTGCTGTACAGAAGACATGATTATATCTGAACAGACTATACATAAACTGGACTCGCCGTGTATGTGCGATAAGCTGAGGTAAACATCCCTGTGTTACGCCTGCCGATGTATGACACATTGCTGTACAGAAGACATGATTATATCTGAACAGACTATACATACACTGGACTCGTCGTGTATGTGCGATAAGCTGAGGTAAACATCTCTGTGTTGCGTCTGCCGATGTATGACACATTGTTGTACAGAAGACATGATTATATCTGAACAGAGTATACACACGCTGGACTCGCCGTGTATGTGCGATAAGCTGAGGTAAACATCTCTGTGTCGCGTCTGCCGATGTATGACACATTGCTGTACAGAAGACATGATTATATCTGAACAGACTATACATACACTGGACTTGTCGTGTATGTGCGATAAGCTGAGGTAAACATCTCTGTGTTACGCCTGCCGATGTATGACACATTGCTGTACAGAAGACATGATTATATCTGAACAGACTATACTTACACTGGACTCGCCGTGTATGTGCGATAAGCTGAGGTAAACGTCTCTGTGTTACGCCTGCCGATGTATGACACATTGCTGTACAGAAGACATGATTATATCTGAACAGACTATACATACACTGTACTCGCCGTGTATGTGCGATAAGCTGAGGTAAACATCTCTGTGTTACGTCTGCCGATGTATGACACATTGCTGTACAGAAGACATGATTATATCTGAACAGACTATACATACACTGGACTCGCCGTGTATGTGCGATAAGCTGAGGTAAACATCTCTGTGTTACGTCTGCCGATGTATGACACATTGCTGTACAGAAGACATGATTATATCTGAACAGACTATACATACACTGTACTCGCCATGTATGTGCGATAAGCTGAGGTAAACATCTCTGTTTGGCGAATTTTTTCCGATACGCCTTCTCGCTTTGCCATGTAGTACCTATTTGGTTAAAACCTATAGGTTAAAAAACCTATTTAGTGCGTTAAAAATACTAAATAAACACATAGATAACCGAACAGGTAATAAGTGCGTTTTGGCGAGAGTAAAAAAAAAAAGTGACTGTGTAAACATAAGTTATTTAGTGAGGAAGACTTGGTAGCATATATCTTGAAATTGCAAAAGTTTCTAAACGATATATGTTAAGAAAATAAGACGCAGCATTATTTAATCTCCATTTCTTCTCGAACTTTGAATGTGATGAAGCTATCAAAAAGAGGTCATTTACTCAGCAACTTCCTGGTAAAGTACGACAAACAGCTTCTTGGCCGTTAGTCCAGTTGTACTGGAAACCGAACCGGCTATTTCCGACGCCGTTCTTATCATCTTGATGTGCGATTAATCAGAGCTTGGCTGTCGCAGAAAACCTTACATCACAGCCTAGAGAAAACATGTGTTTCTTCCATGATGTTCCATGGAAAACCATGAAAAATTATGGTAATGATGATGATAATAATATATAAATAATGGATATATACACATATATAGAAATAAAGAGAAGGAAGAGGATTATTCATTCATGTATGCCGTGATATGATATTTGACACAATGGTAATTAGATTTTAAATGCCAAAAATTAAAAAGTACCTATTATTTATATACCTGTTACATTTTATTACGAAATAGTTTTAAGAAATCCCATACGAGATAATGAATTTCAACCGATAAATTCGTATCCTCGAGTAGAACTGTCTATGACAAAAAAGCAGCGTCCATAGCGATATTTGATCATAACGATGAGAAAAAAATCAAATATTTGTATTTCTTAGTGCTTAGCATTTTCCTTCTAGGTTCGTTAGAGAAGTTTGTTAAGTTGGCAGAATGGCACAGAATACGTAGGGTACGTTGCGTATTTCGCTCACGTTTGTATTTGACATTAAGGTGGATGAGGGAAACAGATCTTGTAGTACAATGTCAGTGGAGTAGGAGGCACTGTGACATACAAAACAGATGAAGGACGTGAACTTAGCGTCTACTTGGCAAATCGTATTGGCTGCAATTCACTCACCTGAGAAATCTTTACCAATTACATATTTAACTGCCGGAGTTCGTCGAGCAGTGTATATGATTTAACAACACATCTATAAAACCAAAATCTCAGTACAGAGAGAAAAAGATCGAATAGCAACCACAGTATTCTAATAATATAATTAAGTTTTGTAGAAGTGTTCTGCCCAGACGTTGATACCAGAATTATTGAGTTATAAGTTGAATAGTTTTATACATAAATGGTAAGAAAGTAAATAATGATAATAAATATGGATTTGAATGCGGATGTGAAAATGAATACGTGTATCAAAATAATTTAAAAAATCTCGAAACCTACAGTAGCCTAACCTAAATATTTAAAGATTAAAACCGTCGTTAAAGATTTCTCTGACAAGCCCCCGGTTTAACATAGCAGTTAAAGGGGCAAAAAGAAAAAGCAGTTTTTAAATGGTTGTTTTATAAACGTACTTACACCTGAGCATTATGGTAATACAAATGTAAATGTTTTGTTGGTATTTTATTTTTTCTATCCCTAGTCTGGGAAATATGACTTACAACGTAAGTTCTGAATCAAGAGTTTACTAGAAATTGGATTTTCAGACTGTCCAACGAAAAGAAAAGGAAACGAAATAGTCTGCTTTTGTGAACAGCATTATTCAGAAACGAGAGCTTGGTCAGGCGAAGGTTTACTTTGCAGAAAAACTGTTTGTGTTTTGTTCATTTATAAAACGGTCTCTAACAATTTTAAGACATGTTCTGCGGTATTAAGATGCCAAATGAAAAGTATAATCAAAGAAGCATATATTCCTTCCTACTAAACATTTAATTTTAATTTTACGATGTAGCATTTGCAGTGAGTTAAAAAGGCAAATAGTGACGAACAAACTTCAACTTATTATGTTTAGGCTGTTAAATCCTTTTCATTCTCATATAGCTTTGACTTTTCACGCAGAACTCGTAAAATACTCAATTTATCCAAATGATTTTTGTACATAAAACACACAATTGTCACTGCGTGTTCAAATTTTGCTGTGCTAAGAAATACGTGAACACACGTTCAAGTGCCTATGTTCATCTTTTGTTTCTTCCGAGCTGATGCAGAGAATGTAGCATCTAGACTTAAATTACAGAACAGTTGACCGTCGC
The DNA here is from genome assembly GCA_030765055.1 of Mantis religiosa. Lineage (NCBI taxonomy): Eukaryota > Metazoa > Arthropoda > Insecta > Mantodea > Mantidae > Mantis > Mantis religiosa. The sequence goes on from CM060958.1 coordinate 11,446,042, forward strand.
ATCAGGCGTCGGTATTCTTTTGTTTACTTGCCACAAAACGTATATTGACGTGTCCGCCAATTTATGTATATCAGGTAGAAAAACGAGATTTTGTGTGAATATTACGTTATGGAAACAAAATATGATTACAATTAGAGAAAGTTGCTTGCTTGTAATACATTAAACTGCTTTGTACGGAGATGTAAAGTAAATTATGAACATGATTTGCGACGTATAAAATGGAAGTGATAAAAAGTTGGTAATGAATTTTCAAGAATAACAACAGGAAGTGCTGGTTTGGCTTATAACTACCCCTACTAATCAAAGGTAAGTTTAATATTTTATTTTACGTACATATAACATGTACCGTTCTTGCAAATATGTATCTAACGATAAGTAGTTTTTGGAGAATTTCCGAGGCAAACTTAGGTTAGGTTATTATAAACAATGAATAATGACCTGGTAATAGACCTTCCCTGAAACCTCTGGAGTACATGAATTTCGTGGCAAAGTGTGTCTGCTAGCAAGTTGTGCCTGATTACTAGGTATCGTACTCGGATACCGTTTCGTTGCATTTTGATTGGAAAATAGGTGCGCAAAAAGTTTCACTGAAAAAAAAAAAGCGTTATAAAAGCTACAAATAGGGGAAAGTCATCCAGTATCGGACGGAACTCTATATCCGACTTATCAGTTTCTGGTTTTCGGCATGATGCATCAGCAAATTTAGCTCAGGTAGTGTTAGACCTTCTAGAGGCAAGCCGGAAAGGGACCATTGTGAGATTGAACAAACAATTGAGGAGCGTTTTTGCAAAACTCTATAGAGGACAAAAATATGTTTTTACAGAAATTCCAGTTTTTTCTAGTATATAACCATTCATTACACAAACTTTGTTGTTGGAAGTACTAAACATTATCATGGCATAATTTCAGAAAACAGTGAAACTCCTAGAGGATAACCATATTTTTCATAATATTGGCCAGTTAAAAATGCTGGTTTTTCAAAACTCAATAGAAAAAATTTGAAAAAAGCGAAAAAATAAAAAACAATAACAGAAATTTGCACCAAAGTGTGCAGAATGGAGCTTGTAAGTCAGCATTTTCTTATGGCATCTACCCCTTGAAACGCAACATTTTTAGCGATTTCACACACAAAGAGTGACAAAAGCACTGTGCTTTATTTAATGAAGACTGGATCTACTGCCGCATATGCAAGGAAATTTTGAAAACTTTGCCAAGTCTTATAAATGTGACATTTGTCTTAAAAAGATACATTTACCTAAATAATAAAGTGATCTTACATATAATATTCAGATTGTTGGATATAGGGTTCCTTGTTTTCAAATAGGGGAAACTGTGAGATTTATACAGGTTTAAAATTCTCTCCTGTCAGTATTTACTGTGGGTAATATTAGTACAATTAAAAAAACATGTTTTCAAAAATAATTTTAATATTGACTGTACATATTTACAAAATCATTATGAATGAAAGCTTAACTATTCGATACTGAGGACACTTTCCTTACATAGTTTGAAAGATCGCTAAATTTGGTAGATATATTTTTTTATTTACGTCCTTCAACGTTAAGTCATATCGGACGATGAATGAAATGATGTTCAAATGAGTACAGGGTACATAGAGCTTAGAGTTACCAGACATTCATCTTTCAGGATAAGAGAAAACCTCCAACGTTAAGTCATATCGGACGATGAATGAAATGATGTTCAAATAAGTACAGGGTACATAGAGCTTAGAGTTACCAGACATTCATCTTTCAGGATAAGAGAAAACCTCCAACGTTAAGTCATATCGGACGATGAATGAAATGATGTTCAAATGAGTACAGGGTACATAGAGCTTAGAGTTATCAGACATTCATCTTTCAGGATAAGAGAAAACCTCCAACGTTAAGTCATATTGGACGATGAATGAAATGCTGTTCAAATGAGTACAGGGTACATAGAGCTTAGTTACCAGACATTCATCTTTCAGGATAAGAGAAAACCTCCAACGTTAAGTCATATTGGACGATGAATGAAATGATGTTCAAATGAGTACAGGGTACATAGAGCTTAGAGTTATCAGACATTCATCTTTCAGGATAAGAGAAAACCTCCAACGTTAAGTCATATTGGACGATGAATGAAATGATGTTCAAATGAGTACAGGGTACATAGAGCTTAGAGTTACCAGACATTCATCTTTCAGGATAAGAGAAAACCTCCAACGTTAAGTCATATCGGACGATGAATGAAATGATGTTCAAATGAGTACAGGGTACATAGAGCTTAGAGTTATCAGACATTCATCTTTCAGGATAAGAGAAAACCTCCAACGTTAAGTCATATTGGACGATGAATGAAATGCTGTTCAAATGAGTACAGGGTACATAGAGCTTAGTTACCAGACATTCATCTTTCAGGATAAGAGAAAACCTCCAACGTTAAGTCATATTGGACGATGAATGAAATGATGTTCAAATGAGTACAGGGTACATAGAGCTTAGAGTTATCAGACATTCATCTTTCAGGATAAGAGAAAACCTCCAACGTTAAGTCATATTGGACGATGAATGAAATGATGTTCAAATGAGTACAGGGTACATAGAGCTTAGAGTTACCAGACATTCATCTTTCAGGATAAGAGAAAACCTCCAACGTTAAGTCATATCGGACGATGAATGAAATGATGTTCAAATGAGTACAGGGTACATAGAGCTTAGAGTTATCAGACATTCATCTTTCAGGATAAGAGAAAACCTCCAACGTTAAGTCATATTGGACGATGAATGAAATGCTGTTCAAATGAGTACAGGGTACATAGAGCTTAGAGTTACCAGACATTCATCTATCAGGATAAGAGAAAACCTCCAACGTTAAGTCATATCGGACGATGAATGAAATGATGTTCAAATAAGTACAGGGTACATAGAGCTTAGAGTTACCAGACATTCATCTTTCAGGATAAGAGAAAACCTCCAACGTTAAGTCATATCGGACGATGAATGAAATGATGTTCAAATGAGTACAGGGTACATAGAGCTTAGAGTTACCAGACATTCACATTTCAGGATAAGAGAAAACCTCCAACGTTAAGTCATATCGGACGATGAATGAAATGATGTTCAAATGAGTACAGGGTACATAGAGCTTAGAGTTATCAGACATTCATCTTTCAGGATAAGATAAAACCTCCAACGTTAAGTCATATCGGATGATGAATGAAATGATGTTCAAATGAGTACAGGGTACATAGAGCTTAGAGTTACCAGACATTTATCTTTCAGGATAAGAGAAAATCTCCAACGTTAAGTCATATCGGATGATGAATGAAATGATGTTCAAATGAGCCCAAATCAGATAGCTCTCCCTGACCAAGATTCGACCTCAGGACCTGTTGAACGTGAGGCAGACACGCTGCAGAGGCGGGCATTGCTAGTTACAGGATTGAAGTAACATTAATTTGCACAACGGCTATCAATTGTGTCATCGAGTAACACGTGTCCAAATTTGAGCACGGAATACAGTTAGACGAAGAAACAATGCGACAGTGAACTTGCCCTTGAATGATGATTAGGAATCAGTAGGCCATGCGTGCAGTTTTCAGCGCCAAGTGTGGCGGAAGGAAGTAATACACTGTCCAGTTACCTCTCAACGTGCGGCAATGCTGGGTGACTAATGGTTACAGCATAATGCCACTTTGCGTAACACGTGTAACATAAACGGTAACTGTTCTTCAGTTTCCTCATGTGTGTTGTATCCTGCAATTTGTGAATAAACTGCACTAGTGCTGAGCTCTAATTTCTCACAGGCGAGATGGTTTGATCACTTGGGGGTTTACAGCAGCCCAATATCTGGTGTTTTGTGTGTTTATGTAGACTGACAGATGAAACCATGCCTCATCTGTAAACCATGTTATGGACGTGGAATAAGAGTACCCTGAAACAATCGACAGTAACTGATTCGTTTATCATAATCTGCTTCTTTCAGTTGTTACACCATATGCACTCTGTAAGGTCGCAGCTCTTTGACATGTTCCATATGAATACCCTGATTCCTGACTCAATCGACACAACGATTTGTTTGGAGAATTCAATAGCCTTCTGCGAACATCTGTAACAGTCTCTGCATTCAATGGCGGTCTATGTTTTCCACTCTCACTAATGAGTATACCAGTTGTCTCCAGCTTTCTTACGAGCGATAAAATTGTTGTATTTGTCGGAACATCGCGTACATTAAATTCTCTTTCGAATTTTCGTTGTGTTGTTACCAAGGAATTTGTCTTCCAATATGTTTTGAAAATGTAAACACGCTCTCGTAGTGAGTACTGCATGTTGCTGTTATGACTGCACATTTAAGACTGTCAACTGTCAATTCTCCCAGAGCCACTGGGATCATTAAAACAAATTTCTGTATTCTACGAGCTTTCAAAGGGAAATTATGGCCTATTGAAATGGTTCAGGTTTATATGGATCGCACTGTATCGACAAAATGACTTGCAGAGTTAGTGAAAGCATCTTCCTTTAAGATCTTTAATCCCAAATTGGGACACTGGTCTGCAACTTCGATAACGTAGTAGCTTTTCTACTTTTTAGTAACTGTTATTAGAAGATCTTCCATCTGACTATTCCAACTGCATGCTTCCTGCCTCAAATGTATATTATTGTACTCCTTTTCCCTCTACAATATTCTACACGTGTTTTTAACGCACTCGGCATAGAAATGTTCACCGGAGTTTTTCTTGGGACGGAAAAACATACGAAGTGGGCTTTCCAGGTTATTCAGTTATTCAGAATAACTTCTGGTTCATTACCGTACAGGATTATACATAGTATTCTAGAGAGATGCTCCGAGGGCTTTAGTCTTGGTTTCATTGCACTGGTATGCAATGTGGGCCACATTACTGTGTTGTCCTCTAACCCCTTGCTTGGATTTTTAAAATTAGCATCCTGCAATGTTAAGTCACGTAGAATGAAATGAAATTGGTGAACTGAAGTTCAAAAGAGTCCAGCGTCAATAGAGCTTAGAATTACTCGACATTCATCTTTCACGATAAGAGAAAATCCCGGAGAAGAACCTTAACCAGATCTCACCCTGACCGAGATTCGAACTTGGCAGCACTTTAACAGATTACTTGGAATAGCTCTGTAAATTTAAAATAGAGGAATCTTTAGCGTTAAATGCTGCGTTTGTTCAACAGCCACTTAGAGTTTTTTTAATTTACGTCCTCCAACGTTAAGTCATATCGGACGGTGAATGGAATAGGTGAAATGGTGCTCAAATGAGTCCAGGGTACATAGAGCTTAGAGTTACCAGACATTCATCTTTCAGGATAAGAGAAAACCTCCAACGTTAAGTCATATCAGACGATAAATGAAATGATGTTCAAATGAGTATAGGGTACATAGAGCTTAGAGTTACCAGACATTCATCTTTCAGGATAAGAGAAAACCTCCAACGTTAAGTCATATCAGACGATAAATGAAATGATGTTCAAATGAGTACAGGGTATATAGAGCTTAGAGTTACCAGACATTCATCTTTCAGGATAAGGGAAAACCTCCAACGTTAAGTCATATCGGACGATGAATGAAATGATGTTAAAATGAGTACAGGGTACACAGAGCTTACAGTTACCAGACATTCATCTTTCACGATAAGAGAAAACCTCCAACGTTAAGTCATATCGGACGATGAATGAAATGATGTTCAAATGAGTACAGGGTACATAGAGCTTAGAGTTACCAGACATTCATCTTTCAGGATAAGGGAAAACCTCCAACGTTAAGTCATATCGGACGATGAATGAAATGATGCTCAAATGAGTACAGGGTACATAGAGTTTAGAGTTACCAGACATTCATCTTTCACGATAAGAGAAAACCTCCAACGTTAAGTCATATCGGACGATAAATGAAATGATGCTCAAATGAGTACAGGGTACATAGAGCTTAGAGTTACCAGACATTCATCTTTCAGGATAAGGGAAAACCTCCAACGTTAAGTCATATCGGACGATGAATGAAATGATGCTCAAATGAGTACAGGGTACATAGAGTTTAGAGTTACCAGACATTCATCTTTCAGGATAAGAGAAAACCTCCAACGTTAAGTCATATCGGACGATGAATGAAATGATGCTCAAATGAGTACAGGGTACATAGAGTTTAGAGTTACCAGACATTCATCTTTCAGGATAAGAGAAAACCTCCAACGTTAAGTCATATCGGACGATGAATGAAATGATGTTAAAATGAGTACAGGGTACATAGAGCTTAGAGTTACCAGACATTCATCTTTCAGGATAAGAGAAAACCTCCAACGTTAAGTCATATCAGACGACGAATGAAATGATGCTAAAATGAGTCCAGGGTCCACAGAGCTTAGAGTTACTTAACATTCGTCTTTCAGGATAAGGGAATACCCCAGAAAAACATTATCCAGGTAACACCCTGACCGAGATTCGAACTCGGGACCTCTTGAACGTGGGGCAGACACGCTACCATCTACGGTACCGAGGCGGGCAGTCACTTAGAGTTTATGTGGAATGTGTCTAAGTACAGACTTTTTAAAATGATAGTTCATCATCATTATCATCAACTTTTCACGGTTTAAGCAAACAAGGCTCGTTCCGGCATCATAAATTTAAAATTAAAAGTGTTGTATTCATCTTTTCCTTGGTCTACCAATAATTCTTCTACCTAATGGTTTGTAATCTAAAACTAATTTTAGAATGCGGCTATCATTCATTCTGTCGATATGTTTCTTCCAGTTATTTCTATGTTGTTTTATTTTACCTTTGAGTTTAAAAATATTTAATTGTTTTCGAATGTCCTTACTTCTTTGCTTATCTAGAAGATTATACCCTGCTTCATTTCTTAAAAACTTCATTTCCGATGTTCCAATCCTTTTTTTTAAAGGCCAAAATTTGCTATAATAATATAGGAACAGTCATTACTTTATAAACGTTAATTTAGTCTCTCTTCTCGTATTTTTTAAGGTTCTCTTGATGGTGCCACATATACTATTACATTTGTTGGTTTTATTTGAAATGTCACTATTTTTAAAATAAGAGATATTGCAACCAAGATAATTGAAGCAGTTGGCTTCTTCAATGGGTTTCCCTTCTAATAATATTTTGGCTCTTATGGTATTGCATCCCTTGAAGGCTAAAATTTAATTTTGTTTATAGATATTGTTAAATTGTATTGACAGTGTTATTTAATATATAACGCTTTTTGTAGACCATTTTCTGAGCTAGATATGAGAAATTGATCATCTGCAAATAATAAAGTATCTAAATATCTATTTCCAATTATAAAATGAGAATCTAATTTTGTCTGCCAATCAGATATGACATCGTCAATATAAATATTAAAAAGTGATGCTGAAAGTGGACACCCTTGTCTTACTCCTTTGTTTATTGTTGCCATTGGATCTATCTTCATTATAGTTTCTATCATGATCTTATTTTCTACATATAAACCTGTTATTGCTGTCATAATACTCCATAATTTACTTCTATATACCTTGTCAAAGACCTTCTTGAAATCTATAAATGCCATATAAGTCGCTTCATTGAACTCCCTATGTTTTTCAATTATCTGATTAACAGTAAATATACAGTCACAATAATATCTTCCTTTTCTGAATCCATTTTGCACTTCCATAATTACATTTTACATTATTATATTAAAACGACATTTCAGAATAGATGCATAAATTTTATAACATGTATATACAAATATAACAATTTGTAACTTAAAACTTCACTTATGTTATAAATTGTTCGGGATCGCGATTTCATGGAAATTGTTCCACATCGTGAACCGGAAACAAAAAAGCTGTCGTCATTGTTACGAACGCCAATGTTGATATGTTCTTGTTAGTACTATCAAAATCTGAAAATAAAACAAATTTAAAAACAGAATCGACTGCCACTATTTCAAAATTCATTACGCAATTTTGTTTTTTAAAATAAATGTCTTTCCCCAAAGCATTAAATCTATCGGACCATTTAATTGTTTTAATAATTTAACTTCAGGATTTATTTCATGGTTAAATGACCAAAAATGATGTGCTACGGCTGATTTATCAGTTTGTTTATACTTAATGTTACGAAAATGTTCTTTCATTCTGGTTTCCAAATTACGTTTTGTCTTTCCAATATAAACTTTAACACAATAGAAACCATTAAACTGATAAATACCAGATTTTTATTATTAGAAATTTTATCTGTTTTAGAGAAATGCAATAAATTTTAATACTATATTTATTTTGTGGAACTAAAGTTATACCAAACTCGTTAATTTTTTAAAAATATTTATTAACCCAAGGATGGTAAGTAATTTTTTAAAGTATAATTGTCTTTTATTTTTAAGGGTAGATATATCATTAACAGTTTTTTTATATTTAAATTTTTAAATCTTCTTTTTTATAAAGTCTTTATTAAAACCATTAATTAAAGCAGTATTAATAATATGTTTATATTCTTTATTAAATTCCTCTTTATTCAGGGGTATATTTATTAACCTATAAATCAAACTATTGAAAACAGCAAATTTATGCGAAAAAGGGTTAAAACTTTTATTTTTTATGCAATTATCAATATGAGTAGACTTCCTATAAATACCAAAGTTTAATTTATTAATATTTATTATGATCTTTAGATCTAGAGAAGGAAGAAATCCATTAATTTCAGTCTCTAATGTAAATTTTATAGCTTTATCTTGCAAATGTAGTAATTTTAAAGCATGCTTTATGAGTTTATCAGGAACAATTGTACATTTTCTAGAACTTAGGATATGCTGAGTTCGATTAAGGTGCCCTCCTTTTTCTGAGTTTGGATTTTTCATTGTTTTTCCTGGCCGGTAGGTGAATATTAGTTTGGTATTTCATCTTCATCTCTCCATATTTTCCTTTGAATGTGCTTCTAGAATTTGTGGTGTAAAATTAATTACGTATTTTAATAACGACAAAAAATTTTTAATTCAGTATATCCCAAATGACAATAAAATGAAATATGAGCGATGTGCAATGAGCACTGTGCGTCACATACCTACACCGGACTAACGCGTTAAGATTGTCCCGTTACACTTAGGAAATGTTTGACTTACCTCTTGCCTTATTAAGCCACTTAGCCTCCAGCCCCCTCCCCGATCCCTGCCTTCCTACCTACTACTTGACACTTGGCTACCAGAACCTTGACTCCTGCTCAATGGCATCGATACTCACTTTTCGATCATCATTTGCAACATTTTGACAAAACTAACTTTATATGATTCCAGATTCTTTCTCAATTCCGTCTCCACATTCTCTTCTCATTATCTATGGTATACTAAAGCGGAACTAACTCATATCATATGATGTAATATTCCACATTGATGTTTTGTATTTCTGATTGGCTAAAGTTAGATATTAATCAATTCCTCATGAATGGAAATGGAGTAAAACGAACTCTACGCCAGCAATTGAAGGATGCGGTCATGTTCATATCCCTGTGACCTGCGACCGCATTAAATCTTAAGAGGGCGGTTCAATAAAGAATTATCACTTTTTTTTTGACAACGTACCTTTACTCATCCTCATAATTTTGATGGTCCTTCTCAAAATAGTCTCCCCTGAATGCGATGCACTTGTCCCAGCGTTTCTGCCAGTCTTCAAAGACATGCTGGAAACCATTTTTGAGAGATCCTTCAACATCACCTCCGCAGCCTTCACCACGACTTCTGATGATGGATAATGCCTCCAACGAAGGCGTTTCTTCAAGTTAGGGAATAGAAAAACATCACATGGGACTAAATCCGGACTATAGGGAGGGTGAGGGATGCACTTCACGTTGATTTTTGCAAGATATTCAGCAACAACATTGGCAATATGCGGCCGCGCATTATCATGGTGCAGCATCCAGCCTGCTTAACGGAAATGTGGTCTTTTGTGCCTGATATGGACTTGCAATGTTTTCAGGACATCCCTGTAGTATTGTCCAGTTACTGATGTGTGTGCAGGTACAACATGCTGATAAACCATTCTATGAATATCATGGAATGAGATGACCATAACTTTCCCATCAGAAGCAATCACTTTTGCTGTTTTGTGGGTTGGTGATCAAGGAGATTTCCACACTGAGCTTTGCTGTTTGCTCTCAGGATCAAAATGATGTAGCCAAGTTTCATCAGCAGTGATTACGTTTGATAGAAACTCCGGATCTTCCTCTAACATCAACTTTAACTGCATGTTACCTCCATTGCAGCGATAGGCGGTACTGAACATGTCTGAACTTGCCTGGTTCTCACAGACGGGAACTAGGAGTACCAACAATGAAACTACTACGGCGTGCTTGTTTCACATTAAGCTAACAGAGTATAATAAGATTGTATTTTAGTGCGAAAAATTATGAACGTAAAAAGATTATGATCATTCTTTATTGAACAGCTCTCGTAGATACACCAAACCTTATAAAGTGCAAAGTCTGATGCATTTCGTCTCATGTATTAATTATGGCTTCATCTCAAACTAAAATATGAAGCTAGTTACAGCGAACTAACACATACTATACAAATATAATAATTTGTAATATAAAACTTCACTAATCTTACAAGAAAATGATGAAGATTTTCTTATTAAATGAAGAGGATCGCGATTTCGTGAATACTCATTCACATCATCAGCTCAAACAGTCTCGTTATCAAGGTCACGCTCACTAGAGGTTACTTAGTTTTGGCCAGTACTGCCAAATTCTGAAAATGAAGTAAACTTAAAAACAGAATCGACTGCTGGTATTTCAAAATTTAGTACGCGATGTTTATTTTTTTAAATTAAATAGCTTTTCCCAAACCATTAAATCTATCGGACCATTTAATTGTTTTAGTAATTTAACTTCAGAATTTATTTAATGGTTAAATGACAAAAAATGATCTGCTACGGCCGATTTATCAATTTGTTTATACTTAATGTTACAGAAACGTTCTTTGGTTCTGGTTTATAAATTACGTCTTGTTTTTCCAATATCAAGTTTATCACAATATAAACAATTAACCAGAGTTTTTATTATTAGTAGTAACGTTATAAATTTTTATAACTTAGTTTTATAACTTTAGTTTCTGAATATATATATATAGTATCCTGCTTTAATCACCATATTTATCTTCTGTTCACTTCATTTTGATACATTCACTAAGATAGGCATTTTGCAAACTAAAATCACAGTTCCCAAAATTGTTTAAACGTGGCTTTACGTTCTTCCTCTGTCAACAACACGTAGCATTTATGTCCCATTTGCGTTTCTTGACTTTCTTTGCTGTTCGGACGAAATATTCCTTTCCTGAATTTCTTTTATTTCTCATATTTATATCCCACTTTTCCTTACGTGTTATACATTTTCTGTCACAGTTTTCTCACAATTTTTCTGCGTTATTCTGTGCATTTTCACTACCATAAGCATCAGCACAACCATTAGTCAGCCATTTTATTGTGCTGTTCCACTTGACATTGATACCAACTTCTCATTGGCTATTTATGGTTAGATAGGTTGAACTCAAACAAAGTACATTTTCACAGATAGCGTCAATATCGCAAATTTCTATATTTATCTGATTATTATCACTTCCAGTTATTATATATTATAACCTCCTAATTAAATGCAATGCAGACTCAAATTAGGTTTTCCACAATTTTATTTTGAAGCAGTTTGCCACATTTATAAAGTTCTTCAACAAACTTCATGTAATGAAATTGTAATTTCTACTGAATGCTCTATAACAGATGATTTGTAAACAAACGATATGCTGTTTAATTGATTGCGTGGTTCTTAAAATAAGTAAAACTACATTTTTGAAACAGCTCTGAAAAAGTTTACAGTTTTAATGTTTATTACTAACATTTATTATTATTTGTTTATTTATACCAGGAGAGAGATATATAAACTATAAATGTTTAAAGTTTTATACTCAAGTCGTATGGTACTTAGGAATTTTAAAATTATTTTATTAAATATATCGTACGAGATTTTGAAAAGCATATGTTTTCAATAAAAACATTACATTGGTTCCCAAAACTTAAATTGCTGTATTAGCAGTATGATACCGAAAAAATCGTGTGCAAAAATGATATAGCTAAAATATAGGAAATAAAAATTTCACCAATTGTTCTCCTTAAATAAAAATAATAATATTTGTGTATGAATGGTGTATCCAATCCCTGCTTATGTGTAGCGAAAATTAGGTATTTAAAATTTAGGATTTTTGCAGAACGTTTATCTAGTTTCCTCACTTTGATCAAAACATATGGTTGTTGACATTTTATTGGCCAGCATGCACATATTTTATAAAAATTGTTATTTTCGTGATACGAAAGTGTCAGCTGGGAAAATAAAATGTTGGCCCGTGGGACATTGCATCATAGTTACATGCTATATGGTCTGTTCCACTCACGGCCTCCACGCTAAACAAAAAAGCCGTACACAAAAACACGTACAGTTTCACCACACCCATGCCTGCGGCGGGCTTCGAATTCACGTCTGTTATAACGTGAGCCATAAGCTTTAAGAGTTATGACGTGCATTTATCTAACATTTCTGTTACAAAGTAAACCGGATAAAGTTATACAAAGGCTTTCTTTCTTTCTTTCTTTCTTTCTTTCTTTCTTTCTTTCTTTCTTTCTTTCTTTCTTTCTTTCTTTCTTTCTTTCTTTCTTTCTTTCTTTCTTTCTTTCTTTCTTTCTTTCTTTCTTTCTTTCTTTCTTTCTTTCTTTCTTTCTTTCTTTCTTTCTTTCTTTCTTTCTTTCTTTCTTTCTTTCTTTCTTTCTTTCTTTCTTTCTTTCTTTCTTTCTTTCTTTCTTTCTTTCTTTCTTTCTTTCTTTCTTTCTTTCTTTCTTTCTTTCTTTCTTTCTTTCTTTCTTTCTTTCTTTCTTTCTTTCTTTCTTTCTTTCTTTCTTTCTTTCTTTCTTTCTTTCTTTCTTTCTTTCTTTCTTTCTTTCTTTCTTTCTTTCTTTCTTTCTTTCTTTCTTTCTTTCTTTCTTTCTTTCTTTCTTTCTTTCTTTCTTTCTTTCTTTCTTTCTTTCTTTCTTTCTTTCTTTCTTTCTTTCTTTCTTTCTTTCTTTCTTTCTTTCTTTCTTTCTTTCTTTCTTTCTTTCTTTCTTTCTTTCTTTCTTTCTTTCTTTCTTTCTTTCTTTCTTTCTTTCTTTCTTTCTTTCTTTCTTTCTTTCTTTCTTTCTTTCTTTCTCTGAAATCATTTTTAAAGTAAGTTTAAGAGGTAGTCAAATCTTTTATATGTTGACTTTGTAATTCGGTTCTATTTTTTTTTTACGTCCTCCAACGTTGTCATATCGGGCGGTGAATGAATTGGGTGAAATGATGCTCAAATGAGTCCAGGGCCCATGGAGCTTAGAGTTACCAGACATTCATCTTGAATGATAAGGGAAAACCCCTGAAAAATCTTATCCAGGTAACTCACCTTGACCGAGATTCGAGCTCGGGACCTCTTGAACGTGAGGCAGACATGCTACCATCTACGCTACCGAGACGGGCATTTGCATCACCAGGCAAAAGATCAAATAAGTAGAAATAAATAGAAAGCAAGATTTTCCCTTTGAGCAAAGGTATAAGTAGTTTAAAACTCTTAACCATTAACTTGGAATATCTTGCAAATTGTTAACTCTGCAAAAAGTGTGTTTGAATGTATTTTTCATTAAGGAGAAAATGTGTAAAAGATGACATACTTTTAAAATACTGCAATGCGTGTATGAAGCTACAATGTGTAATATATGAAAGATGTACTGGGGAAAAGGGTTGGTTAGGGAGGTGAAGAAAATGGTATAGAAGAGATTGGGCAATAGGGTGAAAATAATTGCAATGGATTCTGGAAGTACCTATAGGTGAGGAAGCGAGTTGAGGATATGGGCTAGTTTTGAGGGTACACGCTCATTGGAGGTACATAGAAAAGTTCAAAAGGATTTGGTTGGACAGAAATATGTGAATAATTCCGAAAAAGGGCAAGGATATGTTGTTCTTGGTTTACTATTTCTCAAAAGATTAAAAGTCAAACTTGAAAGGAGGATGCAAGCAATATGTACCTACAGGATACCAGAGGACATCTAACGGTTTCTAATTAAATGTGAAATGATTGAAAGATGAAGGTACACTATTTAGGACGCCAAATAGAAGAAAAAATTAATAGGATTAGATGACTTTTTAAGAAAAGAGAGATATATCGGTAAGGAGCTCAAAGAGGGGATAAAAGAAAGAATAAATTCATAATAATAAAATTAATTGTAGATGTTCTACATCAGTGATGCAACCAGGGGAACCTTGTAGACGCTTAAATGTGTATTATTTATCAGGGTGTATTTTATGTAAGGATAGAAATAGATATCTATTCACTTTCATTCATTAAACAATGAATACATCGGGATGTTTGTTTAGAAACACATGAATGTGTCAGACTGAAAAATTCAATGCCATAGCCGGGATTTGAACCACGGATCTTCTGGTTGCCGTCTAGCCGCTCTAACCCTTGAGCTACTATAGCCAACGTGCCGACATGACATTAAATTCTCCAACTGACTCGTGTTTCTCCCGGTAAACGACTAGGAGATCTCATAAACACATGAGACAACTACCTTAATAGCGACTTACTATGCTGTAAGTACTTTAAAGCCCGGGATTTATAGTTTGGACCACTATTAGGTTAATTAATGGAAATTAATTGTTCTTTCACATTGGCCGTGTGTAGGCTAAAGTATGGAATTTGACCTAATAGTGGTTAACTATAAAGCCCGGGCCTTAAAGTACTTACACGTTGTGGAAACGTAGAGTCAGACTGAAAAATTCAATGCCATAGCCGGGATTTGAACCACGGATCTTCTGGTTTCCGTCCAGCCGCACTACCATTGTGCTACTATGGCCAACGTGCCGATATGACATTAAATTCTCCAACTGACTCGTATTTTCCCGGTAAACCACTTAGGAGTTCTCATAAACATATGAGACAACTACCTTAATGGCGACTTACTACATGTAAGTACTTTAAGGCCCGGGCTTTATAGTTAACCACTATTAGGTTAATTAATGGAAATTAATTATTCTTTCACACTTACACGTTGTAAGTCGCCATTAAGGTATTTGTCTCATGTGTTTATGAGAACTCCTAGTGGTTTACTATAAAGCCCGGGCCTTAAAGTACTTACACGTTGTAAGTCGCCATTAAGGTATTTGTCTCATGTGTTTATGGGAACTCCTAAGTGGTTTACCGGGAAAAACACGAGTCAGTTGGAGAATTTAATGTCATGTCGGCACGTTGGCCAAGGGTTAGAGCGGATGGACGGCAACCAGAACATCCGTGGTTCAAATCCCGGCTATGGCATTACATTTTTCAGTCTGACTCTATCTTTCCATACTTTAGCCTACACACGGCCAATGTGAAAGAACAATTAATTTCCATGAATGTGTTTCTTTGTTTTCCATGGCCTGTTGAATGATAAGCAACAAACAACTATTTCTATCTTATATCAATTGTTTCAAAGGATGTTTATACAAATTTCAGACATTTTGTATATGGAAATAAGAGTATTATAATTTAAAATTGCCTTTGCACTAGAGCCATTGTCTGCGTAGCAGTTCTCGTTTCAGAAATATTCACGTTGATCTACCTAGAATAGATTACCATGCCACAATGCTAATGTGACCATCACGCCGAAGATATGCTGTGGCCAACTGTGGTCTGCAGACAAAACTCAGCTGTCCTGAACATCTGCCTTCTAGGGTAAAATGCTTACTCATCTCATTAAATTAACTAGACGCTGGATCTTCCTGAGCTCTGAAGTAAAGAAGAGTTAAAACAATATAAATTTATACGTTCTATAATAAAACAAATCAATGCTATGTGAAACCTCTCAAAGACTGCAGCTTATGCATTTATGGTCTCATGCTGCAATGGATTGCAAGTAATTTCATTATATTTACTTTATAAATGAGATTAAGTGTTCAGGTATTTCTATTATACGAAGGGTGTCGTATAGTTTTAATTATAACCCTATAAAATTGTGATAGAGAGTTTGTGTTGATATGTTTTGTTAGTTCTTCTCTACGTAGTCGCCATCTAGATTTACACATTTTCCCAGAGTTTCTTGACCTTCCGAATACCTTGATTGTGGAAGTCTGCAGAATTCTCTTTAAATCTTTCTTCCACTTCATTAGTGACGTCATTTGTGTTGTCAAATCGGCGACCACGCAACGGATTCTTCATTTCCGGGATTCTTCATTTCCGGGAAGATTAAAAGTCACTTGGTGCGAGATCGGGCGAATAAGGCGGATGTTGTAAGATCTCAAAGCTACATTCCCTTGTTTTGTCAACTGTAACTTGAAATGAATGAGCTGATGTATTGTCAGACAGAAGACGAACAACTTTGGGGAGCATACCGCGTCGTTTCTTAATCAGAGCTGCTCGTAACTTGTCCAGAAGATTGCAGTAGTATCTGCCAGTGATGGTTTGACCCTTGGCAAGATAATCTGTAAGGATGATTCCACGACAGTCCCAGAAAACTGAAAGCATGACCTTCCCAGCTGACTTTTGCACCTTCGCCATTTTGGGAGGGGAGAATCGGCATGTTTCCATTCCATGCTCGTGGTTTTTGTCTCTGGATATCATACTGATAGATCCAGGATTCATCCATGGCTACCAGACGATAAAAAAGTCATCTTCATTCTGTTCCAACAGCATCAACATCTGTCTTGAAAGGTCACGCCGTGTTTGCTTTTGGAAAGGGGTTAGCAAACGTGGAACACACCGTGCAGACACGTTAGACATTTGCAGTTCGTCCACACACTACCATAACTAAGATGTGTCTCATTCATGATCATTTGGATGGTTGCTCGTCTGTCTTCCAGTATTAAACACTCCACTTTCTTCACTGTGACAGCTGACGGTCTACCAGCTCTTGGCTCATCTGTCAGGGACATGTGACCAGTTTGACAATTCCTTTTCCACCTCACAATAGTGTCATACGATGGGCGATCATTTCCATAAACAGCCGTCATCTCATTAGGAATTTCCCGGGCAGTTTTGTCCTTCAAATGCAGGAACTTGATCACACTACGTCTTACACCTCAGTCACTCCTGGCACTCACTGTAAAAGCACAGAAGCAGTCATGTCACTGAAACTACCAACATTATGTCCCGAGGAATCAATGATGACAATGAAAAATTGAGATTTTCTCCATCACACTACTTCATCTATTTATTATTTATGTTAAGTTAGTTAGTTACTAACACTCCCCACATGGCAACCTTGGCCTTCGGGGTAACCTCACCCCACCAAGTGATGACCGGACCCATTTCTCAGGTGGAGGCACCCAGAGGGCGGTGTCCATTACCTCCGATGATAGGGTGATAGTGAAGATGGCGGTGAGGTGAGAGGACCTACAGATTTTACCGTGGACTCCGAACCACGTTGGGCATAGGGGATACTTCACGTGTTTATTTATGTTAATGTCTATCTCGTTTGGTATAAAGTAACAAGGTGAATACAATCGTTATGAAAAAGTTGTTTCTTGTCTAGGCTGAATTACTTAGACTTCGGAGCTGTGCATTGTAGAAGATAAAAGTTTCAGTGATAGTGGGGATGACTATTACTTTAAGGATAAAGAAAAAAAAGCGGAAAATAAAAACAAGTAACATTTTTAGTTTTCATACAATCTTCTTAGCCGGGATTTTCTCTGTATTTTGCTATGCATTTTCACAGTAGATGCAATAGTATATTATAAATATTTTTTAGAATGCTTTATCTTCTACCGTCTTGAACTGTGAATTCTATAAACCACTTCCCACAATTACGCAGCTTAGACCATAGAACTAAACTTTATCCCATTGTAGAGAAAGTTTTGCTCTAGAAATTGGTAGTATGTTTTGTGTACTATAGTTATTTTGTTTGCAGTTTTGCAAGTTTGTTCTTCTCCAGTTTTTAATACATGTTCATTCAGAAACTATTGAATGTAACTGAATTAAATTTTTGAATGAATTCACTGCTAATTCATTGTACGTAAATTCTCTTTTAAACGCAGAATTTCTGGTAAATGTTAGTGAAAATATGCGTAATTAAGGAAATAATCATATATTATGTAATAAACACACGTATTAGATAAAAAACACTTATTATAGGTGGCATGGATCTATATTCAATAAATATTTCAGTCTTATATTTTAAATTGTTTTTGAGAGAATGGATCAAGAATTTAGCACAGTACACACTGTACGATAGTGCTTTTAATCTGCCCAAAACGTACTCAAAATAACCAATTCATCAGTGATAAAGTGTCAATTAAAATGATCAAAAATAATGTTCTGGTACTTTGTGCTCGCTGTCCATTTGCAGTTTTAGTTCGTCCTAGTCGAGTACTGGCACGTGCATTATACGCTTCGTGAATAAATTTATGGTATATGAACTCCAGTTGTTATGCCTCATTTGCATGCCAGAAACCTGGAGATGCCATCATGGTAGTTCTCCAAGGCAGTGGTCACATACAGAAGAACTGAAAAGGTAGAAAGAATCATGTTAAAAACACGTATTAGATGCCTTAACTGGGATTTGAATCATGATACTCGACTTATCGTACCGGCTGCTCTAACCAACTAAGCTACCGTGGTAGTAGGTATATTAAATTCTCTAGCAGACTCATGTTTTGGGGGTAATCCATAAGACGTGAGTACTGTAGATCCCGCCCGGGTTTTACGTTAATAAGTGTTAATTATGGTCCGGATTTTGATGACCTTAACATCCTCTTTTTTGGGGGGGAAAATAATGTATAGTGTATGAAACAAAAATAAATTAGTGTTATCACTAAAATGACTTAAAAGTAAGATTTATTAAATTTATCAAAATTAGTGGATAGAAAGCTACAAATATATTTATGCACGGTGTTTTAGTTGTGAGTGAAGGAGCGAAAAGAGGAACCTCGACCCACCGTAAGGGGTATTTACGGACTATCATCCCAGGGAGAACGGAGAGGGCGGAGCCAGCGAAGCCTACAGATGCAAAAAAGTAGCTAACAGTTGGAGAGATTGGTACCTGGCACACCAAAGGAGCTTCTAGGTACCAAGAGAGAGAGAGGCTAAGTGACCCTAGCAGTCTAGACGGCAACTTCAAGGGAAAGAAGGTTTACAGAGTGCACGCATCTACACCACCTGTCTGCATCTGCTAGAACTACCGCGCCGACAGCCAGATCTGAAGAATCACAAGGGAATGAAATTAGAGAGGAAACTAATATGTGGATTAGAAATATTAGGAATAGGAGTACAACCATTGTTGAGATAATGTAACAATGTATTCTTGTTTGAAGAACCTAGAAAGGAAATTAAGAAAATTTTTGTTTTGTTTTAAGCAGGTATTACAGAACTGTAAATCAACCCTTTTGTTCTCAGATTATAAAAAAATACATAACCAATGATTTCACATCTTGTCAAGACATAAGGATAAGGACGTAAGCACATTGTACACATTCATTAGTAAAGAAGAAAGCTGACTTATTTGGAACATAATTTCATTATTGTAACACTTATATCTTCTCCATAGCCATCCCTCCACCCATAAGCAAACCTTTCAGACTTAAAACATTATGTGGATGCGATTTTGTTTTCCAAGAGTGAAAGCAAAGGATGTAATGCAAAGGTACTCTCTGTTTCTTTGTGCTTAGCAAACTTTCTGATGTTCGAAAATCTAAGCTTATTCAACGCGTCAACATTACTGCATCATATGTTGAACGAATGTAATAAATGACTAAAAAGGCGTAAGGTGTGAGAAAATTACAAACTCATGTCTTAGAATAAAACATTCTCCTACTACAGAAAATGGCATAAAAAAGAACCGATAAATAAATACGTATTTGCATGGATAGAGTCAACATGAAAAATTCAATGCCATGGCCGGGATTTGAACCACGGATCTCCTGGTTTCCGTCCAGTCGCGAGAGCCCCTAGTGGTCTACCGGGGAAATATACAAGTCAACTGGAGAATTTAATGTCAGGAAGGCACGTTGGCCATGGTAGCTCAAAGGTTAAGAGCGACTGGACGGAAACCAGGAGATCCGTGGTTCAAATCCCGGCCATGGCATATCTTAGCCTATATACGGCTAGTGTGGAGGAATGATTAATTTCCATCAATTAACTAAAATAATAAGAGTTAAATGATGAAGCCTCGGACTTAAGTACTTACAACAGTAAGTCGCCACAAACGGTGTATCTCGGATGCGAGAGCCCCTAGTGGTCTACCGGGGAAATATACAAGTCAACTGGAGAATTTAATGTCAGGAAGGCACGTTGGCCATGGTAGCTCAAAGGTTAAGAGCGACTGGACGGAAACCAGGAGATCCGTGGTTCAAATCCCGGCCATGGCATTGAATTTTTCATGTTGACTCTATCCATCAAATATCTTAGCCTATATACGGCTAGTGTGGAGGGATGATTAATTTCCATCAATTAACGTATTTGCATATTTGACTCACGTAGCAATGTGTGTATATTACAAAAATTAAAGGATGATATAGCATCAAAACTGGCAACCTGAGGATATACATATATCTGGTGTGTGTGTGTGTGTGTGTGTGTGTGTGTGTGTGTGTGTGTGTGTGTGTGTGTGTGTGTGTGTGTGTGTGTGGAAAACAGAACTAAGAAACTCGCCGTATTCAGACTTTGGTGTTCTGTTTATATTCCAAGCGTCCTACACTACAGCTTAATCAAGGTGAAGGAATGTGCACATAAGTCAGACGCCAAGTTGTAAGGTCACACTGGACTGGGTGCTAATCTGCAAGGTCTCCTTCGCATAACCTCAAATTCTACTTGGTGGCATACCGCCGAAGGATACGCCAAAGTATGTCGAACTGTGAGACCTCTGCTACAGTTGTGGGCATCTGCATGTTATTCGTATTTGCAACCGATATTTACTTTTTAAATGTCTAAAATTGATCCAACTCTAGTTAGATTATTGTTTCTGCTTTTGGAATTCCAGATAAATATATTCTTACATTTAATGCTGTAAGACAGACAGTGGGTGTATCAATTATGTAAACAGCTTTGCAACCGCAGTTAGGGCCGACGATGGGAAAATGGTCGTGTGGTGTTGTCGAAGTTCTATTTGTAGCAGTATTACTACAAATGTGTAGTACTGTAGGTGGGTGATGAAAATGTACTCGTAGTGATGATGTTCTCGTTGTGGCATCCTTTGTAGCTCCGGTTAGCATGAGATCTTCTCTTGATCGTGGTCTCGGATACTTGGATTGTGGAACTCAATGTTAAGGAAATAAAAAATGTTTGCAAGTTGTTCTTTAATTTAAACTCACTGCAATTCACAACGTCTACGATGATCAAACATATTCTCATACAATTCTGATTATTACAATCCTAATACAATCATTTTCTTAGATTTCTGTTATCTTTACACACACGCAATTTCTTCGTCGTTGTACATTAGGTTTCTGAAAATAAGGCTGCACTATATCGAAACTTCATTATATCGATGATGAATAACACTGGGCAACAATGAAACTTTTTCGGGCTTAAAAATAGTGAATTTACGTGTATTTTCATCTGCTGAATTCAAAAATCACCATAAAATGATAGATTAGCTCTTGTTTTGAAGATAAAGTGACATTTCATTTCTCAGAGTGAAGGGATACCCATTGTCTCCCTTCTTGGCAGATTTATTCATGAGTGCTTTTGAAACACATATCACAAAAACTTTTCCAAATTATTTCAAAGTGTGGTATCGCTATGTTGACGACATTTTTGCAATAGTACCTAAAAAACTCATACAAAATGGTCTTAGACTTTTGAATATATAAAATCCAGCTATAAAATTTACATTGGAAACGGAAGAGGATGGTGTGCTCCCCTTTTTGGACATTAAGATAAAAAAAAATGAACAGCAAACTCACCTTTGGTATTTACAGGAAACCGACACACACAGATAATTACATCAAGAACAACAGTTGCAACCCAAAACAACACCAACATGCCATTTTCAACAGTTTAATCTTTCGGATGATCAACTTTCCACTAAACAGAGAAGATTATCAAGAAGAATACCTACACATAAAAAAGTAGCTATATCCAACGGTTTCAACCCAAATTTAGTGGACAAAACAGTTAACAGACTCAACAAGGCTAAGACAATAAAAGAAACCACCACCCTAGAATCTACAGGAGTAAAAGAGAAAAAAAAAAAAATTTTAAAAATATTTACCTTCCATCCATCAGCCCATAATGAATTCCAAAATATCTTGTCAACACACAACATAATTCTTGCACCTCAAAATATATTTAATATCAGAAATGTGTTAAAAGCGCCTCCTCCCCCCAAAAAATTCAATTACTACCAAACAAAAACCAGGAATCTATGAGATCAAATGTGAAACTTGCCCTAAAATTTATGTAGGAAAAACAAAAAGAAATATTGACATTAGAACTAAAGAACATATAAGAAACATTAAAAATGGTGAAACAGAAAAATCAGCAGTGGCTTTTCATTTTTTGAATACTACACATGACATCAACTTGGAAATATCTCTAATAAAATATGTTAATCACCCCATAGACCTTTCCGTATGGGAAAAAATCTTCATCAACAAAAATCGTCATAGAGTCATGAATTTTGAAACCCCACCACCGGACATCTTTGACAAGTACATCACGCCATCTATTGACAAAACGGAGAAAGAGGAAACCACTACAACTTGCACTAGTCGAGTATCAGCTGATGATAGCAGCAAGAGCTCTTGAAACATGTCCTGTGAATATACAGTGTGAGTGAAGCAATGTGTCAATATCTTCTCGATTCACTTTTGTACTGAAGATTTTAAATTTGGGGGGATTTTGGGGGGGGGGGGATTTGGCACACTTTTCTATACTTATAATAATGCATTGTTACTTACATGGTATTTTAAAATTCCTACAATGTGATTTATAAAACAGAAAAGAGCGCGCTGCAGCACTGCAACTCGTAAAGACGAGCCGCCCCTGGTTCTACTGCTGTTTCAGTAGAAGACGCAATCTGGCTAGCCATTCCAGGAAAGCGCACCCGTTGGTCCTCAAAGAATGCCATCCTTGGCCTTTGTTGACCAGGTTTTTCTGTAGGCTGTCAGACAACAAATTCTTTGTCTTCCTTTGGTCCTTGGATATGAAGCTGCAACTGTGAGATCATCGTCTGAGATCAGGATTCACTACTGATTTGTTTATCACCGATACGTGCCATCTCAGCTGAGATGGGCCATAACAATATGGTATCGAATCTATATCATGACTTTTTTTATCCACTATTATCTCCAAAACTTGCTATAGAAGTTACCAAACAGGCACTAAATGTCTCCTTTAAGTGTTAATTCTAAATAATTTTTATTAAAATCTATAACAAACCTGACAAAATTATTACAGTTTTAATTGCACCGTCTTATTTTTAACTTTAAGCTATCTGGGATGTAATATCATAGATATTTTCTACTTTCTCTACTATATACATAGTAGGTAGAAAGGCCATTGCTTCCCAACAAAAATTGGATATTGAAATGTCACTGAAAGTACACGTATTTACTTTACATTGTTAAACTAGGATGAGTGAAAGCAGAATAGAAAATCTGGTTGTATTATTCACAAATATATTCGTAGCTGAAAAAATTTTAATTTATTTAAAATCTCACCATTACATTATCAGCTGATCTTCTCACACGATAATCTTGTACCCTATGTTACCACTTAATATTTAAATTTTGGGTCGCTGGTCAGGCGTAATATAGTGCGATCCATATAAACCTGAACCATTTCAGTAGGCCACAATTTCCCTTTGAAAGCTCGTAGAATTTAGAAATTTGTTTTAATGATCTCAGTGGCTCTGGAAGAATAAGCCATGGTTGGAGTATGGTGTGCGGTGTCAGCTTCCAGGATCGTTGGTCCCATTTTCTTTGATATTACTGTAGACACTGAAGTTTATATGGGTATCTTCAATACATTTGTGGAGCAGCTGGATGATATCGAATTGAGAGGTTATTTCCAGCAAGATGGAGTAACGTGTCATACATCTAATGACACCATGGAGTAACCAGTTTATTTTATAATAGAATAATCTCTAAAGGCCTGTGATGCCCCAGATCCCCTGACCTAACTTCAACTGAATTTTTATTGTGGAGGTATCTAAAATAGTGTACAAGAATAGGCCACGGACTAATGATGTTCTCAAGGAATCCATTCGAACCGAAATAAGCAACATTGACGAGGATACTCTCCGTAAAACTTCAGAGAATATGGTGAGACGAGTACAAACATGTATGGATGCTGGTGGAGGACACTTCCAACATTTTCTCTGAGATGTAAATAGTGTAATGTAATCTCCCAAATGTGTATTATATTATCCCAAAGTTACACGTGTATCCTATTATTGGTTAAAAAATTATGGCCTGTTGAAATGGTTCAGGTGTATACGGATCGCACTGTGCATGATCATTTATTTTGCTCACAACGAATTTGTTTCTAAATTTTTCGAATCGACTCTTATTGGCCGTACATAGAATATCGAGTGAGTCATTACATTTATACCGGAGCCGTCCTTAGTTTATGGGACGATGTAAACAAAAGAACATGTACATGTGTGACATCATTGTCTGTTTAGACTTGTAGCTCTCTCCACATGAAAAATATAGTTCATATATCATTTTTAAAGCCTACAGATAATGCAAAATATATAAACGGTTTCACATTATTACAAATGTAACAGTCAAACAGTAATTAATTAGTATTTTATTTGGTGTATGTAAGCGTAATTTGTGTGCATTAACCAGAGTGTACACTGCGCTTGCGCACTTTAAAAGAAGAAGGAAGGGGACAAATTAATTTTACAACATGGCTGTTTCCGAACAATATGAAACATCACAGAGGGAAACCGTTAAAAAGTGGTGGAAAACAAATAACATTAGAGGTATTTTGGAAATTGTACGAAACATAGCCGACTTGAGTAATGGAGGGCATTAATTTGTTAGCACAATAAACCAGTTTTTCAGCACTAAGTAATAATGCCGCTCGAAGTGAGGTTGTGAAAACGGGGCGGCTTTCTACTCCAGGAAAACATCGGAAAAGAAAGAAACCAGTTGTGGAAGGTGAATATTATGAATTTGTTAAAAGTGCTATTCTTCGCAAGGTTCATAGCTTCTTTGAAAGAAACGAGCCACCGACGATTACAAAAGTGCTTCAAGCAGTAAACAATGATGCCGATTAACCGAGTTCTGAAAGACGAGCTTCCACACGACATAGGTTTTGAATTGGTGAACAGAAGCAGAAAAAATATAATTTTTGAGCGTGAAGATATATTGTTGTGGCGTAGGAACTATCAAAGGAAAATTCGAAGATGGAAGTCGTTTAAGGAATTCGTCCTTTGTCCGCAGAAAGATCCGTGCCTTCATTTTTAATTTATAAATGAGGATTGTGTGAAGAAATCAAATATTTGAGTAATTGTTCTAAGCATTCAGTCACATTTTAACGTACAAAAGAAAAAATATATTACACAGTGGAAATGAAATGTGTAGTGTTTATCGCCCGCTTTTACTACATACGGCAGCGCAGGCGATGACACTGATGATACATGAGATGAAGATGGAGCACCGGTGGAATGAGATGGCGGGGGAAACCGGAGATCCCGGAGAAAACCCGCCCTAACGCCGTGTTGTCCACCACAAATCTCACTTTGCGGTCGCCTGGGATCGAACCCGGGCCGCCTTGGTGAGAGCCAAGCGGTCTAACCACTGAGCCACGGCGTGGCCTTTACACAGTGGACACTCCTTTGTATTTAATCTTAACGTAAAAGTGATACCGCATAAGTTACTCAAATATCGAAAACGTCAAAGCAAAATTTTGGTAAGAAGTTCGTTGACAGCGCACGTGTTTGCCACGTGTTGGATAAAACAGCGCGACTATTCCCTCCAATCACCCTGCCGGCGGAGTAATACATTTCACGCTTTGTTTACATGCCACATGAAGTAAGCACAATCCGTATGTGTTTTTCTTCATAACATTTTGACCATATATCCAGCGTGTAGTTTTCTTTTATCCTTACTGAAATAAATTCAATTGTTAAAATAATTGTAATTTAATATCTGACAAAGATTTGGAAATATAAGAATTTCGCTTTGATTCTTTGAAATTAAGGTTATAAGCGTTTATTTTAAAATCTTCAGCTACGACATTTTCATCAACTTTAAACTCCTATATGAAATTTTAAGTTTATAACGTCATGGAGGACACGAGAATGAAACAAGTATCATATAGAATGGTCATGAAACGTGTTCATGCATCAGCGACACTTCTGAAATTCGGAAAGTGGTTAATTGTATAGTCAGAAAAATTGTTTGATGTTTTGAAGGAACGTTATAATAGGAAAAGAATAAGAATAAGAGTGGTTTGAGGCACAACAGAAGTGGTAAAGGCAATTACCATACCATTTATAATCGTTACGACAGGTTATGGGTGATATATAATGCTAATATATGAGCTCCCATCACAGTGGGTCCCATGGTGTAATGGTTAGCACTCTGGACTCTGAATCCAGCGATCCGAGTTCAAATCTCGGTGGGACCTTGTAAATTTTTTATGTATATGGGATCGCCTTCCGATAACGTTGACGAATGTGTAAATTTCAGGAATGTATTTGTAATTTAAAAATGTTGATTCAAAGCTAATTTTTACAAATGATTATTACTTTGTATTGTTTAATACTGACAAATTTTAAGCATTTTTGAAATAAATACTCAATATTATATGCAGCAGTGAATAATATTTGCAATAGTTCTATTTCAGTGATATGTTTAGAAAAGCACGGTTTGAGTCACAGTTATTCTGTTATGTGACATCGTTGTTACTTATTGGTCATTATCGGACTGTAATGTGTAATTTGTAACAAAAGAAGATCCGTACGCTTATCGTTAGCCCAGTAGTGACAACTTTAGAACTACGATATCTCGCAAAAGGCGAAACTACTAGCAGAAGTGCTTTCCTATGCTTTTATCAACCAAAAATTTGCTTAAATCTGAAATAAGCCAGTTCTTTACAATTGCGATTCTTCCCTTGTTAATTTAAAAACTGTACAAATTTGACACGAGAGTATAATATACGGGAGCATCACAACAGTACAAAAATTCATGTAAGGATATGAAAATCGCTGGTTAGAGAGTTATTATTAAACCATTGGCCATTCGTTGACAACAAAGTAACTAACTGAACCCTCCGATTATTGATTGCTTTTGTTTGATTGTTTGTAGCCCACTGATTGTTGGTTGCCTTTGGTTGTTTGTTGAGAATACAGAGGGCAAAAGAAAGTGTATTCTGTACGTGGTATGGCCTTGCATTTGAAAATGCATCATGAGTACCTGACTTTTTTGCACAGTTTCACCCCGACAGACAATTCACAAAAGCTTGACAAAGAGCGTTTGTTACTCATTTAAGGGTATGTATGACTGAAATTTTCAAATTCTGAACTAATAATGCTAGCTTTTTCAAATTAACACCATAGATGTAGTATATTGTAAACATGTTACAACCTAAATTTAAACCATTTTTCTCCAGCAGTTTAGACATTATGATAAATTTTGTATGTTTTTTGTTACGTCACTAAAAAAGTCCCTTGCGACAAAATATTTTGAATTTTGGTCTAATATTTTAACCCTATGTTGATAATACACATAATTTTTGAAATTGCTCTGGGTTTTTCTATGTCTCCTTTAGTTTAGGTCACAAATTTTTTTTATTTTACAAATATTCTTTTTTGTCTAAAAAACTGTAAGTGTTGTGTTTGAAAATTAAAAATATATGCTTATATACATTTCACAATAAAACCTAGGGCAATTTTCATTCCTCATGATATTCTGAACCTGTGTAGGAAATTTCATGAATGTAGTACAAAAACTGCATCGCAAGGAGCATTTTACAGGAAGAAAAATGCTGAAAATATGAACATTGAGAAAACAGCGATTAAAGATTTGATTGCATAACTCACATTAAAATCCACCAGGCTGATAGGT
Organism: Mantis religiosa; assembly: GCA_030765055.1. Classification (NCBI taxonomy): domain Eukaryota; kingdom Metazoa; phylum Arthropoda; class Insecta; order Mantodea; family Mantidae; genus Mantis; species Mantis religiosa. The sequence continues at coordinate 11,474,057 of CM060958.1, forward strand.
TGGACCCTCAGATTTCTTTTTCCTCTACTCTGTTGCTGCTTTTTCCACCTTTTTCTTCTTTAGATGTTGCTTTTCTTCTGCACAACTTCGCTTCTTGCTTTTCAGGATACGAGTCTGATCTCGCTGCACTGAAGTTTTCCTTGCTGAGTCTACTACACTTTCACCTCTGATATTTCGCTGCAGCTCCAATGACTTAAGACTACCCATGTTAAACTCACTGATGCTTTTAATAACAGCAAGATCCAATTTTTGTTTTGATATGGAAACTTCCTTTGGGCACTTATTCCATATGACATGATGCAAAGATTCATTGGCATTCTGTGTTTTTCCTGTTTTGCACCTCTCTTGTAATGTTGAAGAAGCCAGCCTCTGATATATTGGCAACATTTTAGGAACTATTTTGTCTGAAAGCCTTATTTTTCTTATCTTGAATTGAAAATTTAAGAACGGAAAACAGACAAAGAATGTGGATGTAGGCAAAAGAGGGCGTGACTCTGACAGAGTTTAAAGGCCACCGACATTTAAATAAGCATTTAAAAATGGCGTCCGGAGGCAAATTATGCATTTTTCACATTCGGGAATGTCTAAATTATTTTATAGAATTAAAATAAAAAGAGTCGTTATTTTCACGATTTTCATGAAATTTCAGTCATACATACCCTTAAGAGGAGTGTTTTGGATGCCGGGAGACCAAGAGGGTTACGAAGCATTGACAAGGAGAACGACTTCCTGGTAATATGGATGCAAACCCATGAGATAGCGTAAGGCGCAGTGTAGTAAGGAAAACTGTAAGGAGTAAATCTTCTGTAACCGTTTCACCTTAAGAATGAAATGTGGCGACTTTGGATCAATAACTTCCTGGCATCGCAGGATTACAAAATTGTGCCATATCCTTGAAATATTTTAACTTGTACTTTATTCAGTGATGAGACTGTTTACTGGCGACGGTATTTTCAATGTTTATGCATAACTGAGCCTAGGAAAACTCATGAAATATACAACAGGACAGACAAACACAGGTTCTGAATATATATTGTGACTTTGTGGGTTCGTGGAATAAAAAGTCCAATTACACCACTCAACAATGTTCTTTATTTCCACCGACTTACAGTTAAACACTTGCCAATTACACAGAATTACTTGCTGCACACAATTACAATTCACCAGTTCGTCCGTTACAACTTCACTTGTACTCGCGATTACATACACTCCGATACACATACACAGTTCGTACAGTCTTCCGTTGCACAACCCTTTCGTTCATTAACACGTCACTGACTAACACAACCTTCTTACACCAAGAACTGTCCTCATTCACACACTAACCAACTGACTGACTGACTCCCCCTGTCTGTCTGTAACTCTCTTTATATATCGCCGGTTTCTAGTGACCAGGAGAATGTTCCAGATTACGTAATTTCGAGAAACAGGTGTAGAGAAAACAGGCGACACAGTCATGTTTCTTCCCCGACCACAGTCCGTCACCACCACAAGACAAACGAGGAGGAGGTGTGGCTAACCGAACCTCCCCTGCCTTCCGCTGCCAGCTGCTTTCACAGGGTGCTCCAGCGCCCGCGTTACAATATTTAGGGCAAATCATTTGGTCCCTATTACTTTTTTCGACATCTAAATACAGAAATATAACTTCAGTTTCTCACAAGTCAGTTACATAATTTAACTGATGAAATAATACAACGAATGTGGGTTTTACATGATGTTGCACCAGATTGCTCACTTCATGAGAACTTTGTCTTCCCACGAGTTTCTTATTACTGTTGCATTTATCTTTCCAGTTGAGTTTGTCCTATTTGATATATATTGTGCAACCAAATTTTGTATTTTTAGAGTTTTTATGATTTTTTATTCCGGAAATGTGTCCTAGCCAGTAATTTTCAAGAAGAAAAGTATGAAGGCAACTAAATGGCGAGTCCCTACAACGAAAGACTACCAACCTTGGTGAATAACTAACCACCAATCTCAGGGAGAGCCCGCATCGAATAGCGTAGGTGGTAGAATGCCTGTGTCACGTTCAAGAGGTTCCAAATTCGAATCTTGCTCTGGATAGTATTAGTTTGGTAAGTATTTTTCCGGGACTTTCCCTTATACTGAAAGATGAATGTCTGGTAACTCTAAGCTCTATGTACCCCGTACTCATTTGAACATCATTTCATTCATCGTCCGATATAACTTAACGTTGGAGGTTTTCTCTTATCCTAAAAGATGAATGTCTGGTAACTCTAAGCTCTATGTACCCTGTACTCATTTGAACATCATTTCATTCATCGTCCGATATGACTTAACGTTGGAGGTTTTCTCTTATCCTGAAAGATGAATGTCTGGTAGCTCTAAGCTCTATGTACCCTGTACTTATTTGAACATCATTTCATTCATCGTCCGATATAACTTAACGTTGGAGGTTTTCTCTTATCCTGAAAGATGAATGTCTGATAACTCTAAGCTCTATGTACCCCGTACTCATTTGAACATCATTTCATTCATCGTCCGATATAGCTTAACGTTGGAGGTTTTCTCTTATCCTAAAAGATGAATGTCTGGTAACTCTAAGCTCTATGTACCCTGTACTCATTTGAACATCATTTCATTCATCGTCCAATATGGCTTAACGCTGGAGGTTTTCTCTTATCCTGAAAGATAAATGTCTGGTAACTCTAAGCTCTATGTACCCCGTACTCATTTGAACATCATTTCATTCATCGTCCGATATAACTTAACGTTGGAGGTTTTCTCTTATCCTAAAAGATGAATGTCTGGTAACTCTAAGCTCTATGTACCCTGTACTCATTTGAACATCATTTCATTCATCGTCCGATATGACTTAACGTTGGAGGTTTTCTCTTATCCTGAAAGATGAATGTCTGGTAGCTCTAAGCTCTATGTACCCTGTACTTATTTGAACATCATTTCATTCATCGTCCGATATAACTTAACGTTGGAGGTTTTCTCTTATCCTGAAAGATGAATGTCTGATAACTCTAAGCTCTATGTACCCCGTACTCATTTGAACATCATTTCATTCATCGTCCGATATAGCTTAACGTTGGAGGTTTTCTCTTATCCTAAAAGATGAATGTCTGGTAACTCTAAGCTCTATGTACCCTGTACTCATTTGAACATCATTTCATTCATCGTCCAATATGGCTTAACGCTGGAGGTTTTCTCTTATCCTGAAAGATAAATGTCTGGTAACTCTAAGCTCTATGTACCCCGTACTCATTTGAACATCATTTCATTCATCGTCCGATATAACTTAACGTTGGAGGTTTTCTCTTATCCTGAAAGATGAATGTCTGGTAACTCTAAGCTCTATGTACCCTGTACTCATTTGAACATCATTTCATTCATCGTCCGATATAACTTAACGTTGGAGGTTTTCTCTTATCCTAAAAGATGAATGTCTGGTAACTCTAAGCTCTATGTACCCTGTACTCATTTGAACATCATTTCATTCATCGTCCGATATCACTTAACGTTGGAGGTTTTCTCTTATCCTAAAAGATGAATGTCTGGTAACTCTAAGCTCTATGTACCCCGTACTCATTTGAACATCATTTCATTCATCGTCCGATATAACTTAACGTTGGAGGTTTTCTCTTATCCTGAAAGATGAATATCTGGTAACTCTAAGCTCTATGTACCCTGTACTCATTTGAACATCACTTCATTCATCGTCCGATATGACTTAACGTTGGAGGTTTTCCCTTATCCTGAAAGTTGAATGTCTGGTAACTCTAAGCTCTATGTACCTTGTACTTATTTGAACATCATTTCATTCATCGTCCGATATGACAACGTTGGAGGTTTTCTCTTATCCTGAAAGTTGAATGTCTGGTAACTCTAAGCTCTATGTACCTTGTACTTATTTGAACATCATTTCATTCATCGTCCGATATGACAACGTTGGAGGTTTTCCCTTATCCTAAAAGATGAATGTCTGGTAACTCTAAGCTCTATGTACCCCGTACTCATTTGAACATCATTTCATTCATCGTCCGATATAACTTAACGTTGGAGGTTTTCTCTTATCCTAAAAGATGAATGTCTGGTAACTCTAAGCTCTATGTACCCTGTACTCATTTGAACATCATTTCATTCATCGTCCGAGATGACTTAACGTTGGAGGTTTTCTCTTATCCTGAAAGATGAATGTCTGGTAGCTCTAAGCTCTATGTACCCTGTACTCACTTGAACATTATTTCATTCATCGACCGATATGACTTAACGTTGGAGGTTTTCTCTTATCCTGAAAGATGAATGTCTGATAACTCTAAGCTCTATGTACCCTGTACTCATTTGAACATAATTTCATTCATCGTCCAATATGGCTTAACGTTGGAGGTTTTCCTTTATCCTGAAAGATAAATGTCTGGTAACTCTAAGCTCTATGTACCCTGTACTCATTTGAACATCATTTCATTCATCGTCCAATATGGCTTAACGCTGGAGGTTTTCCCTTATCCTGAAAGATAAATGTCTGGTAACTCTAAGCTCTATGTACCCTGTACTCATTTGAACATAATTTCATTCATCGTCCGATATGACTTAACGTTGGAGGTTTTCTCTTACCCTGAAAGTTGAATGTCTGGTAACTCTAAGCTCTATGTACCCTGTACTCATTTGAACATCATTTCATTCATCGTCCGATATGACTTAACGTTGGAGGTTTTCTCTTACCCTGAAAGTTGAATGTCTGGTAACTCTAAGCTCTATGTACCCTGTACTCATTTGAGCATCATTTCATTCATCGTCCGATATCACTTAACGTTGGAGGTTTTCTCTTATCCTGAAAGTTGAATGTCTGATAACTCTAAGCTCTCTGTACCCTGTACTCATTTGAACATAATTTCATTCATCGTCCGATATGAATTAACGTTGCAGGTTTTCCCTTATCCTGAAAGATGAATATCTGGTAACTCTAAGCTCTATGTACCCTGTACTCATTTGAATATCATTTCATTCATCGTCCGATATGACTTAACGTTGGAGGTTTTCATTTATCCTGAAAGATGAATGTCTAGTAACTCTAAGCTCTATGTACCCTGTACTCATTTGAATATCATTTCATTCATCGTCCGATATCACTTAACGTTGGAGGTTTTCTCTTATCCTGAAAGTTGAATGTCTGATAACTCTAAGCTCTCTGTACCCTGTACTCATTTGAACATAATTTCATTCATCGTCCGATATGAATTAACGTTGCAGGTTTTCCCTTATCCTGAAAGATGAATATCTGGTAACTCTAAGCTCTATGTACCCTGTACTGATTTGAATATCATTTCATTCATCGTCCGATATGACTTAACGTTGGAGGTTTTCATTTATCCTGAAAGATGAATGTCTAGTAACTCTAAGCTCTATGTACCCTGTACTCATTTGAATATCATTTCATTCATCGTCCGATATGACTTAACGTTGGAGGTTTTCTCTTATCCTGAAAGATGAATGTCTGGTAACTCTAAGCTCTATGTACCCTGTACTCATTTGAATATCATTTCATTCATCGTCCGATATGACTTAACGTTGGAGGTTTTCATTTATCCTGAAAGATGAATGTCTAGTAACTCTAAGCTCTATGTACCCTGTACTCATTGGAATATCATTTCTTTCATCGTCCGATGTGACAACAATGGTAGACGTGAATTAAAAGAATATCTTGGAGAGAAGGGATGTTAGGTTCCCGGTTGTCCTTAGACGTGACAGTCAAGACTGGAAGGGTATTAATGACATTCCCAGATCCGGAACAGGTGTGTCCTAATTCCTTGAGGAACTCCCGAATCAATGAATGAATAAATCATCAGGATAGCACCGCCACCCATTATGAAATAGGAAGTTTAACATTTTGTTGTCTGCGCCACAAGTTGGTGGAACCGGAGTCGTGTCCCATTGGTGGACCTCGTTTCTGACAGCTCTCTCGGCGAGTTTGCAGCGCAACTGGGGGAAGGGGAAAGAAGTCCTCCTTTCTTTTCTGGTTCTGCAAGTTGCTGCGGCGGAGGGCGAAGCAGTTACAGGTCTCCAGTAGTGTTACAACCAGTGAACCACGAGGATACCACGACCTGGACCAGAGTACAACAGTGATGTGGGCAATATGGGGCAGTGCCTTCCGCGACGACCTTGAGGTGTGACAGTGGGGTTGTCTGCCGAACGGCAGCAAAGTGTAGTGTTCTTTTATTTCATGTACACAACAAAGTGAACCAAACAGTGCGTTGTAGACTAGTTTTAATAATACATGAAGCATGTTGCAGCCAAGGAGAACACTGCTATTGTATTTAGCGATATTGTTACTGGCGTCAAGTGGATTGTTGCTCAAATATGCGAACTGTGAAACAGGTAAAATAATTTACTCTTCTAAGTGCATGCGTAACGCTCGGATCTATGGGTTTCTGCGTAATAAGTGAAACGGATTCTATAATAAATGCAGGAATATGTTCCCCCTACCCAAAAACCATATGCTCTAAATAATTAAATAAATAAAAGTACTGAAATTACATTGGATTGTTATGGTACATCTACAGGCGCCATCCTTCGTGGACTTGGGGTAACATGCTAGTTTCTGGTACCCGCAGTCGCTGGTTCAAACCCGGCGGGTAAAAACCATGAATGTTTCTGGACGTAAAAGTTCTTAGCATGACTTTCTTCGGAAGAGAAGTAAATCTGGTAATTCTATGTCACAGATTTAGAGCACGTAAAATAACCTCAGACCTGTTAACGAGACCTATGAGCAAAATAAGAGTGGGATTTTGAAAACCACAGGGTTAAAGATGTTCTTGATTAAAACTTCAATTTCAGTTTCATTCTTAGGCAACTATCTAGAGATTAATGTGTGATTCAAGAGAATCATTTCAGTCCCTGCTTGTGAGGGCGGTTAGATAATTTGTAGCAGTTTCCTGAAATATTTAGCTCAAAAAAATCTCTTATTTCTTAAATATTAAATATTTATACCAACATTTTTATTCTGATATCACAGTACTTAGCAGAATCTTATTTATTCCTCCTAACTTGCAACTGCAACACGCCTGCATCTTCCAAATGACATCTCCCTATATAATTACATTGTTCTAAACTTCTACTTTAACTCAGAATCTTTCAAGAATGTCACACGCTTTTTGAAAAAGAAAAGACCCCATGGAACATTTAATTAACATACCACATGTTTATCAAAAATGAAATGTGTATCTTGGATGTTGTGGGAATGTCATCTGAAGTTATTTCTTTTATGAATGACCTCTGTATAACTGATAAACCGTAAGAGATAGACAGTCTGACTACAAAAAATGTTAAGACACACACTTTTTATTATATACCTACTTTTTGAGTTAAGCATGTCCAAAAATTCCATGTTATTTGTCTGAACTTTCCAATACCTACATATTTTCTTAAATGGAAAATTGTAATTTCAAGAAAATATCCAATAAAGACATTTTTACAGTGAAATAAATAGAATATTCCTTTTAAAAATGCTATGTGAAAGTATTTTTTTAATTTACTCTTCCAACATTGTCATATCGGACGACGAATGAAAGGCTGTTCAAATGAGTACAGGTTATATAGAGGATAAGGGAAAACCTCCAACGTTAGGTCATCGGACGGTGAATGAAATGATGTTCAAATGAGTACAGGGTACATAGAACTTAGAGTTACCAGACAATCATCTTTCAGGATAAGAGAAAACCTCCGACGTTAAGTCATATCGGACGATGAATGAAATAATGTTCAAATGAATACAGGGTACATAGAGCTTAGAGTTATCAGATATTCATCTTTCAGGATAAGAGAAAACCTCCAACGTTAAGTCATATCGGACGATGAATGAAATGATGTTCAAATGAGTACAGTGTACATAGAGCTTAGAGTTATCAGATATTCATCTTTCAGAATAAGAGAAAACCTCCAACGTTAAGTCATATCGGACGATGAATGAAATGATGTTCAAATGAGTACAGGGTACATAGAGCTTAGAGTTACCAGACATTCATCTTTCAGTGTAAGAGGAAATCTAGGTTAAAGCATTATCCACATAATCCACCCTGATACGAACTCGGTATCTCTTGAATGTGAGGTAGACATGCTACCCCGTCGCTGTAGACACGAGCAAAAAGTAAAAGTACACCTATTTTTTGGTATATTTTGGGTAAATGTTTTGCAAAATTACCGGTTGCTTTTATCTTCACTAAACCTTTACTGGATTTCTGTGATGGCAGTGCTGCGGATATGTAATTAATTATTTTTAATGAATTTTTTTCATATTTATTCTGACATTTAAGGATCTGATGAAGCAATAATACAGAATTTTATGTCGTAATATGGCGTCCAGTTTAAACCTATTTTATTGACACCGCCTTCATTGTCATTAAATATTAAGTGTTGTAATACCTAAATAAGTAATATTTCATTTTAAAATGACTAAGCAATGGAAGTTGTATGAATTTACCCCTTTAGTATACTGATTTAAGCATGTCTGTAATTTAATTTATGCTTTTGTGTCTTTGCGTATCAGAATGACTCCAGAAAGGATACGCTGGTGTTTAAATTGCATTCACAAGACTTGTTGATAAAAGTAGACTAATGTATCTTTTTTTTAAAAAGGAGGAAAGCTCTGGATGTCCTTGCACGCGAGAAAAAAGGAATAGCGACTTACAAAGTTTCAAACTAATAAAAAATATCAACGAAGTTACATTTATACCTCGCCTTTAATTGCAGCAGCTATATCGGCGGCCTTGGAATGCAGTTCCTATTGACAACGGTATTTAAGCATTCCTAAATGGTTGTCGTTGGATTTATGGTTTTCATTTGGATTTGTTATGTTAGATCATACAAGGACACTTTGATTCATGCTTCTAGACACTGGGAGGTATAGGGGGAAATTCTGACTAGAAAAAATGAAGTGGAATCCGATACACTTAACACAGAAGGCAGGTGCTCTATATATTTTGTGTAGAAAAATTGTTGTACATAGATTTATCAATTATACAAATGTCGTTTGGAACAAAGATTTCACAGAATATACCGAGAGAAATAAATATACACATTTTGTAACGGAGAAATCCTAAACCTATGGTATTTTATAATCGTTAGAGGTGTTTCTGATAAAATAAAGAAACTTTCCAAGATTTTCCATGTGAAAGGTATTCTGAGGTGGGAGATTTTATTGAAAATATATGTATTAGTATTTAAATGACTTCCATTTTTAATTATGCTATAGTCTCCGTATACAAACCATAGAGTTTCAAAACCGTTTTCAGTGAAATCTGATTTGAGAACTTTTTGGGTGAGATGTAGGCAGTAGAAATTACAGTATGCTGTACGTATAGACGATTAACAGGACCAGTGGTAATTTGATTCTGGTCATTTGCCACAGGCGCAAAGAGAAAGCACACATACAAGCTCTTTCACAACCGAAAGTAAACACGTGCCTTAAAATGAATATTTTACAAAATGATCTGCTAATATCTATTCCAGGCATGAATGCTACTTCGTAAAACATCTTGCAGACAAAGTAACGGAGTATTTTCAAAATACTGAATGGACAAACACTTGCTCATTATTTACGAGTGAATGACAAATGACTTACGCTCTACTGTGTTTTGTTTTTTATATATTACATTCTGCAATCGGCAAATAGCTATATAATAACACGCACATGGTCCTTTTTATATTATTTAAGTGTATTTTTTATTCAGAGGATCTCAGAACATATTTTGGTGTAATCTGATATCGAATTTCTGTAAAGAATCTTATACTTTCTTAACCATTAATGCGATAGCTGTAAAAGGGCTTGGACACGCCCTACTCCAGTAAAATGTAGAAATTAATTCAGATTTGTCAATGAGATCTGATCTCATGATAACTGATTATTACTTTGACCACCCTTTTCGAAATCCAATTAGGCAATCGGGAAGAATGGTCTAGCAAACACATTCCAGAGAAATTCCGGAACCATCTGACTTGGTTCACAGATGGTTCAAGAGATAGAGAACACTCTGGTGCTCGAATTTTCGGTATATTCCCAAAGACAGAACTAATTTTCAGTCTTGGTAGATATACTACTGTCTTTCAGACAGAGATTTATGCAATCCTTGCATGTGCACAAAGGGGTAGAAAAGGTATACTATGGTTAACACCTACTCATCCTCTCGGATTGTCAAGCTGCATTAGAGGAGCTAGACTTGTTCTAATTCAATTCAAAATTTGTGTGGGAATGCCTTCGAACCTCACAAATTCTCTCACAGCACAATTCTTTAGTGCTGAATTTGGTGCCGGGCCATCGACGTATTGAGGGCAACGAACATGTTAATGAACTAGTCAAAAAAGGAGTGACAACCCCTTGTTTTGGTCCAGAATCCTGCGGAGCGAGCAAAACTCATGTTAGAACTGCAGTTAAAATGTATAGAGAGGAACATCGGAAAAGTTCGAATAGAATCTCTGGCCAAAAAATATGTAAATATACAATTGAAGCACCTAATGAAGCATTCACTAGAACAGTTCTACAATTAAGTAGAGGAGGAATAAGGAAGGCAGTAGGAATATTAACTGGAAGTGGCTACTTCTTGAAACATTTTCAAACTGTAGGTGTCATCTATGGAGACACCATCTGCAGACTTTGCAAACAAGAGAAATCCGCCAGTCATTTGCTATTGAACTTCCAGGCCTTGGGAGGAAAAGATATCAGCTCTTTAGGACCTCGACATTGCATATGTCTAAACATCCCAACTCAGAAAAGAGAGTTCTGAAGGTTATTAAATCCAAAGAACTCAATTTTCGGTGATGAGAATTGGAGATTGCACAAAAGACCTACAGGTACGAAGGCATTCTTGAGCACTCAAATAAAATCTCCAGTACTACTGCTATTGCCAGCTGTGTAAAGAAACTTAAATAAATGCTTTCATAGCATTTATGTCCAGCACATTATAATTTGGAGTCCATTCTTAAATAATTAATAAATATATTGTCAACTAATCAGAGTTCTGACGTAATGTAATGTCGACCTTAAAACTTTTTTGATGAAATACGAAAGGAAGCTTTGGTACAGTCACAAGTATCCCATTAAATAATAGTTATCTGTACACAAAAGTCATATACTTGATGTGTATTAATCTATTTTATACACAACTGGAACGTATATCACTTAACAGTTACTCGGTCTAATGCATTTCATTGTTACACTGGGATAATAATATAAATCATCCAGCCTTTCTATAGCATCTAGAGCACAGAAATTTATAAAGTTTGTTATGCGGCTGTAAATCTCTACTTATGATAATGAAACCTAGTTTTCTACTTTGAATATCTGCGTGTTTGTCTTGTTAATAACGTGATTAATATTGATTTGAGGACAGGCATGTGTACCAGCAATTAGTGCATCGACATGGTTCGTGGCTCCAACCTTTTTAGAACACTTCCTGGAGTAAAGATGACTTAAGACTGTGTAGCAACCATAATTCAAAGTTTTTAATTAAAGTTTCCGTTCAAACTGAACTTGAAGGTTTAACTTTCAGTTGTTTTAATATTTGAAGGCTACAGTTGTAAATGGAATTGTCTACGTAAATAGATTCAGGTTCATGTTAATCGCGAGAAATATTTTAATAACGTATTTAGTTTTAGGTACGACATAATAGAGGTCGCTGAAGAAATACCTTATCTCGTTGATGTTAAATTTCTTCAATTGACACTTTATCTCAGTAGCTGTTTCAAGATAATTAGCTTAGAATTTGAAGGCGCCATCTACAGCAGTTTCACTGCTCACTGATAAAAATAATTATAAAAAATAACTACTAATAATATATTAAGAATTTTACACTAAAATCATATTTATATACAGAATTATTGCAAATACATCTGTGGTTTCTAGGAAAATGGAATATTTGCAGAGAAAATTATAGAACCTTATAAAAATCGCTGCCAAAAGCAAGTTTTTGTCGATTATATTTTACAGAATGTCTTCAATTATCCACCATTTTGTGTCGTCTGCCAAATGCAGCGAAACTTCCAATCAAAGGGAAAGGAGAAAAATAGAGAAGTGTTTCTGTTCTATCACTAATAACTGTGTGAGTGGACATAAAAGGTTGTCCTCCGTAGTGCAGGGGTCACATACTAGCCTCTGATTCTCAAGACCTCGGTTCAAACACGGCGGAAGGCCATGGAAACTCTTTAGCATGCCTTACTTCGAAAGGGAAGTAAATTCGATGTTCTCACATTCATATTTAACGCAGTAAAAGATCCTCATGCCTCATAAAGAGGCTCTGAATAAAAATGTATAATGAGACACTGGGAACAACAGCATTTAAAGAATGCGCAAAATAAACAATTACATTTAACCTAAAAAATGCTGTACGTTATTTTCAATAAGTTTTTAAAACTATTTTACAGTTAGCAAACCTATCTAAAAGTTACATCAACTAATGGCAAGATTTAAAATATGCGCATACAATCAAACTTCAAATGTACCAAAATCACGAAAATTACCGTTTCCATTCCCCTTAAAATGAGTTTGCCAAATATTGGCTCCAAAATTGCATTTCTTGTATGGTCACGAGACATGAAATGACTAGTTGGTGCATAAAAATTATGAAGTAATCGAAAATGCGAAACATTAGAATATATAATAAATCTAAGAAATGGTTAATATCACAAAAAGTATTTTACATAAATTTTTCGTTTCACGAAAATTCGACTTTTATAATTTACCAGTTACACAAAGTTACACAATGTTCTTTCAACGTGAAGAATACTTAACATATTTTGATTTTCACCGACGCTTTCAGCTGCCAGAATCATATGATAGAAAGGTTTTAGGACTACTTCTAAAACGAATGTATCTGAAATTTTGGTTATGTACACATTTACAATTGCTTTTTATTTTTCATTTGTTTAGCCGTCCTGAACTTGTGTGGTTATAAGAAATAACTAACTCGTTGTCTGTTGAATTTTACTCATTTTCATTGGCAAATAAACATTCACTCGTGTATTCATACTTCAATATTAATAATAGTAATTATATAACTAAATTAACAACATGAGACAAAATAAAACATAGCATACTAGGAACCACAACTCATATCCAGCTTTCGAAAATTATATTACGTTCTAGAAATATTATTATCTTGGTTTAAATTATGGATTAAAATATCCAAAGAAGAAAGAAAGCAAAGATAGAAAACCGTTGATATGACCATAGAACTATAAAAAAGAAATATAAAAGAAAAGAATAAACTACTGGCATCCATTGACTAGATATACCCTGATGCAATTTCAAATGACAATTTCCTTTTCTTTATTTAGTATTATGAGTCTATTATTTCTTCAGCTTTTGAATTAGCTGTTATTAAATTCTAACAATGACACTATAACGGTAATAAGATTATGAGGGTATAGCCAGACTGAAAAATTCAATGCCATAGCCGGGATTTAAACCACGGATCTTCTGGTCTTCATCCAGCCGCTCTAACCATTCAGCTACTATGGCCAACGTGCCAACATGACATTAAATTCGCCAACTGACCCGTGTTTCTCCCATTGTACGTCCTACACACGGCTGGTGTGAAAGAACAATTAATTCCCAATAAGATTATAATTAAAGAAAACTTCCTCAGCTCCGACCGGCAACCGAATGCTGACCATTTGACGTTGTTTTGCAATTCTGATCTTTCTTGTAGGTCATGATCTTTGCTTGACTTCTATAGTTAATCACAATATATTTTATTATTCTCGAAGGCATCAACAATTCCAGTGTTTGGGACAAAAGTAGAATATATTTGATACGGAAGTACAACTTAAGCACGTTTACCTTGAAACTGTTGCACCGAAGGTCCGGGTTTGAGACCGAGGCTGCTTCCGCGGACAAGTGTGACCCACATGTAAGAGTGGACGGGCGTGTCTATCTTATTAGCACCACTTCTGTCTCATATAGCCATTATAACAAACTTTCACACCTTTACTTCAAGTGATTTCTAATCAGGTTGGCCGAGGAAACATTTGAAAAGCGCTATTCATTCTGAAAGTTAGAACATCTGACTAGCTGTTACGCGGATAACCATTTTAAGATCTGATAAACTAATATTGTGTCTCTAATTAGCTTTAAATGTTATATTTACATGGCTTTTTCTACTTATTTTCACTAAATTATTCTTAAGGAAACATTAATCAGAATAAATAGTTGTATTACGTACTTCCTGATAGGTACAATAGCACAATACTACAGACAAATCTAGCCCTATAAGATGACTTTGACATACTCTTTGCATGTCCAGGACATAAAAACTGAATAACGACAACCTATTGAGAAAACTATACTTGAAAATGTAGATTCTGTCTCATAAGTAATGTGTTTTCTTTTAAAGAAAAACAGTTATTTGAAACTTGTTCTGACAAGCAATGAACTAATTTTCAAATATAGACCATTAGATTCCATGGTTTTGAGCCAACCTTCAGTGAGGTTTATTATCCCACGAATGTACCAGTCTGGTTTTTGATGCTAAGAATTCGGTGACACCTACTTGTACTGCTTCAATGTTGTCAAAGTTTCTTCCACGTAGACTATTGGATATGGATAGAAAAAGATGATAATTTTACTATTTTACCGCTTTTACTACTATGGCACCGCAGGCGATGACACTGATGATGCATGAGGCAAAGATGGAGCACCGGTGGAATGAGATGGCCTGGATAACCTACAGTTAACAGACTTTATCTTTCAGGATAAGGGAAAAACCTTGGAATGGTCGGCATGTCGGCATGTTGGCCATAGTAGCTCAGTTGGTTAGAGCAACCGCACGGAGAGCGGGAGATCCGTGGTTCAAATCCCGGCTATGGCATTGAATTTTTCAGCCTGGTTCTATTCATTCAAATCTTAGCCTACATATGGTTAGTGTGGAAGAAATGACTATTTCCATCAATTTAACTAAAAACATAGTGGTTTAACTATGAAGCCTGGGACTTAAGTACTTACAGCATAGTAAGTCGCCACAAAAGGTGCGTGTCTCATAGCATATGAGAACTCCTAGTGGTCTATCGGGAAACATACGAGTCAGTTGGAGAATTTAATGTCACGTCTGGGATTTAAGTACTTACAGCATAGTAAGTCGCCACAAAAGGTGCGTGTCTCATAGCATATGAGAACTCCTAGTGGTCTACCGGGAAATATACGAGTCAGTTGGAGAATATAATGTCATGTCTGGGACTTAAGTACTTACAACATAGTAAGTCGCCACAAAAGGTGCGTGTCTCATAGCATATGAGAACCCCTAGTGGTCTACCGGGAAACATACGAGTCAGTTGGAGAATTTAATGTCATGTCTGGGGCTTAAGTACTTACAGCATAGTAAGTCGCCACAAAAGGTACGTGTCTCATAGCATATGAGAACCCCTAGTGGTCTACCGGGAAACATACGAGTCAGTTGGAGAATTTAATGTCATGTCTGGGACTTAAGTACTTACAGCATAGTAAGTCGCCACAAAAGGTGCGTGTCTCATAGCATATGAGAACTCCTAGTGGTCTACCGCGAAACATACGAGTCAGTTGGAGAATTTAATGTCATGTCTGGGACTTAAGTACTTACAGCATAGTAAGTCGCCACAAAAGGTGCGTGTCTCATAGCATATGAGAACTCCTAGTGGTCTACCGGGAAACATACGAGTCAGTTGAAGAATTTAATGTCATGTCTGGGACTTAAGTACTTACAGCATAGTAAGTCGCCACAAAAGGTGCGTGTCTCATAGCATATGAGAACCCCTAGTGGTCTACCGGGAAACATACGAGTCAGTTGGAGAATTTAATGTCATGTCTGGGTCTTAAGTACTTACAGTATAGTAAGTCGCCACAAAAGGTACGTGTCTCATAGCATATGACAACCCCTAGTGGTCTACCGGGAAACATACGAGTCAGTTGGAGAATTTAATGTCATGTCTGGGTCTTAAGTACTTACAGTATAGTAAGTCGTCACAAAAGGTGCGTGTCTCACAGCATATGAGAAACCCTAGTGGTCTACCGGGAAACATACGAGTCATGTTGGAGAATTTAATGTCATGTCTGGGACTTAAGTACTTACAGCATAGTAAGTCGCCACAAAAGGTGCGTGTCTCATAGCATATGAGAACCCCTAGTGGTCTACCGGGAAACATACGAGTCATGTTGGAGAATTTAATGCCACGTCGGCATGTTGGCCATAGTAGTTCAGTGGTTTAGAGCAACCGCACGGAGAGCGGGAGATACGTGGTTCAAATCCCGGCTATGGAATTGAATTTTTCAGTCTTGCTCTACTCATTCAAACCTTAGCCTGCACATGGCTAGTGTGGAAGAAATGATTATTTCCTTGGAAAGAACCTTATCCAGATAACTCACGCTAATCGAGATTTGAACTCGGGACCTCTTGAACGTGAGGCAGACACGCTACCATCTACGCTAAAGAGGTGGTGTCAGTTGTCCATTTTCATCCAATAAAGAGCATGCCACCTTAGGCTGCTTCCGATAAGGTCATGGATTCTGAAACCCATAGCTGACGGTGTATAACTAAAACCAATAGAATCACTTGGTTTGCAATATACAACTCTGTCCTTATATGGCACAGATATTGTCCATGTATTTGGCTGCATTAGGGGAGGATATTCCTGACTAGTGAGAACTCTGTTTACCGGGAAAGTTGACGAAATAAATGACATCCTCGCGAGAGAGGTCACGTCGGGGTCACCAAAATGTTGAAAATCGCATTAAACTTCTAATAACTTTTAGTAATGGATTTATTTCGACCGTATTACACCATATTTATTTTACATAGCAACAACATGGTAACTTACATAGTAAACAAAGGACTAACGAAAAACGTCAAATGAGCCAATTTATAACAGGTGGGTCAACCCATTTCTCTCGTCATATCTATGAAAGTGGCTTTTCAGTTGCTTGTTTTGTTTCAGAGTTATGTCCTGTGGTAGTTTTAGGTGTCCCGTGCGTGTACTTATATGTGATATAATTATTTATTAATCCAAAAGTGTATGAATAGCTTACAAAAGCCGCACCGAGAAATCATTGTAAAGGCATTTATCATAAAACATCAGTTTCATCCCACCTTATTGGTAGAGAAGAAATGTGAACATGTTCAACGAGTCCTCCAAACGAAAGAACGGATATAGGAAGTATTACGAATCCAATGATTGTTCGTGTAGCTCGACCTCCATAGATATGCAAAGAGTCAGTAAATATTGGGAGTGGCGTCCCAGAAAACTATAAACTTTACACACAAAACTGTTAACATCTGTTGGCAGTCAGTCAGTTGGCTGCAATACCACACACCGCTCCTTCACGAAATGTGTGTCAGGATGGTTTGCGAGGAGGTCAATCACGGACTTGCCCGACGGGTCACAAGTCTTCCTTTTGTTGGGCACCGCCGCGCACGTGCAATTCTGCGCAAATCTGTGTGAGAAAGTAAGTCATCACCCACGGGTTTTCTGCACCTGCGTATCGTCCGCATTCCTCCGTCATCATTGGTCCAAGTAATGCATTATCATTAATCACTATTATGCTACAAATTATGAACCTGCTTCTGAGTGACGTTTGTCACTGACAGCTCCGGCGACCTTCTCATGACAAGTGGATAAAGACTCGTTTACAATAACTGGGAATGGTAACCAGATTGTGATTCATATAGTTAAAATGCATGTATTATAATGTGAGCGTCCACTGTCAACCTGAAGTCAATAAGTTTTCATTTTCTCCCTCCCGAGCATGGGACAATAACCCATAATCCCCATCTAAGAAAGTGCCCATGTGTGATCGCACGTCTTTTTATCAGTAGCTAGCTTAGAAAAGACCACAAAACAAAACATGAAAGAAAAACAAATTCTTTTACATTGTTCTGGGCATCATCATCATCATCCCAGGCTTCATCATTTAACTCTTATCAGTTTAGTTGATTGATGGAAATTAATCATTTGTCCACACTAGCCGTATACAGGCTGGGACTTAAGTACTTACAATAGTAAGTCGCCACAAACTGTGTATCTCGGATGCGAGAGCCCCTAGTGGTCTACAGGGGAAATATATGAGTCAACTGGAGGATTTAATGTCATGACGGCACGTTGGCCATGGTAGCTCAAAGGTTAAGAGCGACTGGATGAAAACCAGGAGATCCGTGGTTCAAATCCCGGCCATGGCATTGAATTTTTCATGTTGACTCTATCCATCTTTATCCGGATAACTTACCCCGATCAAAATTCCCGCGCGGTAGCGTAGATAGTAGCGCGTCTGCCTAACGTTCAACAGGTTCCGAGTTCGAATCTCGGTTAGGTTAAGTTACCTGGATAAGGCTTTTCCGGGGTTTTCCATTATCCTGTTAGACGGATATCGGGTAACTTTAAGTTCCATTGAATCCGGACTCATTTGAGCATCATTTCGCCCATTCCATTCATCGTCCGATAGGACTTGACGTTGGAGGACGAGATTCGAACTTGGTTCTCTTGAACTGAAGCAGACACGCTACCACCTACACTACAGAGGCGGGCAATTTCTGTAAAATGTCTAGAGAGAAGATTCTCAGATATAGCCACTAGTTGTCAAGATATAGCAATAAAACACAGCCTGGATTAGTTCATTCTGACAATAGGATACTCTGGATACTTCTTCTTCACTTCATGGCATAGGCAATCAAGTGCCTGTTCCACCTTCGAAGTCCTCCAGCCATCGTTTCCTGGGTCTGCCCACCGATCTCCTACCTTTAGGATGATACTGTAATATTTCTTTTTATAAGTCTATTATCTGGCATTCTTTCAACATGTTCCTTCCATTTTTGTTTTAGATCTTTTAACCTATCATTCATACTAAAACTGTCCAGCTCTTCTCTTATATTTTCATTTCTTATTAAGTCCCTCTTCGTGCATCCTTTCACACTTCTCAAGAATTTCATTTCTGAAGCCTGTATTTTATTCTGTTACTTTTTAGTTAACGTCCAAGTCTCACTTCCGTATGTCAGTATAGGTACAGCCATAACTTTGTAGAACTTTAATTTTGTTTCTTTACGTATTTTGTTTCTAAATGTTCTCTTTATTGTTCCACACACTCTTTGAAATTTGCATATTTTATTGTAGACATCATATTCCTTGTCATAACTAACATCAGTTCCCAAGTAGTTAAAATGGCTTACCTGTTCAACGCAACGAGTATTTATAACTATTTTACTCTGGATACTGTGGAGATATTGTTATTATTATGATTATTACAGTGTGCTCATTTGTAATATGCATATAGAGTTAGCCGTTTTGTTTAGAAACGTAGGAAAAATATCAGAAACTACCTGTTATAATTTAATTTATTTAAAATTTACTCTTCAATTGGTCATATGTAATAAGAGAGTCTTGCAGTTGTCTTTCTAGGACAATATGCCGGAACGTTGTAGGAACTAACTTTATTCAGAATTTGTATGCATTTTCTTCTCTCTGTGTACTTCCTTATTCATGAGATTGTGGGGTCAATCACCAGACTGCGCTTTTTTATCTATCAGTGTTATTATGACTGCACGGTTGATGAAGTCACCTGATGAATGCAACTCAACTTCCTCGAAGACGTCATACTTTCTAATATTCTAAAAAAAACTTCAATTGAATGTGGATTTGTAATAAACCGAGAGGCATTAAAAGATGAAAAGAACTCATCGCAATAAACATTTAAATTGCTTATAATATGTTCCTGTCTGCCTATACTGATGAGCTAATCATAAAATTATTAGTTTTAAAATATCACAAGATATATATTTCAATATTTGTTGACAAAGTGGATAATACATTTTTGTCCTACTATAATTCAGGCTTGAAACTTGATCAGGTCTACGAAGTATATAATATGAAGCTACACACTGGGACCCAACAAGTAACACAAAAACAAATATCTAACCAAATCCAGTACATATTTAAAACTACTTGGGAAATAAAGTTACTTATGATAATGGGTATTAAGGTATGAATGCTTCAATTAATCATGCTTTAAGAAATACGTTAACAAAATATACAGACCCAAAATGCAATAAATTAATAGCTGTACCTGTGTCATGATATGAATGTGAATTATTGGAGAAAACAATAAAACGTACCAAAAAATGAACTACAGGATTGAGAAATCAAATTCGTGAGGGATATTCAAAGGTTATAAATACTCAAATGTATAATAAAAGACGATATGGGTCAAGGGTGAATATACATTTTTAATGTTACATGTAAATTGAGAGGTTAAAAGCGAAAACTGATAGAAAATCTAGAAAGAATGGAAGATTTAGGATTGACAATATAGATATATCAATAGGAAGATATGTAGGGGAAACGCTTTGATGACGTATTTCACTATAATGTTTCACATTTTGTGTCAATCTATCTCAGTTTCAAATTCACTTAGAAATTGGTTTATAGTACGTGAAGAATAAAAATAAAGAACTATAAGGCTTTATAAACATTTCGTACTACTATACTGCATTTAAAAGAAACAATGACCTCCAAAATGTATTGATAAAGAAATCTCTGAATAGAGTCAACATGAAAAATTCAATGCCATGGCCAGGATTTGAACCACGGATATACTGGTTTCCGTCTAGTCGCTCTTACCCATTGAGCTACCATGGCCAACTTGCCGTCATGACATTAAATTCTCCTTTTGACTCATATATTTCCCTGGCAAACCACTAGGGGTTCTCGCATTCGAGATATACCGTTTGTGGTGACTTACTACTCTAAGTACATGAGTCCCAGGCTTCATCATTTAACTCTTATTACTTTAGTTATTTGATGGAAATTAATCATTTCTTCACACTAGCCATACATAGGCTAAGGTTTTTCCCGTGGTTCAAATCCCGGCCGTGGCACTGAATTTTTCATGTTGACTCTATCAGAAACCTTAGCCTATGTATGCCTAGTGTAAAGAAATGATTAATTTCCATCAATTAACTAAAATCTCTGAATTTTAAAATCATAAAATATGTTAATAAGTGAGGCTCGATATATCCAGTTTGTATTTATTTGCACTTTAAACATATTCAAGGGCCGATGCAATGATAAAGAGTTGAAGTTTTCGATGCTGGTTAAGATGGTTTAATAATTCTGAAGTGGAGAAACGTTGCCAACAATTGCTTGCTTAAAGCATGTGGTTTTTGTTTATTTCCTGACTCGCTGATCCTGCACCTGGTAGTGAAGAAGCAAACTTTCGACCTCAAACAATACCGGCATTGTTTAGCTTTGACCACAAAAACCAAGGTGGAGGAACTATCAGTACACGCGGAAACCTGACTAGAACCCCAAAAGAATTCGACGAGAAAGTTGATGAAAATAACTCAAGTTTTTCTCCCAATATCAGGTCATGATATCCAGGCCAGTATATGTGGGTGTAGCAACTTTTAGTTAACTTTGTATATTAACATACGAATTGCTTTTTGTAAATTCCTCAATCTACTTAAAAGTTAATGGGGTAAGTTAACTTATAAGGGCAAGAAAAGATTCTTCTTAATTATCAAGATCAAACAGGTTTCGCTTCTAATTTATGAGCATGGACGCACAAATATGACTGCATCCTAGAAGCACCGAGGTCGATTGACTTTTTAACAGTAACCATTTTCTTTTTTTCAATTTATTTATTTATTTATTTGTTTGTTTGTTCGTTCGTTCGTTTATTTATTTATTTACTTATTTACTTATTTATTTATTTGCTTATGTATTTATTTATTTATTTATTTATTTATTTTTTATTTATTTATTTATTTATTTACTTATTTATTTATTCATTTATTCATTTATTCATAACGTGAATGGTGCTTTGTGTTCTCTCATACTCAGTAGTTTATTTCACGTATTTTGTACATTTATAATACTTTTTTCGGCTGTGCCTCGCATTCGAGAGGTTTGGGTTTGATTCCCGTGGCCAGCCTACCTGAACCATGGGCTTTTCGGGGGTTTTCCCGGGTTGCCGTGCCAATGTTGAATTTCCTACCACTCAATTTCATCTCCATTGTCATTTCACTTCATCTCTCATCTGGTGGAAGAAGGGTCGAAGGGTGTCTCGGCGCTGCATGGCAGGATGATATGCTTTTGTTAAACATTTCCTCCTCGGGTAGGAGGTCTCCGCTCTCCGGGTCGATTTAATGGGCGGAATGTTAAACCGAGCTCTACTCCAACGTCCTCCAACGTCCGGAGACGTTGGAGGACTCCGGGGTGCTTTCCGTTACGACAATACCTAGGGTCTATAACGCCCTCACATCGACAACGCCAAGATGGATGGAAGTGGATACGCCACTTACGCGCGTCAACCACACAGGGAAGAGTACCGAAATACTCGGTGGGGCCGCCTGGTGATCTAGCACAACTTCTACTAGCTATGCTGGCTAGTAGCCGGGACTTCATAGGCAACCCTCTGCCCCCTCCGGGTGGTCAAAGCCTGGCCGGAAGTAGCCAATTTCCCACGGGTGTCGGGAACACACTGCCCCTTCGAGTCCAACCCAATCCGAACAACTCCCGTACGGGAGGGGCTCGGCTGTTCGACCCAAGTTTCCTCTAGTAACGTCAGAGGTGCCACGAGTGCTAACGGTCCGCAGCGCTCGCACCACAGTAGCTGAAGGGGAAGGGATACCGATTGCCGGGGAGTTTCCAACTGGTAAGCTGTAGGGACTCTGCCCTGTACACTGTCGTGGCTCATTGACACGACCGCCCTCTCTCTGCTCTCACCTCATCCTTCCTCCCGGGGTTGCCCACATGGATATAGGTACAACAGACAAAGTTTGAACCTCCCTGTCGAATCCTCTCCGTAGCGTAGTCAGTCCACTCCTATCTTCTTATTTACCATTTTTTGAAAAAAGAAAAAATGTATTGTTTACTTCATTATAAGATAAATATTTATACAAAATTTCCTCTTGCATTTTATATATTCGTAGGTATAAGGAGATTATAGGAGTATAGTGCACTCTAATGATAGTCAAGTACTTTTAGAACTGGCGTCCATGTAACGTTAAGAAATTCCGGTTTCTTTGAACGAAATCTGTGCTCCATGGGCTTGATCCCAACACATAAGACACGCTTCAGTTCCTGTCTATGCATATAGGATGTTTGGAGACAATAAACAAATTGAACCAAATGTCTATATGGCAACAGAATAGATTGTCAAGTTTAAAAAAAATTACATTTGACGATTGCAAAATTATTTTACAAATCCTTTGCGTTTCGTATCTTGTTTTGAAGGACGATGTTTAGTTGATGTTCTGACTTGCTACTCGTAATTGGCTTACTTATCAAGAAGAATAACATACCACCTCTTAGTATACCTCTCAACAAACAGTTTTTTTCCTTGCGCATGTATTGGATGCCACAGACTTTCGAGAGTGAAGTAGAAAGCAGAATTTTGGCACGACTGTTCTGATTGAAACCGATAACGGTTTCTTGTATTGAATCTGCCCACAAACTTGTGAAACTCGACGAAGTTTTAGGGAGACGGAAAGGAATGTCACCTGATGACCGAAAATCTAAGGCAACACTTTGGGTGACTAGTAAATGTTTGCATTTTTCTTGGAATATACAGGATTAAATTACTTTTCTTCCTTTTCATTTATAAATCTAAGAGATAGACAAAAATGCAGATATATTTAAATTATCTAATTTATATGGAATAAAAATATTTGTAGCGTTAAACATCTCCAAAATATTATTTGTTATTGGTTTGTGTTGGGTATTTATGCAAAAGTTCAACATGAAGTGGAGAGAAAAATACTCACAAGCTTTTTAAGAATATTTTGAAGCCTTTTAAAGGATGTTTTGTAAAAAATCGAGACAGTAAAGTAATATAAATTTAACAAATACTTCACCGTTTCTCAGGCAGTGCTTTAGGGTCTTTTTTCATTATTTATAGTTACCATTAGCATTTTTACATGCTACATTACAGCTACAGTTTAAATGGCAATTCATCGAATACTCTGTTACGCATTTTAATCATAAATTTGTACATATTTACTGAGCCGTATTTAGACAGAATAAAAAAGGGAATAAACCAAACCATATGTTTCGTAACGAGGTTTTGTTTGAGATATAAAAGAAAGTTATACTAGTTGCGTAAGGCACATATTGCAACGCGTTTTTTGTTATAAACAGTTGAAGCACGTTATTTGCATGCAGAATCAAACGGTGTAACGGTTCTTGCTTATGGTTTATTGCTACTTTTTAGTAGTTCCTGGGCACGTGATCCTACATGCAGCACCGTTACAAACCATTTAGACAATACTTTGATAGCGCGTACGTACACCGCTCATGTTCGCTGTTTTTCAATGCTCACACAACATATAATTTGATGTTGGCGATGATCCTCTTACTCCTTGAATGTTCAGTAGTAATTACAGTTGTTCCTCAACAAAGTAATGGTTCTCGGCACCATACTTTTATTTGACAATTAAAGTAGCAAAGTTTTAAATTCATTTGTATTCATTAACTTTGTCACGTATTCTCGATTTAAAATAACAATGGGACATGAAATAACACACGTGCTAAAATGAATTAAAGCAAAACAATGTTAAACTTATAAAAATTTATACTTAATTACGATTTAAAATATCAGTTTTTAAAAATTGTTGTGATTATCATGTCTCGAATCGTTTAACAGTTGTGTGTGTTAGTTTACGATATTCTTTTGTTTACATGACTTCCTATGATTTAAGAACTGAACGGTTGTCATGGTTATAATGTTGTTTGAAATAAAGAGTTATCTGCTCCATTGAAGAGAGATTTATTTATTTCTATATTTAGAACCTGTTGATACGCGGGTAGCGTAAAGAATATAACTCAAAATTATGGCAACCGTTAAAGGACAAAGGTAAATTGTGATTGTTTTTCTGGGTATTCAAGTAAAAAAGAGCTATTTGGTTAACTAAAATGTAAGGAAAATAACTAATAAGAATAAAACATTCAGTTACATAGTCAGGATCTTGGATCTTTAGCTTTGCTCTATTCAACTGAGTTACCACGACAACGTACGGCACGACGTTAAATTAAGTCTGGGGCGCAGCTGCAAAACCTCACTTTTAAAAATTTCAAATACTTCAGAACTGATATATTCGAGTAACAACAGCTGCCGTTTCTAATGAAAACATCTATTCAGACCTATTCTTTCCCAAATTAAATAACTATATCGTCTACCTCTCTCACAAATTCTATTCCAGTCTTCCCTACATCTTCAACCAACTTATCCGAGGTCTCGGGGAATATTTCATTGAACACAGAGAAACCTACAAGCGTCTCAGTCTCACATTAGGCCCAACATAACCTATAATCAACAACTATCCTTTGCTCAAGCTGTTCTCGGGAAGCAAGCCAGGTGAAAAGACTATTAGAAATCGACGTTTCGGGAGTGTGCATCTTTCCCATCTACAGGATTTTTATTAAATGTTATAACCACAAATGTATCATTAGATATAACACAAATATAAACAAAGACAAAACACTATCAAATTCGCATTACTGAACAAAAGACTGTTTTCAGTAAATTAAATGCCAGATCAGGAGATGGCGTGAGTATAGAAAATTAATTGGGTCACAGAAACGTAACTACTTAACTTGATGATCAAACTGTATAGATCTGTGCTTCCTAAGTCGACGGATTTTTATTTTAAGGCCGTTTCCAAGAGGAGCTGAACTGAAATCCAGGATTACGATTAAGCGTGCTACTCTCGGAGGAAGTTGCCAAAGCCTGCTTAATTCTCCGCTCCCAGTAACTGTTGCATTTTGCCAAGATGGTTGTGTCCCGAAAGTTGAAAATATCCTGATGATGGGAGAGATGCACACTCCTGAGCATATTCGTCGCCAGGAAGGCTTCAGGTCTTATATTAACTATCCTTTCTTTCATCCTACAACATTTGTGACACTTCACTGAAATATCCCACCATCTATCCACCGTCTATTATTTTAAATACAATCATAACATCAGTAAAGGACAGAGTCCCGGTAAAAGGTCGAAGGCTCCTCCTCAGACAAGGATGACTCTTCAATGACAATCCCC
Source organism: Mantis religiosa (assembly GCA_030765055.1). Classification (NCBI taxonomy): domain Eukaryota; kingdom Metazoa; phylum Arthropoda; class Insecta; order Mantodea; family Mantidae; genus Mantis; species Mantis religiosa. The sequence goes on from CM060958.1 coordinate 11,500,062, forward strand.
AACATGATCCACAGTAAGGTACATGACGTTCTCAGATTTATTTTAAAATAACATACCCCAGTAGCGACTTAAAATCTTGCAGGCCTTTTTAGGCCTGGGCCTTACAGTATAATTGTCAGTTTCTTTTATATATGTCAGGATTTATCGTTTACAGCTTTAGACTACATGTGCCATGCGTAGAAGAGCAATTGATCAATATATCTTAAATGTTTAGTTTCTCTCCACATAGCTTTATGTTCCTGTAAGATAATTTTAAAGATATATATAGAAATAAAACACTTTAAAATGAGGTATTAAGAGAGCATCTAACGTAATTCAAATTAGATGGTGTAGTATAGAGTTGTAAGAAAATTAATACCAATATTGGAACACAGAAAACATCTGAATGTGGTCTTGACCTTCCGTAAGTTTCAGAATAGTTGAAAGTATTTATAAAATGGAGACTAAATAAGTATTTACAAGAGTTATTTGTAAAATAGATCTGAAAGTAATTAAAAGTTGTGTGATAATTACACAAAATAGTTAAAATTAACCCTCGTATATATAACAATTATAAAGCAATACACGAATTAAGGTGAGTTTTGATGTTTGGTATTTCTAGCTTGGGTTGCTATGGTACTCACGCGTTGAAATCACCGAAGAGAGCCGTTACGTGACGAACCAGGTTTGGATTTACTGCATCGTACATGTACTACCATTGCATTAAAACTTCAACTGACATTACCCATTACAAGAAGGTCTTTGGGAAGTCATTAAATACTAGGTAAAGATAACGTTAAATACCATTTGTTGAGGCCGTTGTTTCTGTAATAGATGCATACAAATTTGGTTATTTCCTCTCCAAATGCCCTTTCCCAGTTAAGATTTAATTTCATGGATGTACCGTGAGTATCAGTGTCATAGTCTGAGTTGCTTTATTTTGTTTATTGTAACAGCTGTTTCTAAAATGTTAGCCACGATTATTTACGAATCTTAAAACATGTTCGAAGAACGCAATTATGTTCAAAACTGATCACCAATGAACCATTCCACTTACTTAGATTAACACTGTAATAAAAGTAAGAGCAGTTAAGTTTATCCCTATGAGAATTAAACAAGTTATATAAAAACGACCTTTTTAGTAATCGCTGATTGTTGATCCCTCCATTCTCCAATTATTAATTTTGCACTAACGTTCAGAAATAGATTATAGCGTAGCAAATGATTCTATTTAGGGGCGTTATTCGTGCTCTATGTACCCCGTACTCATTTTAGCATCATTTCATTCATCGTCCGATATGACTTAACGTTGGAGGTTTTCTCTTATCCTGAAAGATGAATGTCTGGTAACTCTAAGCTCTATGGACCCTATACTCATTTCATTCATCGTCCGATATGACTTAACGTTGGAGGTTTTCTCTTATCCTGAAAGATGAATGTCTGGTAACTCTAAGCTCTATGGACCCTGTACTCATTTCATTCATCGTCCGATATGATTTAACGTTGGAGGTTTTCTCTTATCCTGAAAGATGAATGTCTGGTAACTCTAAGCTCTATGGACCATGTACTCATTTGAACATTATTTCATTCATCGTACGATATGACTTAACGTTGGAGGTTTTCTCTTATCCTGAAAGATGAATGTCTGGTAACTCTAAGCTCTATGGACCCTGTACTCATTTCATTCATCGTCCGATATGACTTAACGTTGGAGGTTTTCTCTTATCCTGAAAGATGAATGTCTGGTAACTCTAAGCTCTATGGACCCTGTACTCATTTCATTCATCGTCCGATATGACTTAACGTAGGAGGTTTTCTCTTATCCTGAAAGATGAATGTCTGGTAACTCTAAGCTCTATGGACCCTGTACTCATTTCATTCATCGTCCGATATGACTTAACGTTGGAGGTTTTCTCTTATCCTGAAAGATGAATGTCTGGTAACTCTAAGCTCTATGGACCCTGTACTCATTTCATTCATCGTCCGATATGACTTAACGTTGGAGGTTTTCTCTTATCCTGAAAGATGAGTGTCTTGTAACTCTAAGCTCGATGGACCCTGTACACATTTCATTCATATTCCGATATGACTTAACGTTGGAGGTTTTCTCTTATCCTGAAAGATGAATGTCTGGTAACTCTAAGCTCTATGGACCCTGTACTCATTTCATTCATCGTCCGATATGACTTAACGTTGGAGGTTTTCTCTTATCCTGAAAGATGAATGTCTGGTAACTCTAAGCTCTATGGACCCTGTACTCATTTCATTCATCGTCCGATATGACTTAACGTTGGAGGTTTTCCCTTATCCTGAAAGATGAATGTCTGGTAACTCTAAGCTCTATGTACCCTTTAATTATTTGAACATCATTTCATTCATCGTCCGATATGACTTAACGTTGGAGGCTTTCCCTTATCCTGAAAGATGAATGTCTGGTAACTCTAAGCTCTATGTACCCTGTACTCATTTGAACATCATTTCATTCATCGTCCGATATGACTTAACGTTGGAGATTTTCTCTTATCCTGAAAGATGAATGTCTGGTAACTCTAAGCTCTATGGACCCTGTACTCATTTCATTCATCGTCCGATATGATTTAACGTTGGAGGTTTTCTCTTATCCTGAAAGATGAATGTCTGGTAACTCTAAGCTCTATGGACCATGTACTCATTTGAACATTATTTCATTCATCGTACGATATGACTTAACGTTGGAGGTTTTCTCTTATCCTGAAAGATGAGTGTCTTGTAACTCTAAGCTCGATGGACCCTGTACACATTTCATTCATATTCCGATATGACTTAACGTTGGAGGTTTTCTCTTATCCTGAAAGATGAATGTTTGGTAGCTCTAAGCTCTATGGACCCTGTACTCTATTCATTCATCGTCCGATATGACTTAACGTTGGAGGTTTTCTCTTATCCTGAAAGATGAATGTCTGGTAACTCTAAGCTCTATGGACCCTGTACTCATTTCATTCATCGTCCGATATGACTTAACGTTGGAGGTTTTCTCTTATCCTGAAAGATGAATGTCTGGTAACTCTAAGCTCTATGGACCCTGTACTCATTTCATTCATCGTCCGATATGACTTAACGTTGGAGGTTTTCCCTTATCCTGAAAGATGAATGTCTGGTAACTCTAAGCTCTATGTACCCTTTAATTATTTGAACATCATTTCATTCATCGTCCGATATGACTTAACGTTGGAGGCTTTCCCTTATCCTGAAAGATGAATGTCTGGTAGCTCTAAGCTCTATGTACCCTGTACTCATTTGAACATCATTTCATTCATCGTCCGATATGACTTAACGTTGGAGATTTTCTCTTATCCTGAAAGATGAATGTCTGGTAACTCTAAGCTCTATGGACCCTGTACTCATTTCATTCATCGTCCGATATGATTTAACGTTGGAGGTTTTCTCTTATCCTGAAAGATGAATGTCTGGTAACTCTAAGCTCTATGGACCATGTACTCATTTGAACATTATTTCATTCATCGTACGATATGACTTAACGTTGGAGGTTTTCTCTTATCCTGAAAGATGAGTGTCTTGTAACTCTAAGCTCGATGGACCCTGTACACATTTCATTCATATTCCGATATGACTTAACGTTGGAGGTTTTCTCTTATCCTGAAAGATGAATGTTTGGTAGCTCTAAGCTCTATGGACCCTGTACTCTATTCATTCATCGTCCGATATGACTTAACGTTGGAGGTTTTCTCTTACCCTGAAAGATGAATGTCTGGTAACTCTAAGCTCTATGAACCCTGTACTCATTTCATTCATCGTCCGATATGACTTAACGTTGGAGGTTTTCTCTTATCCTGAAAGATGAATGTCTGGTAACTCTAAGCTCGATGTACCCTGTGCTCATTTCATTTATCGTCCGATATGCCTTAACGTTGGAGGTTTTCTCTTATCCTTAAAGATAAATGTCTGGTAACTCTAAGCTCTATGGACCCTGTACTCATTTCATTCATCGTCCAACATGACTTAACGTTGGAGGTTTTCCTTTATTTTGAAAGATGAACAATGTAATATAAACACTTGAGCAATTTTAATTTATAAACACGGTATGTTAAAATAAACGGAGTTCGAAATTTGAAAACAAAGAATTTTAACTTAAACTGCTTATGTGTATTTCATTACACAGGTCAGTGTGTCTTGATAAGAAGTGATTGCGTTTCAGACAACAGCCAGTATTTTTTGCTTACGCGCGCGCTAAAAACTCGGTAGCTATGGAAAGTGTAAGGTGAATTCTGGCGACACGAGTTCGACTCTCAGTTGGCAATACCTCGTTCTCCTCACTTTCACCGAGGCAGCAGTGCCGTTACTTCATGGCCGAAGCAGTCAAATAACCTTAACTGAAATGTATCCGCTACAGCTATGGAGACACTACGCCATTGTGCCATTCGTTTAACACGACTGAGCTGAGATTTGTTACAGCTACGGAATGCTTTCTCACATTAAGTGGAGAAAGGATAAGTGTTTAATAATATTAAGAGCTTAGGAGATTGATGTACAGGTTCTTTAATTCAGTATTCAGGTATTACTGTAAAGGAAAGCAGATGAAATGTGCACATTATGCAGTCTATCCCTGAATGGGAAGAGGTATTTTTTTAAAAAAAAAAGGACAATCACATCCTTTCCTTCGAAGAATAGTGAGATATATTTCGTACTATTAAATATGTATCTAATGTAAATACCTAACATGTTTTGGATACCAAGTTAATATTAACGATCAAAAGGGACGAGTTTGAATCGCCTTCAGGGGGAGTTATCTTGAGAAGGGTTTACTGGGGTTTTTCCTTATCCTGAAAGATGAGTGTCAGGTAGCTCTAAGCTCTATGTACCCTATAGTCATTTTAACATCATTTAATTCGTCTCCGATGCAACTTAACGTTGGAGGAAGTTCATTAAAAGGAATAAAATAAAAAACAATTGCTTATAAACGTTTCAAAAGCCATTGACCTAAAAAAAGTTAGGAAGTCTGATAAATTTACACGAACTTTCTCAGTATCATTTATTTTAATATTGCCTCTACGAACCGTTCTCGTAAAAGGTTATCATTTCTTCTAACTCATGTTAATGGAAATTATAGAAATAATTACATTATTGAGAGCTTTAATGTTGAGAATGAGATACAATTGTAATCTTGAGTACGCAATATTTAAATTTGAATTAACGTGAGAGTTACAGGCCAGTGTGCGATCAAATATTGCAGGCAAAGATAATTAATATTGCCATCAGCACGTTTCCAAGAAGTGTAGATTATGTAATAGGGAGGTGATACGTTTTTTCACATTTCTTGCGATTTAAATAAATCTTGCAGGATATTAGAATATTAAGAGACGGCTGTAATTTATGAGGATGGACATGTACAGTCAAAACTTAATGTCCGTACACCGCTAAACCTTTAATGAAAATCATATTTGGAAGAATATTTAAAGAATGTAACGAATTTCTTTTGATTAATAGATAAAACATTATATTTACGCAGAGTGATGAAGCAACGCATACTACGCTTAATACAGGACTGTTGTTAAACTTTCCTAAGCAGCTTCGTACCCCTCCTAGTCGCCAAATATCAACCCTATCGAACACGAGAAGTATCTCGGGGTAAGGCGTAAAAGGCGTAAAAGGCGTAAAAATTGTACAATTTCCAATACAGTAAACTAAAAACCGCTGTTGTTAAAACATGGAGCCATGTACTAAGCATAGAGATTAAAAAACTTGTTCATTTTCTACTAGTAAGATTGAAGTGAAAGGGTACTCTACGACATACTGAATGCCAGCATTGTTGCAACAATTAACATTAGTTTCTAGGTGTATGATTCCTTTTAGTGTCTCAGAAATGGGCAGAAGGGAGTAAAATGTATGGAACAATGCTTGCAACTTGTTGTTATAGTTTCTGAAGTGATATTTTTTTTATAAAAGTTTGTAAATATCAACATATTTTATGTTTTCGTATTACTATGATTGTGAATGGGCGTGACTTGTAGATGCTTTTATGAACTGTCATTTAAATTTACTAAGACGTATTACACCACACAAAATTTAAATCAATTAAACACATCCACAATAAAATTAGTGGTGTTGTAACACATAGCGAATTCACTTCCAAAAGTACTCAAATGGCCCTTATTTACTGCCAAACAATGCCAAAGTCCGTCTTTGAAATTAGTTAATGTTTCCAACACTGTTCGTCTGATCAGCTGCCTTTCTTCCCAATTCTTCGCTTTCACTCTTCATGATCCCTTATCGGTCAATGTAAACCCTCCACTTCAAATATCCCCACAAGGAAAAGTCTACGGGGTTCAGGTCAGGAGATCTTCAGTACTTCCTCTTCTGCCAATCCATCTTCTTGGAAATTCATGATTTAGGTAATTAAGCACCAGCCTTCCTTAAAGTGCTGGTCAGTAGATAAATGTGGGTTTTCTTTCACTGATAATAAAACATTAAGGGCTTTATCACCATCTGTAACTCTTCCAGACTTCGCTTTTTCTTCACTTTCAGTTTCACTGATTTTTTTTTTTTTAATTTTGCTTACCGTAGAGTGAGTAATCCTTTGTCCTGGATACATTTCATTTAACAAAACACAAACCTCTTGTTGGGTTCTCCTCCTATCACCATATCCGATCATAATTAGTATTTCAATTCGTTATCATTCTGTAAGTTATGCCATGACTAATTACTTACAGCAGGGTTTTGCAATGAAGTAAGCATTGTTGTCCTTATTAGCTTAGCTTTTTGTCTGTATTTGGTCAATCCAAAGCCACATATTGAAGTAGCCTACTGTACTGTTTAATTCTAAACCTACTCAATTTAAACTAATCATTTGTTTCTTTGCTCAGTACACATGTCGTAAGGTTCTAATAAATTTAAATAGCCTTTGAAAGTTATTTGTTTGTACATTCTGAGACTTCAGGACTGAATGAGTGCAGAAAAAAGAAATTTGCAATCATAGTGATGTTGATATCTTACAGCCTTTATAAAAATATATCACTTCATAGAGTTGCGACAGCGGAGTTACTGGCATTGGTCCATACTTCTTACTTAGCCGGTATATTGTTTATTTCATACAAAAATTAAATGTTATTAAAGTTGTCATTTGTTAATTCAATAAATAGTTATATCCTTTAGATAATCTTTATAATACCAATTTTTGCTGAATATTTATTACTGTACGAATAATTTTTGTTCTGTAGTTCGATGTGTTGTAGAAAAGAAGCTGATATCGTTAGCGTATAGCGTTATGTTGTAGGGAAGGTATGCCATGAGTAAAGACACCAAATATTACATGAGCTAAACTGAAACCTTGAGGCACTCCAGACTTCGTACTTGAAATTGCGACATGGTAGAAAAGCTGTAATCTGGAAACCCAATGGAGAACAGACTCTGGCTGAGTTCGTTGCTGAAGCAGCAGTTGTTTCCTCCTGGTTAAGTGAACCTGCTGTTGAAGTCGCTGCTAACATAAAGATAGTCGCTGCACGGTGTCCATATGGCAGGGACGGGACGCGAAGTTGGTCAACAAGCATGAGAACTCATCCAGCAAAGAACGTCACATCATCGATATGCAATAAATATTTTCTTTTTCTTACTCATTACATAGCTAACCGCTCCTTTGACGGTCCCCTCCCGCGACCCTCTTGGCGGCCTTGTGGAGCCTGTATAAGCCGTTATCCTTTGATACATGTTTGGAGGACATAGCAACAACAAAGTCGACTTGATATTTAGCGGCAGTGCAAGTATGGGGCATTCAGTGTTTCGTATTTGATATAGAGGTTCCACAAGGATGTTAGCTCCATACCGTACAGTTGCAAAGAGAAAGTTTATTAATTTTGCTATTTTATTACAAAAGCTTCTTGGTAACTGATAAACTTTCGGTACAAATTTGCACATTTCGTTGTACATACAAGGATACAGCAAACTAAGATAATGATAACATTATTAAAAAGCAGATGTAATGAGTTTTGAAATTCCAAGCACAAGATGCAACGAATGAGTTATTACGTAAAAAGGATAAAACTGCCCATCCCTGTAGCGTGGTGGTAGCGTGTCTGCCTCACGGTCAAAGTTTAAATCTCGGTCAGGGTGACCTAACGTTGGAGGTTTTCTGTCATCCTGGAAGATGAATGTCTGGTAACTCTAAGCTCTATGTATCCTTATACTCATTTGAACATCATTTCATTCATCGTCCGATATGACTTAACGTTGGAGGTTTTCCCTAATCCTGAAAGATGAATGTCTGGTAACTCTAAGCTCTATGTACCCTGTACTCATTTGAACATCATTTCATTCATCGTCTGATATGACTTAACGTTGGAGGTTTTCCTCTCATCCTGAAAGATGAATATCTGGTAACTCTAAGCTCTATGTATCCTGTACTCATTTGAACATCATTTCATTCATCGTCTGATATGTCTTAACGTTGGAGGTTTTCTCTCATCCTGAAAGATGAATATCTGGTAACTCTAAGCTCTATGTATCCTGTACTCATTTGAACAACATTTCATTCATCGTCCGATATGACTTAACGTTGGAGGCTTTCTGTTATCCTGAAAGATGAATGTCAGGTAACTCTAAGCTCTATGTACCCTGTACTCATTTGAACATCATTTCATTCATCGTCCGATATGACTAAACGTTTGAGGTTTTCTGTTATCCTGAAAGATGAATGTCTGGTAACTCTAATCTATATGTACCCTGTACTCATTTGAACATCATTTCATTCATCGTCCGATATGACTAAACGTTTGAGGTTTTCTGTTATCCTGAAGATGAATGTCTCGTAGCTCTAAGGTCTATGTACCCTGTACTTATTTGAACATCATTTCATTCATCGTCCGATATGACTTAACGTTGGAGGTTTTCTCTCATCCTGAAAGATTAATGTCTGGTAACTCTAAGCTCTATGTACCCTGTACTCATTTGAACATCATTTCATTCATCGTCCGATATGACTTAACGTTGAAGGTTTTACCTTAACCTGAAAGGTGAATGTCTGGTAACTCTAAGCTCTATGTACCCTGGACTCATTTGAAGATAATTTCATTCATTTCGTTCATCGAATTGAGAGCAAGTTATTTCCAACAAGATGAAGCAACGTGCCATACATCTAATGGCACCATGGAACTTATAACCAGTTTCTTGGTAATCGAATAATCTCAAAGGTCCCCAGATCCCCTTACCTAACCTCGAAGGATTTTTTCTTGTGGGGGTTCTAACAAATAGAGTGCACAAGAATATGCACGGATAATTGCTGTTCTCAGGGAATCCATGCGAGCCGAAATAAGTAACATTGGCGAGGATACTCTCCGCAAAACTTGAGAGAATATGGTGAGACGAGTGCAAACATGTATAGATGTTGGTTGAGGACACTTGCAACATTTTCTCTGAGATGTAAATAGTGTAATGTAATCTCCCAATTGTGTATTATAATCTCCCAAAGTTGTACGTGTGTCCTGTTATTGGTTCAAAAGTTATGGCCTATTGAAATGGTTCAGGTTTATCTGGGTCGCACTATATTACTTTACAAAGAGGTAGCTTTTTTTACACAATATAATTTTTATTAAATGTGCTTACAATGACGTTTACTATTTCTGAGTAATTCTTTTCAACTGGCTTGAATTTTATAATAATTATACTTATTTGAAGTGGTGTGTGGCTAGTTTTTGTGGTCTGCCTTTCAACGTCAGTGACCCGCTTCTATTGCTTTAGTCTGTTGTATATTTCTGATACCTCAACAAAATATTTAGATACGTAAAGAAAATATATCTCGATTCACAAGAGGTAGTAATAATAGTTGTAGAAGAGGAGTAGAGAAACTAATGTGAGTACAACACATACTATTAGAAATATCTTTGGTATTTTGTTAATTACATTATTGATCTGGTATTGATCAGGTTATGCAACTCCTAATAATAGCAAAATAAAGTTTTGAGGGTATGTAATACCAAAGAGTGTAAGTGATATATCACTGGTATTGCTTATGGATACCAACCAGGAAGTTAATAACCGACTCCTGTTTGGGTTCTGTTACCCTTTCAAGGCTGTCCTTGTCGTTCCTGAAGGAACCGAAGCGAAAAGACTTTTGCTTTGAGTTGCATACTGGTGTCCAAGAATGTATGTGTGACCTTCAGTTGTTTCTATGCAGGTCTTGACTTTACGTATAACTGAAGGATATCCTGATAAAGTGCACTTTTGCTATAAGGTAATACAGTCATATGGCTTTCTCTACTGTTGTATAAATATTTATTGTTCTATCTAGGTTATGTTAATCGAGATAATTATTTGTAGAAATGTCCTCTTTGAGAAAAGCACAAGTATTTGAGAATATAAACCAATACAAGGAACATTTAAAAGAGATTAGCTACCGGAAGTGTATTTGACATTAGTTGTGAGTCATTTTGAGTAAGTATAAGATATAGAATATACTAGGATGTTAGTATCCAAATACATACTAGGCTAATATAATGTAGATACAAACTTTCTTCTTCTTCTTCTTCTTCTTCTTCTTCTTCTTCTTCTTCTTCTTCTTCTTCTTCTTCTTCTTCTTCTTCTTCTTCTTCTTCTTCTTCTTCTTCTTCTTCTTCTTCTTCTTCTTCTTCTTCTTCTTCTTCTTCTTTCTTCTTCTTCTTCTTCTTCTTCTTCTTCTTCTTCTTCTTCTTCTTCTTCATTCTTCTTCTTCTTCTTCTTCTTCTTCTTCTTCTTCTTTTCTTCTTCTTCTTCTTCTTCTTCTTCTTTTCTTCTTCTTCTTCTTCTTCTTCTTCTTCTTCTTCTTCTTCTTCTTCTTCTTCTTCTTCTTCTTCTTCTTCTTCTTCTTCTTCTTCTTCTTCTTCTTCTTCTTCTTCTTCTTCTTCTTCTTCTTCTTCTTCTTCTTCTTCTTCTTCTTCTTCTTCTTCTTCTTCTTCTTCTTCTTCTTCTTTCTTCTTCTTCTTCTTCTTCTTCTTCTTCTTCTTCTTCTTCTTCTTCTTCTTCTTCTTCTTCTTCTTCTCTTCTTTTTCTTCTTCTTCTTTTCTTCTTCTTCACTTCATGGCATAGGCAGTCATCATTTCCTGGGTCTGACCACCGATCTTCTACCTTTAGGATGATACTGTAATATTTGTTTTGTAAGTCTATTATCTGGCATTCTTTCACATGTTCCTTCCATTTTTGTTTGAGATCTTTTAACCTATCATTCATACTAAAAAGTCCAGCTCTTCTCTTATATTTTCATTTCTTATTAAGTCCCTCTTCGTGCATCCTTTCACACTTCTCAAGAATTTCATTTCCGAAGCCTGTATTTTACTCTGTTGCTTTTTAGTTAACGTCCAAGTCTCACTTCTGTATGTCAGTATAGGTAAGCCATAACTTTGCAGAACTTTAATTTTGTTTCTTTATTTATTGTATTTCTAAATGTTCTATTTATTGTTCCACACACTCTTTGAAATTTGCATATTTTATTGTAGACATATATTCCTTGTCATAACTAACATCAGTACCAAGTAGTTAAAATGTCTTACCTGTTCAACGCAACGATTATTATACTATTTTTGTTCTAATTGGCTCTTTCCCAATGAATGACATTACCTTTGATTTTATAAAAGAAATTTTCATATTATATTGCTTACAAAGTTCACTAAGTTTAAAAATAGATTTTTGCAGGGCAGACTCGCTATTTTGTATAATAACTAAGTCGTCAGCAAACAATAAAATATTTAAAAAGTTTTTATTGAAATTTTAAACCTACATCACTAGCTGCTTCCATTTGCACACTAGGTCGCCAATATAAATACTAAAAAGTGTAAGTGATAAAGTACACCCTTGTCTGACACCCTGATTAGTAAAGAATATTTTTAGAAATTTTACCATTGTTCTTCACATTTATTTTTGTTTGGAAGTAGAAGCATTGTGTCATTTTTACTAATTGTTGACAAGTGAAACTCTCAAGTTGACAAGTGAAAGTGACAACTCTCTAAAATATAAGATTACTAAAATGAAGGACAGCAAGAAAAGATCCAACAGAGTAGGAGGCCCTTGTCCTAAAAGGATCAAGAGGCCTTCATTCATTCGTTCACTCACTTAACACCTGTCACACCTTTTCCAAAGGTAGATCATGAAAACAAGAGAGTTTCCAAAAACAGGGAGAAAATCACAATACTGTCTCTTTCTTTCTCTGTTTCGGCAAGCTCTTTTCTCCGCGTTGCATTCTGCCTGGCACAACAATGCCATCATCCCCTTATAATGAAGTGCTATTGAATGCAGAACAAGAAAAAATTAATAAAAGACCTGTAAAAAAGGCGTCTTGCTCTACCAGAAAGTGAGACAAAAACAGGAACCACCGAAAGGTAGGCCTAGATGTCCTCACGCTCCTCTGACCAAACGTTCCAGAAGTCATCTGTCTGCTGGTAACAGGAAAGAACTGGCAAAATGACAAGTTAATTGTCTTTACTGCCACGATTATTCAGAAGGAGGGTGGTTTAGATGCCCCTGCTGCCTGCACTGGACCCATAATTCTTGTGCAGGTGTCGAAATTCATGATGCAGATGCTGTACACATTTGTGCATATTGTGAGAAAGAAACAAAATGTAAAAAAAAAAAAAAAAAAAAAAAAAAAAAAAAAAAAAAAAAAAACAGAAATCAATAAACCGGCCAAAATTGGTCAATTGGTCATTACTGTCCCACCTATGGAGCAAAAGTACCAATTTTGTTTCTGACGTGATAGCTACTCCCTTTTGTTGCGAATGTCTATTTAATTTATGTTTTTCAGATAATTATGCACTTATAAACATATTTACAATACCAAAACACAATTTATAATGTTCAAATGTGAAATATAGATGCACAAATATTAAGAACTATGTCCTCCCTATGTTCCCCTATATCTTACAGTTTAAGTTATGCAAAAGTTTTAGTTAATTGATGGAAATTAATCATTTCTCCACACTAGCCGTATATAGTCGCCACAAACGGTGTATCTCGGATGCGAGAGCCCCTAGTGGTCTACTGGGGAAATATGAGTCAACTGGAGAATTTAATGCCAGGAAGGCACGTTGGCCATGGTAGCTCAAAGGTTAAGAGCGACTGGACGGAAACCAGGAGATCCGTGGTTCAAATCCCGGCCATGGCATTGAATTTTTCATGTTGACTCTATCCATCATATGCGAAAGTTATTCAGAATAGAGAGGACTTTTGGGAATATTCCCAAAAATTCGAGATATATGCATTACACGTGCTATTAAGTCAAGAGCCTTTTTGAAAAAATCCAAGTTTTCAATAATGTTTTCATGTAAAGTGTAGTTTGTGGCGGATAATTTTTTTTTGAAAATCTTTGTGTAAGAGACACATGCGGGCACATAACAAACACACTCACTCACTCACTCACTCACTCACTCACTCACTCACTCACTCACTCACTCACTCACTCACTCACTCACTCACTCACTCACTCACTCACTCACTCACTCACTCACTCACTCACTCACTCACTCACTCACTCACTCACTCACTCACTCACTCCACAGGCTCATTTTGTCAATCATAGCTTCTTGGATTAATAGAATCACAAAATATACTGTCACCCGAACGTCGGAACTCCCGATAGAACCGGTCGGCAGTAGGGTAGCAGCAGACGGGAAGCATTCAGTACACGCCTACACATTTGTGTAGTATCACTAACTGAAGGGATGATTAGGAGAGCGGCACGAGCCCTGTACCATCTCTTTCCCCTCCCACCAGACGTCTGGAAACCTCGGGATAATTGTGCGCGCCGCGAACCTTCCAGAAACGGCGATCTTCCTTATATAAGGCCTGTAGTTGGCGAGTCAGTTGAGTACTCTTTGTGGCCTACATGTCTGACTTCCCCCTAGAACCACAGACTGTTACGTGCCAATATGCTGACGACGTCCTCATAATGGCACGTAACAAAAACCTAAGATATTGTCATCCTCCGCTGCAGCGCCAGCTCCGAGCCATTGGCCGTTGGAGTGAGATGTGGAGGATGGCCATTAGCCCCGAGAAGAGCTCTGCACTTCTCCTGGCTAAGGTCCGAGCTAGGCGACCGGATTGGTCGCTGAGATTAAGGCAGAGGCAAATCCCTTGGGTTCCCACTGCCAAATACCTTGGCGTCCACCTCGATCGCGGTCTCACCTACGCACCTCATGTCCGGGTCAAAGCCGGACAAGGGCATGCAGCGCTAACACAGTTATACCCTATTCTCAAATCCACCATGCCAACGCACCTCAAACTACGCCTGTATCGGGCGATTATACCGCCCCTGATTCTGTACGGCTGCGAAGTCTGGGGATCAGCGGCTCCCACCACTATTCGCAGACTCCAGCGCGTCCAGAAAAGGGCACTGCGCATGATCTACGATACCGGACGTAGATTCCCGTCCCATATCCTTCATACATACTCTGGGGTCCCGTACATCGTGGACGTGGTGCAGGAGACATCCCGCACCATCTACGATAAGCTGGACTCCCACCCAAACATACTGGTGAACACCCTAGGCCGTTACGACCACAGGGTTCCTCGCCGGCGACCGAGCTACCGGTTACCCAAAGATGCCTTGGGTACCTAGTACTGAACAGGGCCACCACCTGACTCCAACCTCCTAAGCCCAGAAATGGGCTTGGTAAACTCAATACCTTAACACTGTTCCTTTCCCTCTAGCCTGTTCAGCGGACTGTGCTCAGATGCCTCACAGGCAGGCGGAAGAGCGCAGCCAGCATTGGCGCATCCCCCCTACACGGGGCGACTGTGCACACTAGGCTAGATATGTCCACTGCCAAAAACAATCGCCTGAGACAATAATGACTCTTCTATACTGCCCAGATAAAGACGCAATAAGCGGCTAGGTGCTGGGCAGCAAACACTCCGTCCAGGTAAACCTGGACGACTCGCCTCTTCTGCTGGTCTGCTAGTCAGTTGAGTTCTTGGCGAGCAGCCGTGAGGAGCGCCGAGTGATTGGACGGACTGGATGACAGTGTACGTGTATCAGAGAAGTGTTACGTAACTGTGAGCGTGCAATGGACCTGTGACAGACCAACTGGTGAATTGTAATTGTGTGCGCTAAGTAATTATATATAATCAGTAAGTGTTTCAACTGTAATTCGGTGGAAATAAAGAACATTTTGAGTTTGCGCAATTGGACTTTTAATTCACGAACCCACAAAGTCACAATATATTTCCGATGAAATTTAAATATCAAATTTTTGGGTATCCTCATAGTACAGTAAATATATATTGCTGAAAATTAATTCTAAAGCAAGACTTGTGAAATGCAAGAGTTATGAAAGTATCAGTTAATGACTTTCATTGGACTTCTAATTTTTGCATCACGTATCCTTTAGGTAGACAATTGCTGCATTTCAACCAAACGCTATAATCAAAATGTCACATATATTCTAATTTTGAGGATCCTTAATAAAAAGTAGGCATTTTTGTAAGCATTTAACTCTGTTCCCACGAGAATGTGAAGGCATAAATAAAAAAGAGTTGAATAAATGCCAAATTTGATATTTATGTACGGTGTATTCCAAAAACGACTTTAAAACTGTTTAATTTTCTCAACTAACAGGTCGATTTGTAGGTAAAATGGGCTTGATGATGTTATATAGAAACCACTGCACAGAGCTCGTATTTAATTGTATCCTTACAGCATCTTTTTTCATTAACTGTTCAACAATAATGGACAAAATGAATGTCACAAAGTGAGGCAGGTGTTGATAGATATTGTCTGCGTATGTAAAATGTCATTTCAATTATAGATTGCTGCATTTGAAGTAAGTAGTAGGACATCTGAAAGAAAATAGACGAAAGGAAAGATGTTGCAAATTGTTTGTAAAACCGGTCATGCATCCAAAAGTTGTTCACGTCTCAGTGACCCACAGAACGAGCGTGCAGCTCTGGTGCATCAGATCTAAAAGGGATTACCACATCATTGTGTCTTCTTTTGTTGAGCGACTCTCACACAACCCGGCAGTAAAAGTGAATATCCTCTTGCACAAAACTTATTGACTGCGTTACGACACTTCTATAGTGATTGTTAACACAATTCCTCATCTAATATCTGATACATTAAATTAAGTGAGCCATTTCACGCACGGCTCCAATCACCTTTGAGAGAATGTTGTTTTACAACCAATCACGCACCTGATATCCAATTATACTTTATCGAAATCGTTTAATGGCTTTATCCTTACAGAAAAACATGGCTCTTCTTTTTACTTTGTAAATTGTAGTACGTGGTGAAGGTATTGCATTCCATCCAAAAATTCCATGCAGAGGTCTCACAAGAAATACACGTTTTAAGGTCCGTTGTACAAAAAAGAAACTTTTACAAAAGAATCTATGTGTTTTGAACACCATAATTAAAAAAATAAAATCATTAATATAAATTTATATTGAGGAATTAATAGTTAAAGAATTAATCCTTTTAAATACATTACTCCGGTATATGGATGATTTTTGATTAATTAGAGCCAACTGAAAAATTCAATGCCATGGCCGGGATTTGAACCAGTAGATCCGTGGTTCAAATCCCGGCCATGGCATTGAATTTTTCAGTTGGCTCTAATTAAATAAAATCATATTTAAGTTCAGAATCTATAAGGATGCAACACTAGATTTTCAAGAAAGCCTTTCAACATAAATTACCCTTATGTGGAAGAATTTTCCACAATTTTGATTTTTTTTCAAAGGTGGTTCTAATGATATAGATTACATTATATATATTTTCATAATAAATTAGGTGTATATCCCGGATTTTCTGGGAATGTCCTCTGAAGTCGTTTTCATTTTAGATACCTTTTGTGTAACTGGTAAACTGTAAGAGATAGAGAAAATTATTGCACAAAAAAGTGTACATCCTGTTAAAGCACATGACGTATGTCAAATACAATTTCTGTGGAGGTAACCATTTTCGTTAAACTCATTGTTATTCGCTTGAATTCTGAAATATTTATAATTTGCTTAAATAGGGTGTCCTAGCAATGCAAAGAGTTTGCATTCTTACATCATCGTTGTTGATGCAGAAGAAATTCTTTGATATACTGCGTTTAGTACTGCCATCTTCCCTTCGTTAACCTAACATTGCCTTACAGTTGCCTATGTAGGATAAGAGATAGTTATCCGACGAGACCTTCGTATCGCCACAAAAGACTACATCCATACCCTTTCACGTTCTTTCTATAAAATACTGCTGTCTCAGTTTAGTGTATCACTTACGAGTAGCGTTATCCCACATCCGCTTTAACGTTAGAAGTTCATTTGTCAATGTTTCGGTTTGACTCTCGAAATAAAACATCAATTTCTCTATGTTTGTTACTGCTTGTGTGTGGGTGAGTCATAACAGCAGTGAGCTTCTGTTGTCTCAGTTTAGTGTATCACTTACGAGTAGCGTGATCTCACATCCACTTTAACACTAGAAGTTTATTTGTCAATGTTTTGGCTTGACTCTTGGAAATAAAACATCAATTTCTCTATGTTTGTTACTGCTTGTGTGTGGGTCATAACAGCAGTGAGCTTCTACTGTCTCAGTTGAGTGTATCACTTACGAGTAGCGTGATCTCACATCCGCTTTAACACTAGAAGTTCATTTGTTAATGTTTTGGCTTGACTCTTGGAAATAAAACATCAATTTCTCTATGTTTGTTACTGCTTGTGTGTGGGTCATAACAGCAGTGAGCTTCTGTTGTCTCAGTTTAGTGTATCGCTTACGAGTAGCGTGATCTCACATCCGCTTTAACATTACAAGTTCATTTGTCAATGTTTCGACTTGACTCTCGAACTAAAACATCAAATTCTCTATGTTTGTTACTGCCTGTGTGTGGGTCATAACTGCTGGGATGAGTGCAATGAATTTTTCCTCTGGCAAGAGAATTCGAGTACTGTACCTACTTAGAAAAGCTATTTATGGTATGTAAAACAACATATACTTTTTAAACTGGTCCGGGTTAACGAAGTTGTACTGTATGTAAGGAACCCATATCTCAATTACCATGCAGTACGTAGAAAAATGAAAGTTTTGAAGGATAGTTTGTGCAAGAATTAACGGAAAAATGACTGCGCATATGCAATTGTTTACTTCTTGCAGTAAAGATATTTCTAAGTTACGTGTTTTTCATGTAAACTTCGGGCAAGTTGGTAGTTTATTGCCCCAACGTTGTGTGGAACTGAGGGAGTCAGAAATAATAATGGTCAACATGGCTGTTTGCTCCATGTGGCAGCCGATACCGTTTTCTTGTGTCTAATGCAACCTGTCAGACGTGTTCTCAAAGGTTTCGGCATCACACTTCCAAAAGATCTGCCCACATGCGTGTAACCCGATATCTCAAACAAGGAAGTCCAGCCTTTGTGCCTAGCGAAAGTTAAAACATTGCCTCAACAGAGACCTTCATTGAGACATATCTACAGCTAAAACAGATCGAAATCTTCCTTTTCTTGAGAATGTAGAATTATTGCAAAAACCGTATGTTAGTTTTAAAAACTGATTAAGTTTTTATTGAAAATTTTAACAGGGTTGATTACAACTGCATCGTTTAGAACATTTGAATGCAGCAAAAGTTGAGTAAAATGCTAGAAGTACTGCGGAGTTAACAAGTTAAAAATAGTTTGAATAAAAATTGTACGTGTTGAATTTTTGTGCAGATATTTTGGATAAGTTTCTGCTGTATGTAAATTTAAACAACAAATATTTAAATTAATTGGGAGTCGATTAATGACACAAAACAACACTCACTTTTAAATTTTCCCGGAACCAGTTTCTGAGGCCTTCCCTCTATCTTCAGCCGGACATCGACTTCTTCTCATTGGTGTAGCTGGCAATATTTTGTCATCAGTCTCCTCTGGTGGTGGTTCGAGGAACTTGCTGAACAAATCTTTCTGGGGGATGTCGAAATTGAATACTTTGTTCCTATTTTTTGAAATAAAGATTTGTTCCCATGTGGACAGTTCTTCTTTTCCTGTTGTATGTTTTAGTAATTTTGGTTCTGGATTTATGTTGTGTTTTTTTTTTTTTTTTCCAAAAATGCGTGGCAACTGCTGATTTTTCTAACTGTTTGTATTTTATGTTCCTAAAGTGTTCCTTTGCTCTTGTTTCTAAATTTCTTTTGGTTTTTCCAATATAAATTTGACTACAGTCACAGCATTCAATTTGATATATACCAGATGTTTTGTTAGATGGAATGGCATCTTTGATGTTTGAGCAAATTAGGTTTTTTAAGGAGTAATGGTTCAATGGAGCTAGTTGAATGTTTTGTTTTTTGAAGACTTTTTTGAATTTATCAAAGGCCCATGGATGGTAAGCGAATTTTTTGAAGATTATTTTAGTTTCTGTGGCTGAGAGGGTTGTGGTTTCCTTTAGTAGTTTCTTCTTTTTTGCTAAGTTCACTTTTTTGTCTACTAGTGATTTGGGAAAGTCATTTTTCTGTGCTATTTCAATAATTTTGTTGTATTATATTTTGTATTCTTCTGCTGTGAGAGGGATGTTGACCAGTCTGTGTGCTAAACTATTAAAGATTGCCTGTTTGTGGGATCTTGGGTTGTAGCTATTAGCTTTTATGTAGTTGTCTGTCTGTGTTAGTTTTCTGTAAATGCCAAAGTTTATTCTATTTATTGAAATAACACAGAAAAATGACTTTCCCAAATCACTAGTAGACAAAAAAGTGAACTTAGCAAAAAAGAAGAAACTACTAAAGGAAACCACAACCCTCTCAGCTACAGAAACTAAAATTATCTTCAAAAAATTCACATACCATCCATGGGCCTTTGATAAATTCAAAAAAGTCTTCAAAAAACAAAACATTCAACTAGCTCCAGTGAACCATTACTCCTTAAAAAACCTAATTTGCTCAAACATCAAAGATGCCATTCCATCTAACAAAACATCTGGTATATATCAAATTGAATGCTGTGACTGTAGTCAAATTTATATTGGAAAAACCAAAAGAAATTTAGAAACAAGAGCAAAGGAACACTTTAGAAACATAAAATACAAACAATTAGAAACATCAGCAGTTGCCACGCTTTTTGGGAAAAAAACCACAACATTAATGCAGAACCAAAATTACTATGACATACAACAGGAAAAGAAGAACTTCCACATGGGAACAAATCTTTATTTCAAAAAGTAGGAACAAAGTATTCAATTTCGACATCCCCCAGAAAGATTTGTTCAGCAAGTTCCTCGAACCGCCACCAGAGGAGACCGATGACAAAATATTGCCAGCTACATCAATGAGAAGAAGTCGATGTCCGGCTGAAGATAGAGGGAAGGCCTCAGAAACTGGTTCCGGGAAAATTTAAAAGTAAGTGTTGTTTTGTGTCATTAATCGACTCCCAATTAATTTAATTTATACAACAACACTGCTTTCAACACTTCCATGAAAGGATTTAACTAATATTTATTTTATTTAATCTTGGGATTGTTCTAATCTTAAAGACTTTCAAAAGTCTTTCTCTGTCCACTAGATCAATTGCTTCAGCAATCATATCTGCAGTATTTCTTAATGACTTCCATTACACCATATTTCTTTATATCTATGACTGTAATCACGAACTCCGCTTGAGGAGACAACGGTCTGAGCTACACCAGAGTGAGAGGAAGTTCACCGACAACATCCTTAGGCCATAAACCGCTCATTGTCAGCAACGCCTATCCTGAATGAAAATGTTGTTCTCATTAAAGTTCAATAGAAAACTGCGTTGTTCATAAGCCGGCCAAGGACCTCTGTACTCGTTTCACTGAACCTAGCGATAAATACTATCGCACAATCTTCTTCCTGCAGATGATTAATATTTGGGATGTGCAAACAAAAGATGAAAGCTGCTGTACAAGGTCGACACAGCGTTGCGAAAATTGTTTCATAATGCATATTTTAATCATTTCTTTGTGAGAACTGGTTTGGAAACTCAAGTACTTCCTTGCATGCAAAACGTATCAGTCAATACGGCCAGATGTGTACAGAAGAGAATATTTAGTTCAATGAACTAATATGAGAATTTTCTATTATTATAATTATTTCTCGTTGCTGATAATTTAGTAGTTATGGGAAGATCACAATTGACCTTTTTGGCCACTCTGAATATGGTTATACAGATCAACGTAGCTAATGACTTACCTTCTTCTCAAAACCAAACACTAGTACATTTTAGTTAATTGATGGAAATTAATCATTTCTTCATACTAGCCGTATATAGGCTAAGATTTTTGTTAAATAGAGTCAACATGAAACATTCTATGCCATGACCGTGATTTGAACCACGGATCTCCTGGTTTCCGTCCAGTCACTCTTACTCATTGAGCTACCATGGCCAATTGCCGTCATTAATTTCCATATGTTAACTTAAATAATTTTTGTTGTTGTTGCAATTTAGTGCTCCAATGAAATGATGCTGAAATGTATTCAGGGTCCATGGAGCTTAGAGCTACCCGACATACGTCTTTAAGGATAAGGGAAAACCCCGGAAAAAACCGTATCCAGGTAGCTCACCCTGACCGAGATTCGAACTCGGGACCTCTTGAACGTGAAGCAGACACGCTACCTACCACGCTACCAAGGCGGGAAACTTAAATAAGAGTTAAATGATGAAGCCTGGGACTCAAGAACTTACGATAGTAAGTCGCCACAAACGGTGTAAAGTCTGTTTAGTTAACGCATGTGCAGTTTAGAGTCAAAGGAACCTAAGCCTCCCGCCCACTAATGACCGTCATAAATCTATCTCCACACTTCAGAAATGGAACACTGTCGTTGAGGACCAATAGCAACCCTGATTTTCTCGAAGTGACAGTCGCATGTCTACTCCACGTGGAGTCTCAGTTGCCAAAGTTCCAACTTCCAGTTGATCTGTTTCATTACGTGAAGAAATTCGTTGTGTGTCACGATGTGGAGACCGTGGGAGGGAAATGCAGTGGTAAATGCAAATGAAGTAGTAGATAACTTTCAGTCAAGTGAAAATAATCAAAGTGAAAACAATAGTGTGAATAACTGGGCCGAGTTATATTACTGGAGAAGCCTCAAAAACAAAGTTATAACGGGAACTGTTCCTAAGCAAATTCAAGCGCTTGTTTTGAACACATATAAATATGTGCTGACAAATAATCTTAATAAGGGGTCGTGCAATGAACCTGATGACAAATTCTGGGTATTTACAGAAATAGAGTAAGAAATATTGTGACGAAAGGAATACCAAAGACGCCGATCAAGTGTGAAAACAAAAGGAAACGTTTCTCTAAAGTAGATAATTTCACATGCTATTTAATTCGTCGAGAAATTTATAGATTCTATGCAAAAGGGAGAGCGCCCACCTTAGACGAATTGGTTGCACATTTGCAATAAATTGTAATTTTCGTTACGGGCATTGCACTTTGCGCGGTCTCCTAAAGGAGCTGGGTTTCAAATACCGCACTTTGAATAAGATAAAGGTTATTATGGAATCCAGTAGATTTGTAGTTTGACTTAAGGAAGATTCGCAGTAATGGACATAAGATAATTTATTTAGACGAAACCTCGTACGATACCCATGACGTATCGAGAAAGGTGGCAACCTTGCAGAACGGACTGCGGAAAGGAGAGTCTGTCTTGTAAAACGATTATAAGGGTTCGTCAAAGGCAGCTGCCGACGTGCACACGCGTTAACTAAATAGACTTTACCTCGAATGCGAGAGTCCCTAGTGGTCTACTTGGGGAATATACGAGTCAAATGGAGAATTTAATGTCATGGTAGCTCAATGGGTCAGAGCGACTGGAGGGAAACTAGGAGATCTGTGGTTCAAATCACAGTCATTACATTGAATTTTTTATGTTGACTCTAACTCGTACATTTTGTTTCAACAAAACAAACCACCATTTTTATATTAATTTTATGAGAAAGTCCACATTTGTGTTTGTGTTTTAGCAGCATAATACCAAATGAATGTAATTGTAAGGAAAGTAACACCTCTACAGCAACATTATGCAAGAAAATAATCGTGTGTCAACTGTCAGTTAACAGTTCCCAAGAAGAAATCACTACACATATCACCCCCTCTTTCTAGAGTACTGGATTACTAGAAAAAAGGCATTAAAAAATTCCAGAAGTATAAAAAAATAGTCGCTAGATATTTGTGTATTCCAGCTCCAACTGTTTTCTCTGAAAGACTATTTAGCACAGCAGGAATCATATGTGATAGGAAAAGAAGTAGACTTGACCCCGAAAGAGTTAAAATGTTAATATTTTTCAACAAAAAACTTAAACGAGGGTGGTTTGAAAAGTTTCCGACCTAATAAAGTTATAATAATTTTTCTTTATGTGACAAACACGTTGTTTTGACATATGCATAGTCTGTGCTATCTCTCTCACTTTAATTTGGCGGTCGTCTAGCTCCATTTTGTGAAATTTGGTGATGTTTTCGTCGGCAGTTGCAGTTTTTGGAAGTCCGGAACGTTCATCGTCTCCCAAGCTCTTACAGCCACATTTAAATTTTGCTGCTCTAAATTTCGCTATTGTAAATGATGGTGTGGAGTACCCATATACAGAATCCAACTGATCTTCGATTTGTTTAGGCGTATTGACTCGTATTTAATGTCAGCTCGATACTCGATTTTGTCCATTTTCATAAAAGCACTCACAAAAACTCATTCAAACGCCTGTTACGTAACAACTGAGCGTCCAAACTGGCTGAAACTTTGGTGAGTAACTGTCAACAGATGAATAACGAAATTCACTATCTTTTATTTATGACTGCTGCCATCTTCATGTTGAGGTTCAGAAAGTTTTCAGACCACCCTCATAAGAGTGGATTGCTTTGCTTTTGAATGTCGAATGTAGAGTTTAAAAATAAGAGCAGTGATGGTTTTAAATTTTGTCTCATTAAATATGTGCACCTATTTAATTTTATTGGCATTACACAGTTCTACCAACATTCTATTTTGCATTGAAAGTAGAAGTAGAAATGACAGTATTGAGTATCGAAGTATTGGGTATCGTAGAAACTATCGATATATATCGAGTGTCGAGAGGAGCTGGAGTCGAACCATACCTAATTAACACGAAGAAAAGAGAATGGACATGTAATACTGGAAGTACCCGTATACCAAATATGATTACATATTCTGTGTAAAATAGACACTTGAGTATGTTCTGAGAATGAGGCAGGCACTTTAGGAGTTTTATTGTGAGTACATATTCTGTGTAAGTTAGACAGCTATGTGCTACTATGTGTTCTCAAAATGAAGTACATATAGAAGTTTTATTCTGACCAGATTATTCACATATTTGAAACAATGAAGCAGGTATAATATATTTACTTTATTCGTATGACTCATATAACTGTTTTAAATGGAATTCGGAAGTATTAAAACCAGAGCAGCTGTTAAGAGCATTGTTTCCTAGGGCAGGTGCTAAGTACTTCCGCTGTGAGACAGCGTCCTTGTCTTGACTCCAACTTCCTGTCATTGCCCTCGTCTAGCATACCCAGCCGCTTGCCTGCCTGGACTTGGAACCTGCAGGCGTTGAAAGTGTCCAACTAAAACTTTCTCTTCATCACGGCTGGTCCAGAGGTCGTTCATCACAAGGACTTTTCTTTCTTTCATTATCTTTATCGACTCAATGTTATTACATCCTGAGGCAAACATTTACCTATCGATATACATTCCGGAATCTTAGTTTTACACCCGAAGTAGATTCCTTTAAGCAGCACAGTCCAGTTCATTTGAAATTTTAATACAAGAATCAGGACTTGTAGACCATAAGGCCTGCATATTAATAAATTACTTGTAGAAATATTTAATTGTGTTTGCAATATTTTGGAAAACTGCCCCACACGTGCAATATTTTTAAAACAATGATACTTTGTAATTTAAAGTACATAGATACATATCTAACTATTCTTTTAGTTTAGAAGAAAATAATTGTTAAATATAATAATTACATTTTATACCTAATAGTTTACATATTATCAATATTTAACTGTTTATTAAAACCATATTATTAAAATTCATATTATTCACTTAGCCTGTAATTTTCGTCCTCTTTTTGATCCCACCTCTGCAGCGTGAATGGTAGATTGTCTGTCTCACGTTCAAGAGGTCCCAGTTTGAATCTCGGTCAGGGTGATTTATCTAAATAAGATTTTTTTCCGAGTTTTCCCCTTATCCAGGAAAATGAATGTCTGATAACTCTAAGCTCTATGTATCCTGTACTTATTTGAACATCATTTCATTCATCGTCCGATATGACTTAACGTTGGAGATTTTCCCTTAATCTGAAAGATAAATGTCTCGTAACTCTAAGCTCTATGTATCCTGGACTCATTTGAACATCATTTCATTCATTGTCCGATATGACTTAACGTTGGAGGTTTTCTCTTATCCTGAAAGATGAATGTCTGGTAACTCTAAGCTCTATGTACCCTGTACTCATTTGAACATCATTTCATTCATCGTCCGATATGACTTAACGTTGGAGGTTTTCTCTTATCCTGAATGATGAATGTCTGGTAACTCTAAGCTCTATGTACCCTGTACTCATTTGAACATCATTTCATTCATCGTCCGATATGACTTAACGCTGGAGGTTTTCTCTTATCCTGACTGATGAATGTCTGTAACTTTAAGCTCTATGTACCCTGTACTTATTTGAACATCATTTCCTTCATCGTCCGATATGACTTAACGTTGGAGGTTTTCCCTTATCCTGAAAGATGAATGTCTGGTAACTTTAAGCTCTATGTACCCTGTACTCATTTGAACATCATTTCATTCATCGTCCGATATGACTTAACGTTGGAGGTTTTCTCTTATCCTGACTGATGAATGTCTGTAACTTTAAGCTCTATGTACCCTGTACTTATTTGAACATCATTTCCTTCATCGTCCGATATGACTTAACGTTGGAGGTTTTCCCTTATCCTGAAAGATGAATGTCTGGTAACTTTAAGCTCTATGTACCCTGTACTCATTTGAACATCATTTCATTCATCGTCCGATATGACTTAACGTTGGAGGTTTTCCCTTATCCTGAATGATGAATGTCTGGTAGTTCTAAGTTCTATGTACTCTCTACTCATTTGAACATCATTTCATTCATCGTCCGATATGACTTAACGCTGGAGGTTTTCTCTTATCCTGACTGATGAATGTCTGTAACTTTAAGCTCTATGTACCCTGTACTTATTTGAACATCATTTCCTTCATCATCCGATATGACTTAACGTTGGAGGTTTTCCCTTATCCTGAAAGATGAATGTCTGGTAACTTTAAGCTCTATGTACCCTGTACTCATTTGAACATCATTTCATTCATCGTCCGATATGACTTAACGTTGGAGGTTTTCTCTTATCCTGAAAGATGAATGTCTGGTAACTCTAAGCTCTATGTACCCTGTACTCATTTGAACATCATTTCATTCATCGTTCGATATGACTTAACGTTGGAGGTTTTCTCTTATCCTGAAAGATGAATGTCTGGTAACTCTAAGCTCTATGTACCCTGTACTCATTTGAACATCATTTCATTCATCGTCCGATATGACTTAACGTTGGAGGTTTTCTCTTATCCTGAAAGATGAATGTCTGGTAACTCTAAGCTCTATGTACCCTGTACTCATTTGAACATCATTTCATTCATCGTCCGATATGACTTAACGTTGGAGGTTTTCTCTTATCCTGACTGATGAATGTCTGTAACTTTAAGCTCTATGTACCCTGTACTTATTTGAACATCATTTCCTTCATCGTCCGATATGACTTAACGTTGGAGGTTTTCCCTTATCCTGAAAGATGAATGTCTGGTAACTTTAAGCTCTATGTACCCTGTACTCATTTGAACATCATTTCATTCATCGTCCGATATGACTTAACGTTGGAGGTTTTCCCTTATCCTGAATGATGAATGTCTGGTAGTTCTAAGTTCTATGTACTCTCTACTCATTTGAACATCATTTCATTCATCGTCCGATATGACTTAACGCTGGAGGTTTTCTCTTATCCTGACTGATGAATGTCTGTAACTTTAAGCTCTATGTACCCTGTACTTATTTGAACATCATTTCCTTCATCATCCGATATGACTTAACGTTGGAGGTTTTCCCTTATCCTGAAAGATGAATGTCTGGTAACTTTAAGCTCTATGTACCCTGTACTCATTTGAACATCATTTCATTCATCGTCCGATATGACTTAACGTTGGAGGTTTTCTCTTATCCTGAAAGATGAATGTCTGGTAACTCTAAGCTCTATGTACCCTGTACTCATTTGAACATCATTTCATTCATCGTTCGATATGACTTAACGTTGGAGGTTTTCTCTTATCCTGAAAGATGAATGTCTGGTAACTCTAAGCTCTATGTACCCTGTACTCATTTGAACATCATTTCATTCATCGTCCGATATGACTTAACGTTGGAGGTTTTCTCTTATCCTGAAAGATGAATGTCTGGTAACTCTAAGCTCTATGTACCCTGTACTCATTTGAACATAATTTCATTCATCGTCCGATATGACTTAACGCTGGAGGATTTCTCTTATCCTGAAAGATAAATGTCTCGTAACTCAAAGCTCTATGTATCCTGTACTCTATTGAATATCATTTCATTTATCGTCCGATATGACAACGTTGGAGGTTTTCTCTTATCGTGAAAGATGAATGTCTGGTAGCTCTAGGCTCTATGTACACTGTACTCTATTGAATATCATTTCATTCATCGTCCGATATGACTTAACGTTGGCGGATTTCTCTTATCCTGAAAGATGAATGTCTAGTAACTCTAAGCTCTATGTACCCCGTACTCATTTGAACATTATTTCATTCATCGTCCGATATGACTTAACGTTGGAGGTTTTCTCTTATCCTGAAAGATGAATGTCTAGTAACTCTAAGCTCTATGTACCCCGTACTCATTTGAACATTATTTCATTCATCGTCCGAAATGACTTAACGTTGGGGTACGTAAAATAAAAATATTTTCTGTTTAATTTTTTATTTATTTAATATTTTCTGTTTCTCTGGAATTACGAAGGTATCACATAGGGGACAGATCTTAAAAACTTCCCTATCATTTAAAGCCTAATGTGCATTCTCGAAATGAAGTAGGGACTCTGAGCACAGAGGTAGTGTATTATTTCTGTTCTTTGCTTCTTTTACTTTTTTTTACCTCTAAATTTAATAGGACGAAATACTGTTTTCTTCTCTTACTTAGTGAAAAGTAAACCAAGAATGTCTTTTTTTTTTGTCCTTTTTTATGCTGTTACGTCCTTTTGTGCAGGAGGAGGAGGTTTGTCTAGAAATAAATGTGTTAAGCTTTTACAGACCTGTTTCTGTGTCGGTTCTTCCCAACAGCTTCAACAATTACAAGAACTTTCCAGTAACTTTCCCTAACCTTCCATCTGTCTCCAATTCTTGAGACGGACATATACATTTGGTACATTTGGGACCTGGTGGTGTTGTTCCAACAAGATGTTAACCTTGGCATTAACTTTGTAGTGTAAGCGCTATTTTTATTCATGAGAAGCGCAGCGCATCGTACGTGTAGGCTGAAATATCTACCTGTTGAAGAAGGCACGTTGACCAAGGATGTCACTAGTGTGTGGGTAGACAGTGCCAACATCTACAGGTTTGACTGCTGCTGGACCATCCAAGTGACCATTAATTTATGGGAGGTCTAGATATCACCGTTAAGTTCATTCACTTCCCTAGAATCCTTCCTGTAGCAACAAATACCCACACTATTTATGTTATACGTGCTGCTGGTTGGATTCCTATATGTGATGACGTAATGGTTCTGGAGATAAGTCAATGAAGACAAATCTAAAATAAGCCTGGAAAGACACTCCTGAAATAACCTGCATTAAAAGTATGAAAATTATGAAAAAGGTATGAAAATGTAACAATAAATATGTTTAAGATTGGCTGTGTAATCAAAATGGTTACAAACGAATTTTGGAAAATAAAAAATTATCGATACATTTTTAATGCAAACTTAGTACTGTTGGGGATTCACACAGTCTCATACAGTACAGAAAATCGGTGCTCCACCGAGTGTAACACAATCTAAACTGCCTTTCGAGAGGGTCTCAGATGCAGCTTCTTCTAGTAATGTCAGAATCCTTGCGGTGTATGAAATGTACGGGAGGTGTGCAAGTTATAACACCTCCTATTTTTTCAGTACTGGGACCAGATAGAACCTTCTAATTTTTTTAAATTACACGTGAACTCTTTGTGAATGCGTGACAGAGATGGTAGCACTGTACAGAGCATAGAACTCTACTGGCAGCGACGAGAGTTACGACTGCTTTTGATACTTAAAATGGCAACGTATTCATTGCCATAACAGCGTGCAATCATTTGTTTTCTTCATTTTTGTGGTGTGAAACCTATTGAAATTCATCGCCAGTTGAGTGAGGTATGTGGTGATGGTACCATGGATGTGTGTAATGTGCGTTCCTGGGTGCGGACAGTTCAATGGACGCAGAATATCGTGGGACAACAAACCAAGGCAGTCACGGCCTCGCACCAGCCGGTCTGACGACATGATCCAGCGAGTGGAGAGCGTTGTTTTGGAGGATTGCCGATTGAGCATTTTCAGATCTTTATGCAGGATTGTGTGCACAGATCCCACGAAAATGCCAATTTTGGAGGCGATGTCTGCAACTGTCTTGGTTTGTTGTCACACGATGTTCTGTCTTCATTGAACTGTCACACCCAGGAACGTACATTAGACACATCCATGGTACCATCACCACATGCCTCACTTAACTGTCTTGGTTTGTTGTCACACGATGTTCTGTCTTCATTGAACTGTCACACCCAGGAACGTACATTAGACACATCCATGGTACCATCACTACATGCCTCACTTAGCTGTCTTGGTTTGTAGTCACAGGATATTCTGTCTTCATTGAACTGTCACACCCAGGAACGTACATTAGACACATCCATGATACCATCACTACATGTCTTACTTAACTGTCTTGGTTTGTTGTCACACGATGTTCTGTCTTCATTGAACTGTCACACCCAGGAACGTACATTAGACACATCCATGGTACCATCACTACATACCTCACTTAACTGTCTTGGTTTGTTGTCACACGAAGTTCTGTCTTCTTTGAACTGTCACACCCAGAAACGTACATTAGACACATCCATGGTACCATCACCACATGCCTCACTTAACTGTCTTGGTTTGTTGTCACACGATGTTCTGTCTTCATTGAACTGTCACACCCAGGAACGTACATTAGACACATCCATGGTACCATCACTACATGCCTCACTTAACTGTCTTGGTTTGTTGTCACACGAAGTTCTGTCTTCTTTGAACTGTCACACCCAGAAACGTACATTAGACACATCCATGGTACCATCACTACATGCCTCACTTAACTGTCTTGGTTTGTTTTCACACGATGTTCTGTCTTCTTTGAACTGTCACACCCAGAAACGTACATTAGACACATCCATGGTACCATCACCACCTGCCTCACTTAACTGTCTTGGTTTGTTGTCACACGATGTTCTGTCTTCATTGAACTGTCACACCCAGGAACGTACATTAGACACATCCATGGTACCATCACTACATGCCTCACTTAACTGTCTTGGTTTGTTGTCACACGAAGTTCTGTCTTCTTTGAACTGTCACACCCAGAAACGTACATTAGACACATCCATGGTACCATCACCACATGCCTCACTTAACTGTCTTGGTTTGTTGTCACACGATGTTCTGCCTTCATTGAACTGTCACACACAGGAACGTACATTAGACACATCCATGGTACCATCACCACATACCTCACTTAACTGTTTTGGTTTGTTGTCACACGATGTTCTGTCTTCACTGAACTGTCACACCCAGGAACGTACATTAGACACATCTATGGTACCATCACCATGTTTCTCACTTAACTGTCTTGGTTTGTTGTCACACGATGTTCTGTCTTCATTGAACTGTCACACCCAGGAACGTACATTAGACACATCTATGGTACCATCACCACGTTTCTCACTTAACTGTCTTGGTTTGTTGTCACACGATGTTCTGTCTTCATTGAACTGTCACACCCAGGAACGTACATTAGACACATCCATGGTACCATCACCACATGCCTCACTTAACTGTCTTGGTTTGTTGTCACACGATGTTCTGTCTTCTTTGAACTGTCACACCCAGGAACGTACATTAGACACATCCATGGTACCATCACCACATGTCTCATTCAACTGGCGATGAATTTCAATAGGTGTCACACCACGAAAATGAAGAAAACGAATGATTACACGCTGTTCTTGCAATGTAAACGTCGTCATTTTAAGTATAAAAACAGTCCTAACTCTCGTCGCTACCACTAGAGCTCTATGCACTGTACAGTAGTGCCATCTCAGTCATGCATTCAAAAATAGTCCAGGTGTATTTGAAAGAAACATAACAGAAGTTCCTATCTGGTCCCAGTCCTGAAAATAACATAGGAGGTGTTATAATTTGAACGCACCTCGTACTTAATTTAACTATCAAGTTGTACGGATCTGTGCTTCTTAAGTCGATTGATTTCCATTTTTAAAGACGGTTTCCAAGAGCAGCTGAACTGAGATCCAGCATCAAGATTATGCGTGCTCATTTCAGAGGAAATGGCCAAAGCCTCTTGAACTCTCCGCTCCCAGTAAATATAAAAATGCTAAAATTTTAAGTCTACTGTATGTCAAAATGAGTGATTCGAGCGACGAAAGTTAAAGAGCTTCTTAAGCTTTCTTTCGACCTGAAGAAATTCGATTTGCTAATGTTAGTTGCTGCCACAAAAGTCATCTGAAATTTATGACAAAG
The DNA here is from genome assembly GCA_030765055.1 of Mantis religiosa. Classification (NCBI taxonomy): domain Eukaryota; kingdom Metazoa; phylum Arthropoda; class Insecta; order Mantodea; family Mantidae; genus Mantis; species Mantis religiosa. Next base: position 11,531,832 of record CM060958.1, read on the forward strand.
AATATTTATGTTTTAAGAATTGGCACAGTTCAAAAAGTTTTAGGAATATTGGCGAGGAAGTGATTTTAACATATTAACAAAAATAATTTACCAGTCATGATAGATTGTAGCTTATTCAGGTTACACTGGTGGACTTGTATTCAATTTTAATAATTGTACCGTTAGTATTAATTACGCAATCAAACCACAACAATTATTTATATAATATATTATCTGTACGTTGTAGATGTCGTATGTTTGTTTCTTGTTTTTCAGATAGTTAAAGAAAAATTGAACATCGGATTAAGCCATCTACGAGTTAATTGATAGTCAAATGTCGTTGATAATAGAGTAGGCGATGTGTTTTTGTCTCGCAAATTTTAACTTTATTATTCTGTTTGACCTGCTATATTAACTGTCGTAGAGAGTTATGGTGGTGGATAAAGTATATTACAAGTACCAAACGTTTTATTAATCACTCCTAACATATTTGCTGTTTTATTTTTTATGATCTCATTTCACTTATCCACTAACAGTTGAATACTATCTCTATCTCTGCCACCAGTAGAAATAGGTGAACATGTGCCAGTATTTGCACTGAGATAGCTACATAAACACAGGCAGAAAGGAGAAAATGATGTCCGGCGTTACACCTCCTTGTTTTAACACCCACATTCACCAGCCCACCGTTTACGTTTGGGTGGCGTTCCATTGGATGCATGGCTACCCCCAGAAAATAGCGCCTTACTTTCAGAACTGCTACTATCACATTCATCTGTCTCTTATGCAACCTTCTCCCATCTCTGCGATTTCTAAACCTTTAGGAAGTATCTGTTGCAGTTGTGTAACTGTTATTGAATCGAATCTTTAGCTCGTCTTTTGGGGAATATGTTTGTCACATGGGTGATACCTAGTGATAACTGATACATCCTCTACCTGGTACGCTATAAAGTAAAATAACACTCGATTCTCAATTGCCATCCACAGATGGTGTTTCTGTTAAACATCTCTGCCATTTGTTTCGATAATCGCTACATAAGTCACAATAGAACAGCCCTGTGCTGAGTTTTCGGGAGAAAGACTTGTTCATCGCTTCCCAACTGGTGCATGTCGGCCTTCAAGTGTTTTGCCAGATGGGAGACCAAGCAAGGCGAGGTTCCTGAAGGTGTTATACATATGTACAAATTGCAGTCGTTACATGCTGAAAGTAAATTCCATTTCACTGGAGATCCGAAAGTAAAGACACGCAGTGTATAACAAGCTATGCTAATTACAAAATATTTTCCTCCTTAGAAAGCTCTTTAGACCTCGTCGGAATACGAAATTAACGTGTTATCCTTGGTAAATACAACTACGGACACAAATGTTCGAATCAACATAGCCTTTTAACACTTAAGGGAAAGTCAGTCAGATGTTCCTTGTAAACAAAGCGTGGAATTCACACTCTGTGACATAGTGCAAATTAACATTCACTTTCGAATAGGTCTATGGTTTAATTGCAAGTATGTAGAGTGCAAAACATAAAGAAAGAATTTCATTGAAATAATTCGTCTTCACTTAACGAAGGACCTTGTGTGTTCCACTTACATTAGACTGTGTAACCATTCTTCCATAAACCTTTCATACAAAAACGTATTCCTGCTGTTGGTACAGAAAACTTCCATTACGCACTTGCATATTTCGTAAAGTTGTAAGAAAGAAGATGATGTAGGTTAAGGCAAAGAGATTGTGGTGCATTGAATAAGGATTTATATTTCCCAACTGTTTCTGATAGACATAAATGTACATTCATTAATCCTAATTGAGGCACTCAGATTCAGAAGTTAAGTTAATGTTTTTGAGCAATCCTGGTAAACACACAATAAGGACTCTGAATACCAGTTCTGTATTCGTGGATCAGAAGATGTTAGGTCCAACATATTATGACTGGCATGTTGAATGGGCATCAATTTCAGAAATAAAAGTTAAGTCAGCCTTTTCGAGTTAGATGTTGTTAAGTCAAGTAGTTGCCGCATTAGCCGTTTGGTGGTGCAGCTGCACTGTGCCACACAAGTTCTTTGATATCAGCTGTTGATACATTTTAGATTAGACATTTAGACATTAGACATTTTTAAACATTCTTCAAGTGTGCTTTCAGAAAGTTTATTTCTACTACCCAAAACCAGGGCACACTTTCATGCCTATTGACAGAATTTTTGGCAATATTGAGAAAAAAAAAAACGATCTTCCACATGGGTGAAACTGATCAAAGATTCACTACAGAAGAAGCCCAGTGATGTTGTCCACTGACCTATAACGGGGAACATGATGGCAGTTGTTGAAGTTTTCGACTTCAAAGATGCCCTCGACCATGTACTGGTAATCCGAGATGTGTATTTCCAAAGAGGATGTGTACCAGAAGTTCGTCACACAATGTCTTACTCACTTTATCGTCCCCAGTCTCTTTTGAGGAGAGTAGTGAGGTTACAAGTCTTACACAAGACATGTGATAGTGCGAAAAACACACCAGATAGGCTTCGGAAGATTAAAAAGGCAAAATATTTCGATGTTCGTTCACTACTGGAACATTTCACTCTGACAGAAGGTACCACATTTTATGACACATTGACATATGGAAGTGAGGTAGAAGTTTACGTAGTAGAGATGGAGTGATGTTTTGATGACAATGTTGTATGTCAATCCATGAAGTGGATACTGGATTAGTACATAGTAGAAATGTTTTGGTGAAAATAAAGAAATAACTTATCCATGGCTACATATTATAATATTGTATAAAGGAAAAACTCTAACATTAAGAATCAGAAGCTGTTAAGTCAAGTGACGTAACAACTTTTCATCTATTTTTAATTAAAAGTTGTTAAGTCCTAATAATAAAATATGTTGTCACACATGTTACATATGTCAAACTGTGAGAAACACTTCAACACAGTACTTTGTAACTCCAAACGGACCCATTACATATAATTCTTTCATTTGTATCACTATTGTGGTATTTAAAATTACTTTTGAGAACTTTGAGCAGCTCTCCTGCACAATTTTGAAGCAGTGACTTAGCAACTTCTGTTGTTGACCGCTTCAATTATGTTCTCACTCAATTCTTGACTGATCATGGCAAATTTTCTGCTTAGTTATTTCGATTTTAAATCAGATCCACCTCTAATTTTATCTGTGGGAATTACCTTCAAGGTTTCCCTCACATTTTATTTGATTGCCACATTTGAACTTGAATTATTATTGCTTCAATATTTGGGTTATAAATTTTCAAAAGCACTTACAAGTATTTTGATGAATTACAAAACTTTTTAATATTTCATGGCTTTCTTGAACAAATGTTTTTTAAACTAAATGGTTAATCCTTATGTTTACTGTTTGTCATTTTGATGATATTGTATTTTGTCATATCCTGATAAATTTATTATGTTCTTTTGATAAGTAGTAAACTATATTCCTAATATACGTTTGGGAAAAATAGGAATCACTGAATGCTTTTAAACTGAAACCATAAATCAATAACAAGAATTATCTTGGAGTGGGTAACTTTAGAAAAAAATGATTTAAATTTTGTGATTTAACGAACTCTATATATTTTTGTTGTAGTAAGATTTTATCTATATCTAAAAGATTTACCAGTAAAAATTAAATGTAGAGGACTTCAGAAAATTCAAGATACACATCGTGTTTGTCATGAAAATTTGTTAAGGATATTGTAAAAAGGCTAGGAATATTTTTTTTAAAAAAAAAACAAACAAAATATTAGAAACACAACTCTGCAAAGAGTAGTTTGGGTTAAAAGGACTATTTTGTGTTATTCCATCTTCGACTCAGCTTCAGCTCCTCAGTGGATTTCCAAAAGGTCATTTTCCAAGATATTATTTGGCATTGTATTCTTTGAACAAGATCTTTCCAATTCTTATACAGTTTTTCCTCCTATAAGCTGAAAATTGGCATACTTAATCTCTCATTTGTAGGTTAAAAACTTTCTCGAATTTTGTAGAATATTTAATTTCTATAGTCAAAAGTGACAATTCTTCTCTTGTTTATCATCCGCAATACAAACAGGTTGGGGACAACTTAATGTTTGTCGGTATAGTTTTGCATTCTGCTAGTTAGCTACACATTCTCATATCATTGTTGTTTTCTAAGTCATAAATCAGTAACAAAAGTAATGCATCTTTCAGGATAACGTAATTTGTTACAGTTAAAGTTCTTACTTTCTGAATGCCACATTTAATTATATTTTAAGAATTTTAATCATTTATAGCATCATTTAAATAGTAGAAAGTTCTAAAGTTAGATATCTTTTAATTCCAACTCAATAGAGACTTCCTTAAGAAATGCTGAACAATTTGTGAAATCGAGAAAAGTGTGTTCAATGATTCTCTCGCACACACAATGATGGTGCGTGATAGAGGTGTGTTAACTTTCCCTCTTTTCTACAAACAAACGCCGCCTGTGTCGCGTATGGGGTCCCCTTGACGACAAGTGGCTGGACCTCTATCGCTCCAACTTTCACGCCACATTCATCTCTGGACCGTAGGCACTTTCCACGCTGCGTGACCGTATCTGACCGAGGAATCGGTTAGATACACAAAGTGGGACGTTCGGTATACTTTTGATGTGGTACGCATGGGTTAGGCTTATCGAAAGGGCTCCAATAAGTTTCCTCGCCGTCCAAGTAAAGCAATGTCAACTTATAACTAGCGCAACAGGTATGACATCTGAAAGTCGCTTAGCTGCCAGAACTGCATGATGGCATAATCAATTTCCATACATCGGCTATACACTGTGTCACTCTTTATTCATTTATTTTTCCTCGTTAATAATAAAAAGGAAGCCATAGTTGTCATATCACAAATATAAAATCATTTACTACAACTATTTTATTTAAAAACACAACCAGATACGTAAATCTTTTGTTTCAGACTGCATGTTTTATGTGCTGTGAATAAACAAAGATATAAAATCGTTTACTTGGAGTACTTAAAAACAAATTTTTTCTTAGCTTGGCAGCTGGGTTGCCTGTCTGGATCTCAAGTATTCCAGAAGATTTGCGTCCACTTTACAGTTAAATTAAGGAACATATAAAGAGAGCGGAATGGTTTGATGGGGAGCGTTTGGTATTAATCCAAGAAAGAAATATAGCTAGGAAAAATATGCCCCAAAGAAGAAGATTAACAGTGAAGGAGTACAGAGAAAAGCGAATAAATGCAGGTAGGAAATGTAGATTGAAGAAAAAACTTTTTGAGGGAAAGAGAATTGAAAAATTGGATGAAATGAAAGATAGAAATGAAGTAAAGAAGTTTTATGAGAGAACAAGAGATCTTAAAAGAAAATTCCAACCAAGAGCGGTTTGTTTTTTTAAGGATAAGGATGCGAACCTCATCGGGGCTGCAAAGGTGGCAGGAGCATTTCTACGAGTTACTCACCAGAAATGAAGAGGTTACTAGTGAAGAGAGAAACAGGAACAAAGAAAGAGAAGAACATGAACAGGGCAAGGAAGTAGAACAGCCTGATATAGTAGAAATAAGGAAGACAATCAAAGCATTAAAGAACAATAAATCTGCAGGAGAAGACGGAATAGAGTCGGAATTACTGAAAAATGGAGGAGAAGAATTGGAGAAGACTGTGAATTAATTAATGAAATGTGGACAAAGGAAGAAATGCCTAATGACTGGAAAGTGGGAATAATCTGTCCAATACATAAAAAGGAGACAAGGCAGAGTGTGGAAATTACCGTGGGATTGTACTGCTAGATGGAACTTACAAGGAATTTGGCTGTACGACTGGAGCGATGGTTGGAAACAATACTTGAGGATTACTAAGCCGTATTTAGGAAACAACAGACCAGATTTTTATATTACTGCAAATACTGGAAAAGTTTTATGAATATGACAGACACCTTCATCAGCTGTGTGTAGATTATAAACACTCTATGTTTATACGGAAATTATTTACTGAGTTACTAAACTTAGTCATTTTATAAAGAAATTAGAGTGATATAGAATAATTACAAAAATAATTTTCGTATATCTTAAAATCAATCCGTGAGGTAAGAAAGATGAATTGAAATTTTGCCAGATAACAGAAGTGATTGGTAAGTATAGTTAATTAAGCCAGTGCAGTAAGGCCAAATCAAATCACCAAGGAAACCATTAGCTCAAAAGTTCATAGAATCTCAAAATTTAAGGTATCATTGAAGTGAATGGAAGTTAAATTGACAAGACGGCATCTATTTCTAAAATATGTTTGCTTTCCATTGTGTTTTACCACCTTATGGAGCTGTTTACTATAATTGGGAACTCATAGAGCTTGAATATCAGGTTCGAGTTATACAGGATGATTCAAAATGATGGACACACTTTCAAATTTCTATATTTCCTGCATTATATGTTATACTTTAATTTCGTCAGGTATATTTGAAGGAGGATATTGTAAAGTTTTGAATACTGCCACTAGAGTGCTCCAACTTTGTATAGGTCGCATGGGGAATGACGACTTGACACTTCAAGGACTTAGGTCCATCTATTCAGTAGGCCGGTTTTTCTCAGTAAGGTTGTTTCATGAAGCCTCATCACTTTCACACATGGAGGATGAAATTAGGCGCCGGGCAACAAAATTATACGTTACTTTACCATCACATAGAAGTGCCCTGGTTAGGTCTCTTGGTGATTATGATCCAACCAGATGTCGACTTCAACTTTTCCTGGTGCCCCGCATGGCTTGCGAGCACCCAAGGTAACCATGGAGCAAATCCACCAGCAGCAAAAGCTGAGCTCCGACCTAATCAAACCAAGAGTTGTTTGGTCTCAAAATTACTTTAATTTTAAATTTAATTTACTTCATTGCCAGGGTGCATTAGGCATAACGTTTTGTCTTCCTTCAAAGGAGTAATATTGTTGTATTTAGGGTTGTAAGGAGCTGGGGGGAGGGGTGTTACTTTCAACCCTAAATAACAATGGGGGAGCGTAGCTATGGATGAAAGGGAGAATATGGAGTGGGGGAACGACATGGGATTTGTTAGGAATAATACTTAGAGTCAACCCAGGTTAATAAATATATTTCCAGACTCAACTTTAGGATACAAGGCCCTTCCGAGATCTTGACGAGATCTGGGGTAGTAAAATAAGTTCATACTTGATTCTGTACGCCATTCCTTAGGGGATGTGTTGACGAAGGCCTGTGCGAGCGATCTCCTGCAGCAAAGCCCAGCGGCGCACTCACACTAAAAGCCCCGAACAAAGCACGCTCACGTGCGCTGCCTTTATTAATTTAAATACCCACCTGCCAAAAATGGCGGCTACATGTTTACTCAGCAGCCCTTACGTCAGCTGGTTCAATCCAGCTCCCTCTTGTCGATTCAGCTCTCTGTCTACCCAATTGTCTTAGAATCACACCACCCGTGATGATGTTACTTTGGTTTGCCGGTAAATCTGATTTGGCAGTCCAAAGTACGTATACTGTCCGAAATATATCAGTCATTCCACGCGTATAAGAAATGAAATGTTAAATCCCAATAATGCCAAACAATTCTTAAATATCGCTCGGTCTATAAACGTAACAATATACTACCTCACAGTCTTTCTTCCATCCTAACTCACAACACACGATCCTTAATCCATCATTAGGAAAATCCTTCCTACGGTTAAACCCAATCCTGGGTGGGCGCGCATCAAAAATCTTCGGGCTAAACACAGCCTGCCAGTACCTCGTCGTCGTCGTCGTCAGTTCTGGCCACCGAGGTCCCCTGCGATTTTTTCTTGAGTGGATTTGTGAAAGAGGCTGTTTACGTACCACCTCTTCCCGTAGATTTGAATCACCTACGAAACCATATCACAATGGAGGTGAACTTGGTGAAGTAATACATTCGTCATCGAGTGTGTAATAAATTGGGCTACTGTCTAGATGCAATCTGTGCAGCGTGAGTAGGGCATATTGAACATCTGTAAACCTCCATGTATGTATGGCCACATGTGATTTACATAATTGAAGTACAATGTATAGTGCAGGAAATTCAGCAATTTAAACATGTGTCCTTCTTTTCTAATACCCTGCATATACTTAGCGCAAAGGAAATAGGGTGTAAAGAGTGGTTTTTTGGTTAGAATCTTCGTGTCACGTTCTTGATATCTACTATTTCGCTTTGCAGTAATGCTGTTTACGGACCACATGCATATACTGTAAACAAACACGCACGTTTTTGTAAAAATGCTTTCATGATTAAAAAGACCTAAATTGTGTTTTTCAGCGACATTTTTGTACAACAGTTTTCTCGTGGTAGACAAAGTAAAGGCCCAAATGATGCAACAACCTTATTTCGTCACACCTAGCTAAGCTAGCGACCTCTTACTAATTTGTTTACCGTCTTGTACCTGTCCCTTGACGTTTACTCGTCAACATGGTTATTTTCTCGTTAAATTTACATATTTTGCTATTCCACAGTCGACAGCGCAGAAAAAATCTCATCTCCGGTTGATGCTTGCGTAGCGTGACCAAGATGGTGAGGCAGTGATACTCATGCTGTTTATCTGTGGTACATTTCATAGATATTGTGGTCACACCATATCCGCAATGTTTGTTTGTTTTTTGGAGTAAATAACCAATAGACATTTTGTCTACTTTCTCTTACCATGGTAGACAGAATTTTTCTACACAAAAGTTCGATGTCGTGATTTCTCCGGAAATAACGTTTGGAGGTGTTCTCAGTAAACCTACAAGGAATAAATAAATAAGTAAAAATAGGTCCTCGATACTTGCGATACCTCGATTCGATACTTGCATGGTATCGACCTCGAACGATATTTCAGAAAATTCGCTCGATTTTTTTTCGATATTTCGGTGGTGATTCGACAATTTTTATTTTATTTTAAAATCACAAAATATAATTGTCGCAAGTAGAACATTACAAAGTCCAAGAAATTGCCAGGAATGTGGTATCTGTACAGTAACACTATACAAGAAAATAATCGTGTGTCAACTGTCAGTTAACAGTTCACTACATATCTCACCTCCTCTTTCTAGTGTACTGCATTACTGCAAAACAAATTTAAAATATCTAATATTTGTGTGTTTCATCTGCACCTGTTTTCTCTGAAAGATTATTTAGTACAGCAGCACTCATATGTGACAGAAAAAGTAGACTTGAACCCGAAAAAGTTAAAATGCTAGTATTTTTAAACAAAAGCTTAAAAAAGTGTACTGTTTTCCTTTTAAATGTCTAATGTAGATAGAGTCAATTTGAAAAATTCAGTGCCACGACCGGGATTTGAACCACGGACCTGCTGGTTTTCGTCCAGTCGCTCTTACCCATTGAGCTACCGTGACCAACGTGCTGTCATGACATTACATTCTCCAGTTGACTCATATAGTTTCCTGGTAATATCCGAGATACACCGTTTGTGGCGACTTACTATCTTAAGTACTTGAGTCCCAGGCTTCATCATTTAACTCTTAGGTATTACTTTAGTTAAGTGATCGAAATTAATCATTTCTTCACAGGAGTCGTATCTAGGCTAAGGTTTTTGATAGAGTCAACATGAAATATTCAATGCCAAGGCCGGGATTTGGACCACGGATCTCCTGGTTTCCGTCCAGTCGCTTTTACCCATTGAGCTACCATGGCCAACATGCCGTCATGACATTAAATTCTCCAGTTGATTCATATAGTTTCCCGGTAGACCACTAGGGGCTCTGGCATACGAGATACACCGTTTGTGGCGACTTACTATTGTAAGTACTTGAGTCCCAGGCTTCATCATTTAACTCTTATTATTTAAGTTAATCGATGGAAATTAATAATTTCTCCACACTAGACGTATATAGGCTAAGGTTTTTGATACACTCAACATGAAATATTCAATGCCACGACCGGGAGTTGAACCATGGAACTCCTGGTTTCCGTCCAGTCGCTTTTACCCATTGAGCTACCATGGCCAACTTGCCGTCATGACACTAAATTCTCCATTTGACTCGTATATTTCCCCGGTAAACCACTTGGAGTAGCTCAATTGGTTAGAGGGACTGGACGGAAACCAGGAGATCCGTGGTTCAAATCCCGGCCGTGGCATTGAATTTTTCAAGTTGACTATCCAAGACCCTAGCCTATATACAGCTAGTATGAAGAAATGATTAATTTCCATCAATTAACTGAAAAATAAGAGTTAAATGATGAAGTCTGGGAATTAAGTACTTACGATAGTAAGTCGCCACAAACGCTGTATCTCGGATACGAGAGCCCCCAGAGTGAGTGAGTGAGTGAGTGTGTGGTGTTTTAGGGCCCGTCGACAACAAGGTCATTTGGGCCCGAAGTTAACACTAAAACCTAAAAGCTACACAAATTAAGCTAAAAGGTAAAATACAATAAAAACACTCAACTATTAAAAGTACATAAAAAAACCCGTCCCAAGTCTAATAATTTAAAATCTCTTAAATTAAAAAATATAAAATGCAAGTCAGACTTGTTTATTAAAACCGATTTCGGCAACAAACCGCAGTGCCTTAACCACGGCCACTGGGTCGTCCCCTAAAACATCCTGCAAGTTAGTCCCCAAGCCCAAAGACTGGCGAACGCGGGCGTACTGCGGGCAATCCAGCAATACATGCCGCACAGTGAGGCGTACTGCACACGGAGCACACACAGGGGCCGGTTCCCCTCTTAACAGGTGGCCATGAGTCGCTCGTGTGTGTCCAATTCTCAGCCGGGTGAGTATCACCTCGGCTCGCCGGTTATCCCTGCAGGAAGTTGGCCAGGGTTGTACGCTCTCCTTTATTGCCCGGAGTTGTGTGCCTTCCAAAGCTGTCCAGGAGTGCTGCCGAGAGCCCCTAGAGGATTACGGGGGAAATATATGAGTCAATTGGAGAAGCTGATGTCACGACGACACTTTGCCCATGGTAGCTCAATGGGTAAGAGCGACTGGAGGGAAACCAGTGGCGTTGAATTTTTCAAGTTGACTCTATCTATCCAAGACCCTAGCCTATATACAGCTAGTATGAAGAACTGATTAATTTCCATCAATTAACTAAAATAATAAGAGTTAAATAATGAAGCCCGGGACTCAAGTACTTACGATAGTAAGTCGCCACAAACGGTGTATCTCGGATACGAGAGCCCCTAGTGGTCTACCGAGGAAATATACGAGTCAAATGGAGAATATAATGTCAGGACGGTACGTTGGCCATGGTAGCTCAATATGTTAGAGCAACTGGGTGGAAACCAGGAGATCCGTGGTTCAAATCCTGGGCATGGCATTGAATTTTTCTTGTTGACTCTATCGATATATGGCTAGTGTGAAGTAATGATTAAGTTCCTCTAATGGAGAGTTTAAAAATAAGAACACCGATAGTTTTAAGCTTTGTCTTATTATATATGTGCATCTAATTCATTTAATTGTCATTACACAGTTCTACCAACATACTATTTTGTATTGAAACTAGAAGTAGAAATAACGGTGTCGAGTATCGAAGCATTTGTATCGAGAATCGATATCGATCCATCCCTAGTTTGTACATAAACATTCGAGGACTAACTCATAGAATATATAGACAGAACGCTTCTATTGAGAACAATATTTATAATACAGTTAACGTAAATATGCAATGTTTTAAATTTTACACTTGTAAGTTCAAGCTTTTAGCTTTTCGTAACTATTTAAAAATATTTTTTATAATAATGTGTATATGAGGTGGCGGCAGAAGGTTTATGAGACATGCACGGTAACCATGACGCAGTCAGGCCAAGCCCCTCACGATTATCGACTATTCCTAGCGAAAGTATTAGAAATACTCGACCGATGACCTCACGATTCTCGGCATTACAACACTAACATAACGGATCTGTTGGCTGTAGTAATGGGCAAGGAGAGTCCAAGTCTTCAACATTCCTAATCACTTCTCTAACGACCTGAGAAATTTATATTATGTACCTTCCTCACGGCAGGCGGCAGCGGCGGCGGTCCGAACGTGATTAATTTCGAGATAGGTTTCTACTTCTCTTAATGGACGTCAAGGGGGAAAAACGCCTTATTATCACCATCCGTTGTCCTTCTTCCTGCTCGTTATCATATTCCTTATCTTCCTTCTTCTTCCTCACGCTGTTCTTTTCCTTTATATTCTTCCTCATGCTTCTCTTTCAAAACCTCCTTTAATTCTCACATCTCTTCCATCTTCTCTTTCTAAACCCCTTCTTTATTCTCTTTTTCATCATTGCCCATTTCTTTATTCTGTTTCTACTCATTTTCTTCTTCATTCTTCTCCTCTAGCTTACCATCTTCCGGCCACGCCGTGGCTCAGTGGTTAGACCGCTTGGCTCTCACCAAGGCGGCCCGGGTTCGATCCCAGGCGACCGCAAAGTGAGATTGTGGTGGACAACACGGCGTTGGGGCGGGTTTTCTCCGGGACCTCCAGTTTCCCCCGCCATCTCATTCCACCGGTGCTCCATCTTCATCTCATGTATCATCAGTGTCACCCCCTGCGGTGCCGTATGTAGTAAAAGCGGGCGTTAAACACTACACATTTCATTTACCATCTTCCTCTACATCAGTGTTTCTCAAAGCGTGGTCCACGGACCCCCGGTGGTCCGCGAGGGGATGTCAGGGGCTCCGCAAGGTGGTCCCTTAAGTCAAGTTATAATGTTGAATTAACTATAGAAACCGTACAATCGTATTTACTGAGTCACTTATCTGCTCGGTGCCCAATTATGTTTGTTTTAGTTAACATTTCTTATACAGCTATGTCGTAACGATGTAACACGGCTGAGAGGTGTAATCAACGTAACAAGTTGGGAGCATGTAGTACAGCGACGGGAGGTTGTTGAACTTGCTACCAAAGGACGTATATTGTGCCCTTTCCAACCACCTACGAGGGCTGTTCAATAAAGTATCATCACAATTTTTTTTGACAACGTACCTTTACTCATTCTCATACTTTTGATGGTCTTTCCTAAAATAGTCTCCCCTGAATGCGATGCACTTGTCCCAGTGTTTCTGCCAGTCTTCAAAGACATGCTGGAAACCACTTTTGAGAGATCCTTCAAAATCGCCTCCGCAGCCTTCACCACTGCTTCTGATGATGGATAATGTCTCCCACGAAGGCGTTTCTTCAAGTTAGGGAATAGAAAAAAGTCACATGGGGCTAAATCCGGACTATAGGGAGGTTGAGGGATGCACTTCACGTTGATTTTTGCAAGATATTCAGCAACAACATTGGCAATATGCGGCCACGCATTATCGTGGTGCAGCATCGTGGTTCATGAATATCAAATAATGAGATCACCATAGCTTTCCCAGCAGAAGCAACACTTTTGCTCTTTGGGGGTTGGTGATGAAGGAGATTTTCACACTGAGCGTTCAGGTGATACACCTGACGGAACCCTCATATTTAGTACTCATAGTACCATTTTTATGGGCAACTTGGTGCTATAAGGCTCTTGCCTGACGTCAGACGTACTGTAGGCCTCGCTCCCGACAGTAATACGTCACAACCCTCGAAGCTGTCCTTCTCTGGCCTGAGTTTCCCGCTCGGTTTCGGGACATATAAGAAGAATTACTTCTGTATTTAATGAGATAAAACGGAGCTGCAGGTTCCAGAAATTAAAATATGGTTTTCAAAATCTCTCAAGAACATGGTTTTAAGTGCTTTGAAAGAAGGGGCTTGGAGCTCTAAGTTTTGAATTTGTCTAATCTGTGTGTTTCAGTGCTGTATAAAATTGTAAACACTTCTGTACCTAATGGCAATGCTTTTACTTGTATTGTGTACTACAGAGCACTGATTAGCGTTCATTTGTCTAACTACTCTCTAAGTTTATGAACCACTCTCTAGCCCTAGCACACGGCTGAAATGTATCTACATAACTATGACTTTTAACCGTATTAAAAACTGCAGAAACTGTTACAGTTTATGTGGAGAACATAAACGAATCGAATGTATTAGTGAGGCAGGTTGATCCAAAAAGACATTGAACTGAGTTAAACGGTAGTAACATGTCTATATCCAGTGGTGGTGTAGCCGGTCTGTAACGGGGCCTCTTGTACACTCTACACCATAACGTTATTAACGCAGCGTCTGTCTTGTACCTACTGAAGCACAGCAATGTTTGTGACACTCTTCAGTCAGTAAGCAGGTGTTTCAACATTTGTATCGGTGCTCTGGTTCTAAATATGCAACACTTTTAGAACAAATCTGGTGTTATAACGTTCTGTAGTAGTATTTTTAATAAAATATTTTAAAGAAATTCTGTAATATATTATTTACATAATTATTATTTAATTATATTTCCTTGTATGTATAATCAGAATAAGGGGGTACAGTATACCTAAGAAATCTTTTTGGAGATGGTCGTGTTGTAACGACTTTGAATTTACGTTCTGCTTGCATAAACAAGAGCAAACAAGTGATAATGACTTCCCATTTGAGAAAAGTACACGTATTTTAACCAATAAAAAGCTATATCATGGATATGGTTAAATATACAAACAATTTATTTGATATAGGATGTTTTAAAGACTTCTACACCTTTTATGCATTAAGATTTTGTCTATGTCTTACAGTTCAGTTATAGAAATACATTTTCTGAGGTTATTCTCAGAGAAATCAAGACACACATTTAATTTTTAACAAAAATATCGTAAATATATGGCACTTCAATCGAAATCTTAAGTGCCATTTTGAGAAAACAAATATTTGTGAAACATCTTAGGTATTTAGGGCGCTACGGACTGTCCATATTCCACTATAGTAAAACTTGCAAGACATCAAGGCAAGACCACAAGTGTTAGCAATACACACTCTTTTGTCAACATAGGTCCCACCTACTTTATGGATACCCAACCAAAGTTCTCACATATTTATTGACATCTGATGTACAATTTTTACTTCGTGGCTTGTAAATTATGAAAATTAATTGCGCTTTCTAATTTTCAGAACTTTCTCTACGTACAGATTTACAGGTAATTATTTCTTCTTATCGTATTGAGCTCCAGTCAGCAGCAATTTGAAAAAAAGGGATTTCCTGTCTGCTGACATTATTAAAACGTCTAATTGTATTTGGTATACTGATTTATCACTAACTTTCCTTGTTAACACTGTCTTATTTCCTGAAAAAAAACTGCAAACAGAGCTGCAGGTTCCAGATTCTGTCGCCGACCTCATTGTTGTGAGGGGGCGCGGCCTAAGTGCACAGAGACAGACAGTGCAGCGCGGAGATAAAGAGCTTGCCGAAACAGATAAAGCTAGAGCAGAGATAAAAAAGTTGCCAAAACAGATGAAGTTAGATAACTGGAACGTTATACTGCCGTCTTGTTCTTTCTAAAAACATGAGTAAAGGTATAAAAAGGAAACCGGGGTTAGTTGAGGTCAAATATCTTTTTGAGGAGCTACAGTTATTACTAATTTACTTTCAGCAATCCCATATTTAGGAATTGAATTAGACAGAGTCATAATCGGAACTGCGTGTGCGTACAGCTGTGTTTTGAAAGTGAACTCTTTGTTTATGGTAAACGACCTTGCAGATTGTATTTGTGGATGTTACGTAATTCTGCTGCTGTAAGGGTTGACCAAAGAATGCTTCTACGGAAATAAAGAGCATTTTGGAATTCCTGCAAATTGGACTTTTAGTTCTATGAACCCACAAAGTCACAATGTGCGTTGATTAGATCATGTGATCGGCTAAGTACACATTTACACAAATAAAGATCTTAAACGTGTTCTCAAACTCCAGTGTTTAGTAATATGACGTGCAGCATTAACAATAATAATGTTCATCCACCACCAAAATAAAAGGAACATCATTGCGTGATACTTTGTTACTGAAAAGTAGGCTTTTTACTGTTAGTCATGAATAATCTCTGTGAAGAGTCGAATTATCTCTACCAGAGTCAATATAGCAGGTCGAGCAGAAGAATAAAGTTAAAATTTGCGAGACAAAACACATTATTCTTCAGGAACACCTACTCCAGTATTATAATCTCTTTGACTGTCGATTACTTAGTCCGATGTTCAATTTTTCTTTAGTTATCTGAAAGACAGTTTACACTTTGTTATTTCTGTGTCACCATAGTTTATCCAAAGCCTCCAATATCATATTAACCTAATAAAAACATCGATTCTAAATAATTTGTAAGATAATGTTTAATATTTTTATAATTCAAGTCAATTTTTCTTAGAAAACTAATAAAATGATGTGTGCGACTTGGGAGGTTTAATTGTTTACTATCCTCGGCGTTAATGCTAATACACTCAGTAATAAATATTAACTTATCTCGCAAGTCACATAAATATTATTCATTATGCTTATTTCGAAATAGTTTAATGCTTTCTGATTTCGTTACATGTAACACAAAGGCAATCATGCATTACAAAGTCAGAATTCGCATTCCTAATACTTAAAAAATTGAACATGTCTAACCTAAGTGCGTTTTACTTATTGGTTTACGTTAAAAGCATTCGTGCTGAAAGAAATAAATGTTATGAAAGGAAAAAGAATTTTTTTTGTAGACATATCAAGCAGTTTTGTGTAACCCTAATATGTTCCGCTTGAAAATATTATTAAGACATCTAAATCAGTTTTTGGCAAACGTTGTTCTGTTTTACTTTTTCTAAGCTTCAGTGTTTTGCTCCATAGCACTGGAATAAAATGTAATAACATTAAAGAAAGGGTTTCAGTTTTAGTAAATCATTTTGAGCTGTGCTTTGAATGCCGTCTTTAATGAAATGTTAAATGTCTGATTTATAAATTAATTAAAGATTTTAAGTAACATATTTTTGCAACCGAGCACGGCGACTTTCTGGTAACATGTGAAGCTCACATTCTTGAAGATCCGGGTTTGACTGTCGTTCATTCTGATCTTGGATTTTTCCTGATGTTCCTGGATCGGTAGGTGCTGAGGTAGTTTCTCAAATTCCTTTTTATTTTCTGCCCTTCTCTTATTTGAGGTATACTTCTAGGTTACTTATGTATGGTGACGTGGATGCTTGCTCCTTTGGACACTCAAGATGTCCTGTTAGTCAATAGATCTTCGTACCTGGAACTGTTAGAGATTTCCGTAAATCTGTGAGGCCTGTACTGTATTCTCTCCACTACATCCATTCCTCCTGAGTATGGTATCCCGTGTTGGTCGCAGTGCAGCTTCTTTGTTAAATAACCTGTACGTATCAGTGACATTGTTTTGTGAAAAAGCAAGTTCCAGCGTTTTCAAAACACAATGATGGCTTCACTGTAGACCTCGGTCGACTAACTCGGCTATCAACCTCACGTTCACATACCAAGGCAGAGATGGATGGTCATCCAGCCGACATGGGAAGGTGATATGGTCCTGTATATTCCTCCAAAGTAGGCTACCTATCGTAGCTCCCCGAATGCATGACGACGGTGATTATCCATCGTATACGTAGCCTAAAACATGTTTACTCACAAAAATGAGTTCGGTAACTGAGAACAAAACCCAGTACACGACTTTGAGGTTCTTTCTAATGTTTTAAACTTTGAAAGAATCTGTACTTAATACACTCGTATTATGAATTAAGTACCTATACTTCGAGCTTTACTGAACTCCGTGAATGTATTATACATGTATGCTAAGGTTGTCATTGTGAGTGTTACACAACATATGTAGCGAATTGGAGACAACAAAATCACCTTGCTTGTCCAGGAAATGCTGCCGTGACAGAGAAATATAGTTGAACAATAGAATTAAGACAAAAACAGCTGGGTGAAGCGGAAGCAGGTGGTAAGCTAAGGAGGGCGTTCTGTATTCTTCCTTAGTTAAACTTCTATAACTCCAGATGATGCAGAAATTAGAATTTATCTTCTTTACTGAATACTGATGAGAGCATATTAAAACTTCAATAGCTACTGGCGCACCTCCATGACAAGTGACTGCTCCAAAATCGAATGTCCTTTGTTTTAAGTTGCCTGTTGTTTTCTGTCGTTTCAGTGAAGACGAAAGTATGAACATCGGTTCATTTCAGCATCTTTCTAATCATTTCCTTTAGTCACTGCATGATACCTGGATGTTAAATAAAAATATTTTTAATATATGACTCTTAAAAGGGAGTAAGAAGTATAAAATAATTTCTCATATAACCCCATGCAGATTCCTAACTCCACCCCCCTACCCAAGGGTTGCCTGAGACTTCTGCGTATCTCTTGGCCTCTTTAACCTCCTCGTCAGTTCCTTCTAGGGGTAAATTAAATCAAATGTTAATTTTCGGACGCTATTTAATTGTTTGGTTGTTTTATTCGGTTTAATTTTCTTCAGAGAACTATTTATAAGCCTTGAGGCACATTTACGTTCCCTAACTCTATTACACAGGCCTTACCTATCATCTGAAGGAAGCCATGTTAATGATAACTTCAGCTACCTCTGCCAGACTTGAACTCGTAACCTCGGCAAGTAGAGATTATGTTACCCCTAGAGCATGAAGGATGATCCTCTGGGCCAGGTAATCCGTGTACGGTCCAGGTGCGAGATACCTTATAAGAAATTAATGTGTCAACTAAATGCTTTTCTCTACTTACTGCCGTCATTCTTTTGATTTTATCGTAAAACAATGAAATATTGGTTCTTTCACACTAGCTTTGTGTAGGAAAACATTTGAAAACGTACAGCTAGACAGAAAAATTGAATGCCATAACAGCGATTACCGGTCTCGTTCGGCTGCTCTAACCACTGAACCATTAACTGGCAGCTCGGTAATTAGGGCAACCAGACGGAAACCGGGATATCCATGGCTCAAATCCGAGCTATGGCATTGAATTTTTCAGTCTGACTATTTTTTTTTTTTTCATGTCTCATATTAATCAGATCAAGAGGCAGATAGAGTTTTCTTTCTAAACTTTCCTCTGATTCGTCAATACGATCTGGTCCTCAGGACATAAAAGGGTACATCATAAAAATGTGTGTGAGTGTATCGGTTAGGTCACATTAGATGATAAATGAAATAACTGAAATGATGCTCAAATGAGTACAGGGCACATAGAGCTTAGAGTTACCAGACATTCATATTTCAGGATAAGAGAAAACCTCCAACGTTAAGTCATATCGGACGATGAATGAAATTATGTACAAATGAGTACAGGGTACATAGAGCTTAGAGTTATCAGGCATTCATCTTTCAGGATAAGAGAAACCCTCCAACGTTAAGTCATATCGGACGATGAATGAAATGATGTTCAAATGAGTACAGGGTACATAGAGCTTAGAGTTATCAGGCATTCATCTTTCAGGATAAGAGAAAACTTCCAACGTTAAGTCATATCGGACGATGAATGAAATGATGTTCAAATGAGTACAGGGTACATAGAGCTTAGAGTTATCAGGCATTCATCTTTCAGGATAAGAGAAACCCTCCAACGTTAAGTCATATCGGACGTTGAATGAAATGATGTTCAAATGAGTACAAGGTACATAGAGCTTAGAGTTACCTGACATTCATCTTTCAGGCTAAGAGAAAACTTCCAACGTTAAGTCATATCGGACGATGAATGAAATTATGTACAAATAAGTACAGGGTACATAGATCTTAGAGTTACCAGACATTCATCTTTCAGGATAAGAGAAACCCTCCAACGTTAAGTCATATCGGACGTTGAATGAAATGATGTTCAAATGAGTACAAGGTACATAGAGCTTAGAGTTACCTGACATTCATCTTTCAGGATAAGAGAAAACTTCCAACGTTAAGTCATATCGGACGATGAATGAAATGATGTTCAAATGAGTACAAGGTACATAGAGCTTAGAGTTACCAGACATTCATCTTTCAGGATAAGAGAAACCCTCCAACGTTAAGTCATATCGGACGTTGAATGAAATGATGTTCAAATGAGTACAAGGTACATAGAGCTTAGAGTTACCTGACATTCATCTTTCAGGATAAGAGAAAACTTCCAACGTTAAGTCATATCGGACGATGAATGAAATTATGTACAAATAAGTACAGGGTACATAGATCTTAGAGTTATCAGGCATTCATATTTCAGGATAAGAGAAAACCTCCAACGTTAAGTCATATCGGACGTTGAATGAAATTATGTACAAATAAGTACAGGGTACATAGAGCTTAGAGTTACCAGACATTCATCTTTCAGGATAAGAGAAAACCTCCAACGTTAAGTCATATTGGACGATGAATGAAATGATGTTCAAATGAGTTCAGGGTACATAGAGCTTAGGGTTACCAGACATTCATCTTTCAGGATAAGGGAAAACCTCCAACGTTAAGTCATATCGGACGATGAATGAAATGATGTTCAAATAAGTACAGGGTACATAGAGCTTAGAGTTACCAGATATTCATATTTCAGAATAAGGGAAAACCTCTAACGTTAAGTCACATCGGACGATGAATGAAATGATGTTCAAATGAGTACAGGGTACATAGAGCTTAGAGTTACCAGACATTCATCTTTCAAGATAAGAGAAAACCTCCAACGTTAAGTCATATTAGACGATGAATGAAATGATGTTCAAATAAATACAGGGTACATAGAGCTTAGAGTTATCTGACGTTCATCTTTCAGGATAAGAGAAAACCTCCAACGTTAAGTCATATCGGACGATGAATGAAATGATGTTCAAAAGAGTACAGGGTACATTGAGCTTAGAGTTACCAGACATTCATCTTTCGATAAGAGGAAACCTCCAACGTTAAGTCATATTAGACGATGAATGAAATGATGTTCAAATAAGTACACGGTACATAGAGCTTAGAGTTACCAGACATTCATCTTTCAGGACAACAGGAAATTTCCAAGGTTAACTCATATTAGAGGAAACTTCCAACGTTGTAATATCGGACGATGAATGAAGAGAGGTTTAAATGAGCCCAGGGTATAAACCCTCATAAAATTTAAATTGTTACGAGACAGAAAGAAAGAACGTGGAATTTTTCTCTGTAGGTTTCACACTCGAAGTAATCCGCGTCGAGATTATTGAACTGGGCCGTTCTTGATGGTGACCGGTACAGTTGTTCGGCGAGATGAAATTGCTCCTTCTGTACGTGCTTGCACTTCAGTGATGCAAGGGCGCCAGTAATAAAGAAAACCCGTTAATAGGGCAAGAAGTCAAGACTACAAGATCCACAAGCCGCACGTGGGCTTGTAATTACTCAAATTGAAGTTCAATTGCTTTATCTGTTATAGCCAGTGTTGCCAATCATTCGGCTGAAATGGATCTATGGGGTGAGACACTCGTTTCTGTGTCACTGCATGATGGTCACGTGGGATTTGGTAGCTGGTTTTGTTACATATATAGTCAATGTAGCTTAAAATTGAAAAGATAGAATCAGACTAAACAGTTGAATGCCATAGCAACAATTTTGAACCACGGATCTTTATTCTAAGCAACTAAGCTTCCAAAAAGACGGCAGAAATAACTTGTTATTTGAAAAAAAAATGTAAGTCCTGGAAAATTGAAACTAATAACAAGGGATACCTCTAAAATTTTAAAAATTCCTAAAAAAAATTGTGCATTAATTATGTGCCTTAGGTAAATATATATTTTTGCTGTAATAATATTTTGTATGGTTGTTTTCTTAGTGAACCCGCGCCGTGGCCGAGCGGTTAGACCGTTTGATTCTAAGACGGCCCGGGTTCGACCCCAAGTAACCGCATTGACTACATGGCGCTGGGGAGGGTTTTCTCCGGGATATCCGGTTTGGAAAGAGCTGAAAATGTAAATAGAAAAACAAAATTTTTTGTTGCCAACTGCTGTAAAGAAAATGTCACCAATTTACCACACCTTTAAATTATGTTACATTAGACATATATCTTCACATAACTAAAACATTATGCCTGTTAGCAAATTTGTGATTTCAGTTTTGAATTTCTCACATGAAAATACTTTGAAAACACGTAATTCCATATGAGAAAAATGACCCTTGTAGAACAGTGTAACCACCCCACTTTTGCAGTATCCTCCAAGCTCAACCCTCACTACTCCATTTGGCGTTAACTTACTCAAACCTAGTACTTCTACAAAACTGTTCATATGTGTGATCAAAAGCATAGGTTCTATGTACACTTAAACCACTGTGAGAGGATAATAACGATTATAAATCAATTATTTACGAGAGCGTCACCAAATTAGCACCAAATTGAGGAAAAACACCAAAAGAGCGAGTAAATGACGTAACGGAAGTGAGGTCTGGACTCAAGCCACAAGAATCAATGGAGCATCGCTTGTCGCTAAAGCGACTTCTCGCATTCCGAGTAAACATGATTCTAACGGAAAAGACCGCGGCAAACAAAAATCTGGATGTTTATTGCCTCGCGCTATTTCGGTATAGCGTTAACGGTGTCTCATGTACTACCCATTACATTGGAAACCAATGGAGGACATCGTAAAACACCGGCCTTCCATTATCTTCCGTATGTCAGATTTACTTATCATCCATAATCTATCGTCCACTCCTTTACATGTTTTTTTATTTTTTTATTTTTTTTTTCATATTTTTGTCGACCAAGTGTGCAGTCAATTTCCGAGAAAACCGGTCTCGGGGAAGTGAGCCAAAGTACCTGCTTTTTTTTTATTACAAAATACTTAAAGTAACTTAATTATACAGAATGGAACACAAAAATGTGTTGAGATACAATGTTTCAACGACTTAGTTTGTAAAGTTTGATTTATGTCGCCAGCGTGACCTCTCCGGTCGAGGGGCATAACGACAAGAATTTTTACAAAACATTACATCACTTGTTTCCTTAACCCTATACAATTTATCCAAACAACTAAAATTTTTCCCCCGAGAATGCTGTTTCCAGTTTTTTTTATTTATTTTATATTTTTTCACTTTTTTATTAAATAAACAATCAGGATCACAAAGGGGTAAGGTAGAGTGGGAGGGGTGGTTTTACTTTATTTATTCATGTGTGGTTACATTTTGTTGCAACATGTTAGAAAGAAACGGCGTGCACACCCGCGCAAAGGTCCGCAAGTGAGATCTAGTTGATCATTTAAATCGGTCCACACCTCATGATATCTACGCATTTTGTATCGCTCTGCTCTGAGCCACTTTTTGAATGCAAATAAATTAGGATAATCTGCACTCAGGCAATAATGGTAGAAAGCCATTATCAACCACATTTGAGTCCGTGCAGTGTTGCCTTTCTTAATATTCCAGGATAGAATTATTGACACTGTCGTATATTCCGCCCTGCTTCCAACCAGCACGCCGATTTTATGTTTAGTCCATTTCCAGGTCTCAGATATGTTTTTGCAGGTGGTAATTCTGTGTATATGCGTGTCCACTTTTCCACAACGTTTACACCATGGGACTGTTGCTAAATTATGTTTACATTTCTTTAATTCCGTTGGGATTAGTTCATTCACAAAGAAGTACACGGACACTTTCCAATCAAGTGGAACGTAAGTTTTTTGAAAAAGTTTTCCATATGCGATCCCATGTTGTATTTGGATATTTTGCAACAATTGCTGGCACAGACAAACACTCTTTTAACAACTCGATGTACAATTGTTTGGTCGTAAGGCATCCTGACTCCGTTGTAATCAATGGCAATAGATGTTGATAGTCCTTTACTACCTGTCAAAATGCAGAAGGTGGGGTCGTATCTGAGGACGTCAGGTAATGACAAAAGTCCATGTCCTGACGACTTCCCTGTCCATTGAGTGCGCCCAAAACAGAACGCAGTAGCAGCGCTCTGCACTTCACGTACACATCTGTTAGATTCCAGGATGTTAATAACTTGAACTGAACAGTTGTGAAGCGTTCATTGTACCGATGGAAGCGCATCTTCCCCAAAACCTTCAGGACAAAAAGAAGAAAAACTAAAAATTTATGCCAAACAGTAATTTATTTCCTCTGGAACATTTTCAAAATTTATTCGCGACGATCGCGGTGCTGCAGACAATTTGACAGCTGTTTGGATTCGAGAATCAGTTCTGCAAGCTCATCCAGTACTAAATATTTCTGCATTTAGCAACAGTATCGTATTTTATATAGATTGGTATTTAGTGGTGACAAATAGGAAATTTTGTGAAGTTTTAAGTTACTAGCAAAAGTGTGTGAATTGCATAATTTCTCCAATTTAGGCAATAAGTTCACGCGTTGTGTGTCAGCTGTAGAAAAAATTGGAACGTCTGAGTGGAGAGGGAAAGCAAGAATTTTCCTGCTTGTAGTGTGAGCAGTCTTGCTATTCAATAAGGGTCTATATGCGACTGTACATTAGAAAGAGTACTGAAGAGTAGCCTTACTTCTTTGAGTCATTATTCTCTCTTATTTTAATGAAAATTATTATTTGGAGCTTCCCTCGCTTTGAAAGTCACACCTCGACACTGGACCTACGTGTGACTGTACAATAGAAAGAGTACTGAAGAATAGCCTTAGTTCTTTGAGTCATTATTCTCTCTTATTTTAATTAACTTTGGAGCTTCCCTCGCTTTGAAAGTCACGCCTCGCCACAGGACCTACGTGCGACTGTACAATAGAAAGAGTACTGAAGAGTAGCCTTAGTTCTTTGAGTTATTATTCCCTCTTATTTTAATGAAAATTATTATTTGGAGCTTCCCTCGCTTTGAAAGTCACGCCTCGCCACAGGACCTACGTGTGGTTGTACAATAGAAAGAGTACTGAAGAGTAGCCTTAGTTCTTTGAGTCATTATTCTCTCTTATTTTAATGAAAACTACTATTTGGAGTTTTCCTCGCTTTGAAAGTCACGCCTCGACACTGGACCTATGTGTGACCGTACAATGGAAAGAGCACTGAAGGGTAGCCTTAGTTCTTTGAGTCATTATTCTCTCTTATTTTAATGAAAACGACTATTTGGAGTTCCCCTCGCTTTGAAAGTCTCGCCCCGCTACTAGACCTACGTGTGACTGTACAATAGAAAGAGTACTGAAGAGTAGCCTTAGTTCTTTGAGTCATTATTCTCTCTTATTTTAATGAAAGCGACTATTTGGAGCTTCCCTCGCTTTGAAAGTCACGCCTCGCCACTGGACCTACGTGTGACTGTACAACAGAAAGAGTACTGAAGAGTAGCCTTACTTCTTTGAGTCATTATTCTCTCTTATTTTAATGAAAATTATTATTTGGAACTTCCCTCGCTTTGAAAGTCATGCCTTGCTACTCGACCTACGTGTGACTATACAATAGAAAGAGTACTGAAGAGTAGCCTTAGTTCTTTGAGTCATTATTCTCTCTTATTTTAATGAAAATTATTATTTGGAGCTTCCTTCGCGTTGAAAGTCACACCTCGCTACTGAACCTATGTGTGACCGTACAATAGAAAGGGCACTGAAGAGTAACCTTAGTTCTTTGAGTTATTGTTCTCTCTTATTTTAATGAAAATTATTATTTGGAGCTTCCCTCGGTTTGAAAGTCACACCTCGACACTGTACCTACGTGTGACTACAATAGAAAGAGTACTGAAGGGTAGCCTTAGTTCTTTGTGTCATTATTCTCTCTTATTTTAATGAAAATTATTTGTAGCTTCCCTCGCTTTGAAAGTCACGCCTCGCTACTAGACCTACGTGTGACTATACAATAGAAAGAGTACTTAAGAGTAGCCTTTGATCTTTGAGTCATTATTCTCTATTATTTTAATGAAAATTATTATTTGGAGCTTCCCTCGCTTTGAAAGCCACGCCTCGCCACAGGACCTACGTGCGACTGTACAATAGAAAGAGTACTGAAGAGTAGCCTTAGTTCTTTGAGTCATTATTCTCTCTTATTTTAATGAAAATTATTTGTAGCTTCCCTCGCTTTGAAAGTCACGCCTCGCTACTAGACCTACATGTGAGTGTACAATAGAAAGAGTACTTAAGAGTAGCCTTTGATCTTTGAGTCATTATTCTCTATTATTTTAATGAAAATTATTATTTGGAGCTTCCCTCGCTTTTAAAGTCACGCCTCGACACTGGACCTGCGTGTGATTGTACAATAGAAAGAGTACTGAAGAGTAGCCTTAGTTCTTTGAGTCATTATTCTCTCTTATTTTAATGAAAACTACTATTTGGAGTTTTCCTCGGTTTGAAAGTCATGCCTCGACACTGAACCTATGTGTGACTGTACAATGGAAAGAGTACTGAAGAGTAGCCTTAGTTCTTTGGGTGATTATTCTCTCTTATTTGAATTAAAATTATTACCTGGAGTTTAAAATAGTTCAGGTTGTGTACGAGGAGATGTACTAAAAGAAAGAAATTGGAATTCTATGCGATATTGCTATTGCATCTCCTCTTTGAAAAGTCTGCAAGGCTGCAATAATTGTAATCTATGGTTCGACGTACTTTGTAGGTTTTACAAAGAGATTTGAATATAAACCGTAACAATTTTGTTAAGCAGAACACTTAATAGTATTTATGTTTACAAGAGAACTGCTTCAGAAAAAGAACCGTAAGCAATAAACTCGAAGACAGATGTAACATTTGCGATTACGCCGGTTCTATCCCGTAACTGGTGAATCACAGTGTAAATAGATTATAGACGCAATATGACGTAGCAATAGAAAAATGCGGATCACAACCCGCCTAGAGCACAACGTGACCTGGTGTATGAAAAATGCGGATCGCTACCTCGTAACAGTCACATGACCTACATCTATTACCATTTCGTTCATTACATTTTATTTATACCCCTATAAACTGTCTTCTATACTTTTTATATGAATAAAAATAAACATTTGCTTAGAAAGACGTTCAAATTTTTGCTACTGTTACAGTTCCGTAACCCATGCTATTCTATTAAAGTTTCAAACTTAGCTGATACCACGAAAAAGGTATTTGAAATACACTTCTGTGTTTTAGAGAAATCAATATTTACTCGTATGTTACAAAAATATACATTTCTTGTAAATAAGAGGATTTCACAGATAATCCAAGAAAATCCAATCTATGCATTTATTTCTAGGTAAATGACTTTAACATATTCTATTTCAATCAAAGTGATTGGGACCAATTTTGATAATAGGTGAAAAGCGCACTAACGTGCATAATATTTAGTTGCATTTTGTTTTCTATAATTATATATACAGAATGTTCCACAATTAGTCCAAAAAGCTTTGGGCAGCTGAAGATAATATTATTTTGTACACCTTTTGTAAAGGAGGGTTTTCTTTTTCTTTCTTTCTTTCTTTCTTTCTTTCTTTCTTCTTCTTTCTTTCTTTCTTTCTTTCTTTCTTTCTTTCTTTCTTTCTTTCTTTCTTTCTTTCTTTCTTTCTTTCTTTCTTTTCTTTCTTTCTTTCTTTCTTTCTTTTCTTTCTTTCTTTTCTTTCTTTCTTTCTTTCTTTCTTTCTTTCTTTCTTTCTTTCTTTCTTCTTTCTTCTTTCTTTCTTTCTTTCTTTCTTTCTTTCTTTCTTTCTTTCTTTCTTTCTTTCTTTCTTTCTTTCTTTCTTTCTTTCTTTCTTCTTTCTTTCTTTCTTTCTTTCTTTCTTTCTTTCTTTCTTTCTTTCTTTCTTTCTTTCTTTCTTTCTTTTCTTTCTTTCTTTCTTTCTTTCTTCTTTCTTTCTTTCTTTCTTTCTTTCTTTCTTTCTTCTTTCTTTCTTTCTTTCTTTCTTTCTTCTTTCTTTCTTTCTTTCTTTCTTTCTTTCTTTCTTTCTTTCTTTCTTTCTTTCTTTCTTTCTTTCTTTCTTTCTTTCTTTCTCTTTCTTTCTTTCTTTCTTTCTTTCTTCTTTCTTTCTTTCTTTCTTTCTTTCTTTCTTTCTTTCTTTTCTTTCTTTCTTTCTTTCTTTCTTTTCTTTCTTTCTTTCTTTCTTTCTTTCTTTCTTTCTTTCTTTCTTCTTTCTTTTCTTTTTTTTGCTGTAGTGCTTTGTTTAAGCGCTAGTCGAGTTAATGTGAAAGCAAGTTGACACACGTCCATTGCGATTATCACAAAGAGTGCATAGGCTTCCCATATTCGGCCTTACTCTTGCAAAGACATCAGCTATTTCTCCTTGGATAGACGAGTAGTTGGTTAGGGACGGCCATGTTCTGTACGACCTCCTGGACTCTTGAGAACGAGAATATGTTCCGGTGCATTGAAAACGATCCTATAGCTGGTACTTGCGCCATCGCTCGGCAGTTTAACCTAAGTCGTAGCACTGTGGGAAGAATTCTGCGGGAAAAGTTGTTGTACACTTTTCATCTTGGCATCTGGACAAAATTCAAAACGAGTACTATTTGTATCCCATGTCTTGTTTACAGATGAAGCAATTTTCAGACGTGAGGAGTTATTTAACTGTCGCATTTCACATGTTAGGGCCTTCGAAAATCCACATGCTACATTTCATAGGCCAGATCAACTGATATTTAGTGTTAATGTGTGGGCTAGTTTATGAGTAACTTCTTAATAGGACCATACGTTTTGTTGACCCGTCATAATGCCCACAATTACTTATTATTTCTACAATCAGTTCTGTCTGATCTAATGGAAATAGTTCCCTCTCATATTAGACAGTATATATGGTTTCAACATGATGGGGCACCAACTCACTTTCGTGCTGAAGCACGTCAATTAACCGCTACATACGGCAATAACTGGATAGGCAGAGGTGGACCCGTTGCGTGGACGGCACGTTCTCCTCAGCTTACTCCAACTGACTTCTCTTTGTGGGGGCACCTAAATACTGTAGTATATGAAACACCTGTTGAATCCGAAGATGATATTGTGGCACGAATGGCCAGCTCAGCTGGCGAAAATAGAGAAATTACTGGTGTCTTCCAACGTTAAGTCATATCGGACGATGAATGGAATGAGTGAAATAATGCTCAAATGAGCCCAGGGTCCATGGAGCTTAGAGTTACCCAACATTCGTCTTCCAGGATAAGGGAAAACCCCGGAAAAAAAACTTATCCATGCAGCACACCCTGACCGATATTCTGACTCCGGACCTCTTGAACGTGAGGCAGACATGCTACCATCTACGCTAGCGAGGCGGGCTTTGCGGGAGTACGGTAGCATGCCGATGCACTCCTTATGTTAATCGCAAAGGGCGTGCGTTCCATCATTTGCTTTGACAATAACTCTTCTAAAGTTTAAATGAAGCATCGCAGATAAAACTTTTCATAGCAGAAAGTGTTTAAATTTTCCTTATCTATCAGCTTCCAAACTTTGTCGATGTAATTTTGGGACATCCTGTAGATTTTGTGTACTTCGTACACTTCTCTCACAGTACTTCCTACACTACGAGCTCACGCAATGGGGTCGTGGTACGCTGTATTCATGCGTTTCTTCTGACGATAGTCGCGTATTGCCAATTTTATTATTGCATGTCTTAGCTTCTGGTTCACATTGGTACAGTTCAGGTTTACTATAGCGGAGTCATGTGGAATTTTTTCTCTCTTCTTTAACCTCTCTCTTAAATGGTGTCCGCATTTCTCGTAGCTGCGTTCGTAGGTCGTCTATAAAGAAGGGTTCCCTTGCCAATTCGTATAATAGATGCGATGGCGTGTATTTTGAAACAACCACTGCCACTTTTAGACAACTTTTTTACCCCTTCAATTGAGGTTAGAACTTGCTTTTTCAAATTACGAGGGCTGTTCAATAAAGAATGATTATAATTTTTTTACGGTCATAACTTTTAGCACTAAAATTCAGTCTTATTATATTCTGTTAGCTTAATGTGAAACAAACACGCCGTAGTAGTTTCACTGTTGGTACTCCTGGTTCCCGCCAGTGAGAACCAGGCAAGTTCAGACATGTTCAGTATCCCCTACCGCTGCAATGGAGCTAACACGAGAGGAACAATATGCGGCTTTTAAATTCTGCTTTTGTCTCACAACTCTTCAGTCGAGGCCTATACATTCTTACAGGAGGCCTATGGAGAGTCTGTTCTTCCCTACAACACAGCTCGAAGGTGGTTTAAAATGCTTAAAGAGGGGAGACAATCAATTTCAAAGGAAGGTAGACCCGGTGCTCCAGTTACTGCTCTTATGGAAGAAAACATCAACACTGCTGCTGCCATTTTGAGAGAGGATCGACGAATTACCTTAAGATCATTTTCTGAAATACTGAACATTTCATTGGGTGCCACCCACACGTTGGTGACAGAAACATTACACATGAGAGGTGTTTGTGCGCGATGAGTTCCAAGACTGTTGATTCCCGAACAAAAGGACACTCGCATGTAGGTCTGCATGTAGTTAAAGATGATATTAGAGGAAGATCCGGAGTTTTTCTCAAACGTAATCACTGCTGATGAAACTTGGCTACATCATTTTGATCCTGAGAGCAAACAGCAAGGCTCAATGTGGAAATCTCCTTCATCACCAACCCCCCAAAAAAGCAAAAGTGGTTGCTTCTGCTGGAAAAGTTATGGTCATCTCATTCTTTGTTATTCATGGAATGGTTTATCAGCATGTTGTACCTGCACACACATCAGTAACTGGACAATACTACAGGGATGTCCTGAAAACATTGCAAGTCCATATCAGGCGCAAAAGACCACATTTCCATGAAGCAGGCTGGATGCTGCACCACGATAATGCGCGGTCACATATTGCCAATGTTGTTGTTGAATATCTTGTAATGATCAACGTGAAGTGCATCACTCACCCTCTCTATAGTCCGGATTTAGCTCCATGTGACTTTTTTCTATTGCCTAACTTGAAGAAACGCCTTCGTGGGAGGCATTATCCATCATCAGAAGCAGTGGTAAAGGCTGCGGAGGCGATTTTGAAGGATCTCTTAAAAATTGTTTCCAGCATGTCTTTGAAGACTGGCAGAAACACTGGGAGAAGTGCATCGCATTCAGGGGAGATTATTTTGTAAAGGTACGTTGTCAAAAAATATTGTGTTCATTCTTTATTAAACAGCCCTCGTAGGTTTAATCCGTAGGTTAGTGTAGTTAAGGTTTTTGTACTGAACAGCAGCGTTGCTGTTTTTAAGTATAACTTTCAATGTCGTATATTTCTTTCAGGGCGGCCAGTGTCATTTTTTATGTGTAGTCTGAAGGATCCTGTTGTTTATTTGAACCAGTTTTGATTTAAAAAATGATGAAACGTTTTCCATATAAAAGGTAGTTAGGTTACTTCAATGTTTCAAGTTTTTCTGTCGTATTCTTTGAACACATTCAACGTAAGAGCGTAGTTTGGTATTTATGCTGATTTTCCCTGTAGTTTATTTAAATATTATGATGTTTTGTTACCAGCTGTCAAATGTCAGGATCATATCACCACCGGTGTGCCTGAAATTCGTTTCGCAGGAGTTCTATTACACGTCAATAAATCTATTGATGTGGGACTATCCTTTTAAGGATACGTAAACCTGCCAGTGTCGGAAAAAAGTTATTTGACATAAATTGTACGCTTCCTCGATTCGGCAATATATGACGTCACACAAAACACAACACACCTTTGATAGTGAGAGGCTGTGACTGCTCACAACTGTCACTCAACCTGCATCTGCCAGAGTCTGACTCATGATTTACAGCTGTTATTACTAGAATGACTTGCGTATGTTCCTTTAATTATTATGGCTTCCAAGTTGTATGAAGTGCAATAACAATGCATCTACAAGAGCTTCTTCAGGTGGCTTTGGCACCTCGATTGAAATCTTCTTTGTTGTCGACCTGACATTAAACACAAATTACATACAAAAAGTGAACACACTATTTCGTGGAGTACGTTTTCTCTATCGAACAGCATAAAATACACTGCCAAGACATTTTATTATGCACATAAAACCTTCACTTAAAAACTTCCTAAAATTTTTGCAGCTCACACAAAATACATCCCAATATTCTAGTTATTTATTCGCAATTCACTTCTTTATTCAGAATGCAGTATGAACGAAATATGTGATAGGGGAAAGTAGGTAAATCAGTGTTTCTTTATTTATGCGAATCTTTTCAGTTTGTTAGCTAATGTAATGGTAATTCAAATGTAGAAGTTGCATTTGGTTTAGATACTCTAAAAATTGAAAATATGCCTACCCACAAAATCTCAGAAATGCAACTTTTGGCCCCGTTTTTTACCATACTTGAATCAGGGGCGGTTCCTCCATAACGTTGCAGGTTTGCGCTACACCCACTGATTCTGAATATACAACAGGTGTATTTTGCACATTAAAGCCGTACTTGTTTGCATTGTTTTATATACAAACAGGTTTCAAATACGCTTATCGTCTGTAGCTGCCCATGACCGCAGAAGTCGAAATAAACAGTGATTAGCTGTAGGAGCCGCAGGTTTGCAGTGAAGAGTTAACCTAAGATTTCGCCCAAATGTAGGCTCTCTGAGGGGGTTGCGGGAAGGTGAAGAGGTGGGAGGGGCTTCTTATACATTGCTTAAATGGAGGTTTATAAACCTAGCTCCTCCTACTCTTAGCAACGGCTATAGCGTGACCTTCAGGCTTAGCTTCTGTGTGCTCTGCTTTTCGAACACAGGGAGAATTTAATTAAATGCATGGAGGTTATTCAGAAGAGAGCTCTGTTAAACAACAACGCCACACTTGTTCAGGCTTCTGGGTTTATGGCCACTTTGAAAGATTATAATTTTGTATTCTGGCTGTCTTTCTTCTACAAGATCATGCCACATGTGGACATTTTGTACAATCAGCTGCAGAAACGAGACTGCAATGCAACGTTTGTCATCGCCCAGCTAAACGCATTTAAAAGGGAAGTGCAAAAGATAAGAAATAGCGTGGATATCGAGGAACACGAAGAAACTGCAATTAAAAGGAGAAGAATAGAAGATCATGATGTGAAAAGAAGAGAAGCTCTTGAAGTATGTGACATTCTTAGAGAAGCAAAGGACAGATTTAGCTTCACGGGGCATCTGGTAGCCTCAACTCAGTTTCATCAAGAAAATTTCTAAGACATTTCCAGTGGATTCCCTTAGAGAAACAATAAGGTTCTATCCTTTTATCATTGGAACAAAAATTCGTAGAGAGCTGACTGTAATTTACAGTCGAGAGGAATTTCGTGGAATGTCCGGCACTTTGTGCTTGATAGACTTCAATAAGGAAAACAATTTATGTACTACATTCAGCGAATATGTCAAACTCCTCCGAGTACTGTTAACTATGCCAATGTCTACCGCTGAAGCAGAATGCTGTTTCTCAACTTTAAAAAGACTAAAACCTTTCCTTAGGAACACAATGTCACAGGACCGATTGACAGCATTAGCAATGCTTTCAATTGAGAGAGATTTTGTTATGAAGATCAGTGACTTCAACGCAAAAGTTATCGATAGTTCGCCAGGTCTAAGGAGAGTAGAGCAGAGAATCTGTATAAATAGGTGAGCCATTACTACTCTGTATTTTATTTTTCATTTGTGCACCACCAATAATTTAACCCACCAGCCGCCACTGACTTGAATACTATTTGAGCGTGTCACATTTGATGCAGCCTCAAACTGTTGATAGATAAATTTTCTGTCATTTCTGTAATATGGAAGCAACGTACTGTCCTTATTTAAACAGTTCTTAAACTTAGGAAGACATGAAAACTATGGCGATGATGTTATCTGAGTATTTTAACACGAAGTTTGGAAACAATAGGCATGCTTTATTTAATAAGGGTGACCTACTTTCAACATTTATTACATGAATCTCACAGAAACATACAGAAATCTCTCTTTATCTGTTTGATCACTGCAGGCACAACGAGTAATTTTGACACCGCTTTCTTTTTACGAGTATTTGAAAGGCCGACACCACTTCAGTTTTCAGCACATTTAAACATACTGATGTATTTTTGCGAAATTGGAACTGTATTAATTATAAATATCTGCATATTTCAATGAATGTAGTGAGGTTTTGCAGTTGCCATGTATGTATAGTCATTAATATGGCAACGTAAGAGTTCATAGCAGTAAAGTGGAATTAGCTACTGACAAGTCATTTATACTCCACGTGAAGTAAACATGTGATAACATTTAGTTTTGAGTTGTACAATTATGATTAAATTATCTGGACGATTTAATTATTTAAGGGTATGTATGACTGAAATTTTCAAATTCTGAACTAATAATGCTAGCTTTTTCAAATTTACACCATAGGTGTCGTATAATGTAAACATGTTACAACCTAAATTTAAACCATTTTTCTCCAGCAGTTTAGAAATTATGATAAATTTTGTATGTTTTTTGTTACGTCACTAAAAAAGTCCCTTGCGACAAAATATTTTGAATTTTGGTCTAATATTTTATTCCTATGTTCATAATACACATACTTTTTGAAATTGCTCTGGGTTTTTCTGTGTCTCCTTTAGTTTAGGTCACACAAATTTTTTAATTTACAAATACTCTTTTTTTTGTCTAAAAAACTGTAAGTTTTGTGTTTGAAAATTAAAAATATATGCTTATATACATTTCACAATAAAACCTAGGGCAATTTCCATACCTCATGATACTCTGAACCTGTGTAGGAAATTTCATGAATGTAGTACAAAAACTGCATCGCAAGGAGCATTTTACAGGAAGAAAAATGCTGAAAATATGAACATTGAGAAAACAGCGATTAAAGATTTGATTGCATAACTCACATTAAAATCCACCAGGCTGATAGGTTGGACCCTCAGATTTCTTTTTCCTCTACTCTGTTGCTGCTTTTTCCTCCTTTTTCTTCTTTAGATATTGCTTTTCTTCTGCACAACTTCGCTTCTTGCTTTGCAGGATACGAGTCTGATCTCGCTGCACTGAAGTTTTCCTTGCTGAGTCTACTACACTTTCACCTCTGATATTTTGCTGCAGCTCCAATGACTTAAGACTACCCATGTTAAACTCACTGATGCTTTTAATAACAGCAAGATCCAATTTTTGTTTTGATATGAAAACTTCCTTTGGGCACTTATTCCGTATGACATGATGCAAAGATTCATTGGCATTCTGTGTTTTTCCAGTTTTGCACCTCTCTAGTAATGTTGTAGAAGCCAGCCTCTGATATATTGGCAACATTTTAGGAACTATTTTGTCTGAAAGCCTTATTTTTCTTTCATTGAATTGAAAATTTAAGAACGGAAAACAGACAAAGAATGTGGATGTAGGCAAAAGAGGGCGTCACTCTGACAGAGTTTAAAGGCCACCGACATTTAAATAAGTATTTAAAAATGGCGTCCGGAGGCAAATTATGCATTTTTCACATTCGGGAATGTCTAAATTATTTTATAGAATTAAAATAAAAAAGTCGTTATTTTCACGATTTTCATGAAACTTCAGTCATACATACCCTTAAAGACCTTTAGTAAAGTATTCTTGTGGGGTTATCATTTTGTTTAACAAGTTCATTGGCATATTATTACACAAATATAACTATTTGTAGCAAAAACTTCACTTATCTTAAGAAAATAATGTTAATTTTTCTTTTTTAATTGAGATAGATTTCACAAAAAAATTGCTTGCATCGTCAGTCCATCCACAAACTCCGTTTTCAAGGATTCCGGTTACCATGTTATTATGTTTTTTCAGTATCACCAAAATCTGAAAAAGAAACAAACCTTAAAACAGCATCAACTGTTTGGTATTTCAAAATACATTACACGATGTTTATTTTTTAAAATAAATATCTTTTCATAAACCATTAAATTCAACTTTAGGATTTATTTCATGGTTAAATGACCAAAAATTAAATTATTAAAACATTTTTTAAATTATTAAAACAAATTATTTAAAACAATCAAATGATACTTTATTTTTTATCACTTTGTGACCACTAAAGTGGGCAACCAGTTCCACCTATGTATGTGTGGTACTGCTAAACAATACACTGTTCACACCTTCGGAGTACTCTTCCCCAGGTCTGCTATTATGGGAAAATTGCGCTCCATTTTGTACATACACCAATTAGGACAACTAGATAAGTCATTTAAGACAAATGAGAACTGATAGAATCCTAAAGCTGTGCTCCGTGGGAAGAGATCTCTGGGACGTCTTTGGAAGATATAGAAAATTGCTGTTTTATGAGACAGTAACGGGACATCTAGTCTAACACTTTTTTGAATTGTGAATATTTTCTTATGCAGTTTGCAATTTGATGTTTAACATTTTGACGAGGTCAGTTTAGCTACTTGAAGCAATCACGTTTTGTGGAGTCACTTCCTCAGCGGAAGATGACAACTGCTGGCGGCAGGTGGGATGCAACCAACCGTGGTCCTCCAAGGAGGAGCGCACAAGCCATCAGTCATCGTTATTCTTCTCCAGCCTTCCATTTCAGAACGTTATGTAACGCCAGCTCACAGAAAGGTCAATAGGTCTCGGCAGAAGCCAAGAATCAACAGACCACATAGTTACCTCACCTCTACTCGCCCAACATATACAGAAACGGTCTAATTCCCATGTAATATATCTTAGTCAAGCACAACATATAATACCAAGACCTTTCTCCAGGTTTTCATCAGTACAATTACAAACCTGTTTGTTTTATTTTAAACTATATAAATTGAATATTCAACCATAAATGTATATCAATAATACGAACACACAAGAGTGATTATTTTAATTCATTTATCCAACAGTCACTTGTAAAATGTACCATAATAATTGAAATTAACCTACTAAAGTAATTTAAAATTAAGGATGGATAAAATTTCACTTTTACCATTGTATGACTGAGTATAATCACTAAGCAACATCATTTGTATCTTGTTAGGATTAGTCAACACACACCCAGCCGGCCTTGGTCTAAATAGGCCTATATCCCAGAAAATAAAATTACAAATAATTTTCTTATTTTATTATACTTTAATTAAAAAATCAATGTCTTTTTAATTTTTAGGGTAAGTGTTTCATAAAACATTGTGTGATACAAGACTTATTTATACACTCGGAAAATTAACAAACATCCCACTCCTGGATTGATTCGTGGTTTTCTTTGACCTTTTACTTATTGGTTCTTTTAAAACTATTTTTAGCTCTTAAACATTTATTTTATATATATTCTCTTTAAAATTATAACAGACTATACTGGTTTGTAAAGATTAACATAAAAGTAATGAAATATATTGAAGGAAGAAAGATTTTATTAATGTAGTTTTTCGTGCTGTATGTTTCACATCACTAAATTGTTGTACTTTTAAGCACAAATTTTAACTCTATTTGGAACAGCAACATTTGTATGTTATGTGACAAATTTAAGTGCATTAATCCCTCACTGTAGTATATCAAGAGTCATTAGGGACAAGACTCACATTCCATTTCAAAAATCTCCCTCAAAATGAAACGTTTCGGTTGTAAATGTATGGAAAGAAATCAAGAGAGACCTGTAACTAGGTGGTAGCGTGTCTGCCTCCCAATTTCGAAACTCAATCAGGTTAAATTATCTGGATAAGATTCTTTCCGGGGGTCTCCCATCCAGAAAGACGAATGTATAGTACCACTAAGCTCTCTGTGCCCTGTACTCATTTGAACATCATTTCGTTCATCGTCCGATATGCCTTAACGTTGGAGGTTTTCTCTTATCCTGAAAGACGAATGTCTGGTAACTCTAAGCTCTATGTATCCTGTACTCATTTGAACATCATTTCGTTCATCGTCCGATATGCCTTAACGTTGGAGGTTTTCTCTTATCCTGAAAGACGAATGTCTGGTAACTCTAAGCTCTATGTACCCTGTACTCATTTGAACATCATTTCATTCATCGTCCGATATCACTTAACGTTGGGGGACGTAAATTAAGGGGGAAATAACTATATTTATAACTTGGAGGAGGGGGCAAATATGCAGTGCACCTATATTGCTAGTCATGCATTGCTATAATCGAATGAAGCCATTTTTTAGGGGAGGGGTAAATGAACTGTGGTTAAATACAGCCGAGCACCTGGCTAACAAGCAAGAAGATGTGTGGTGGTCGTGAGGTCCGGATCAAAGTAACGGATCTTCCTATTGCAGCGCGAAGTGGTCCCATTGCCTTTCCCTAACATGCGAACACGAAAAAAAACTTCCCACAGCATAACTGCTTCCTTACTCAAGCCCTAATTAATGAAACTAAAATGTGTCACGTAGTTGCTGTTATATCCCCCATTCATTTGTTTCATTTTCTACTGTAATATTCAATGTTTATGTATTTTACACGGAGAAGAACATTTTATCCCGTCGGAAATAGTGCTTTTTTCCAAAACAAGGCCCTCCTGTTTGTCTGTGAACATCCTAACTCAAAACCGAAGAGCCATTTAAATGCCATACTTTTAACTATATTAGATGAGTACCTCCTAAGAACGTCACACGAAGAGTTTAAGGAAATTCGAAAATACACTTTAAAATACTCTTTACCTGAATAATATATTTACAACAATATGGTTAACCCAAAACCTAGAAAAATAGTCATTAAATGCCTATGTGTACCTGCAATGTAAACGGCGTTATTTTAAAACAAATGAGAATCGTGTGCTCATGCTTCAGTTGTTTTAATCAATGCAGCTTTATTTATTGCCATCTGAAGTAGGAAAGACGTACGATATTTTAAGGATGCAATAACGAACTGTTTAGGTTATGATTTGCTTTAATGAAGCAAAAGTATGCTTTTTAATATAAGATTGTCAAATGTGTGTACATTACGGTATGCGCGTGATAAAAAGAGCGATCGGTTTCCAAGTCCCCATTCGGTGAGTTTCGTTTAACTCCGTAAACATAGATGACAACTTTGAAATGCGCTATACACTGACATCTAGTGGCTAATACGCTAAGCCTTATCATGTACGCCAATTTCGTTTTGATCAAAATGAAATGTGAAATGTGTAGTGTTTAACGCCCGCTTTTACTACATACGGCACCGCAGGCGATGACACTGATGATACATGAGATGAAGATGGAGCATCGGTGGAATGAGATGGCGGGGGAAACCGGAGATCCCGGAGAAAACCCGCCCCAGCGCCGTGTTGTCTACCACAAATCTCACTTTGCGGTCGCCTGGGATCGAACCCGGGCCGCCTTGGTGAGAGCCAAGCGGTCTAACCACTGAGCCACGGCGCGGCCGCTCCGTTTCGACCAATTTCGAGGTTAATTAGCTAAGCAGTTTACAACAATCGTATGTTAGAATTAGAATTTTAGTTCGTCCTTGGCAACATATACATGTTATGAGACACGTCAAAATGTATAAATACAGTATATACATAAAGTCAAATTGATTACATACAATACACACAGTAAGCAGCTTTTCTATGGTTTCATGTGGTATTTGCATAAACTAATTTACTACAAGAAATGTCATAATATAAATATTACAGGTTTGTGAATGTACTATGCTCCCAGTGCTCATTTACATGGCTATAGTTCTAAAAATTCATTAACCGTATAAAAACAGTGTGTATGCAAAAATGTCTTAACCTTATTCTTAAAGTGTTTTAATGATGCAGCTTGTTTAAATGAATTTGGAAGTTTATTATATAACATTATCACTTTGTAGTTAAAGCTTCCTTCATAAAGGTTCGTTTGGTGCGCTCGAATTGCCAGTTTATCTTTCTTACGAGTTTGGTACATCAGCATTTTCTTGAAAATGATTTATATTTGTATGAACATTTGTGGATGTTATGTCTCTCAAAAGGGGACACATTATTATTCGTCTATCTCCGTATAACTGTGATCTGAATGCAATTGAGCTGGTGTGGGCAAAACTAAGGAATGTTTTCAGAAGATGCAATGTTACTTGTGATATCTTCCCTTATCTTACACGCTATTTTGCTGAAGTGTATTTTTCAAGATTGACCACACTGCAGACACAAAAGAGGCTTAGCTCTCACTTCTTCCCCTCTGCCCGCACCACACAGTAAATCCAGCGCTCAAATTATCTTGCGCGTACTGGAAATAGAATTTGTAATGTTTAATGTAGAGACGCAGTAACAGGCATACATTTCTTAATTTGTTTACAAGTCAGAAAGATATTCGTGTAGTCATTGTGTAAAATAATACTCTAATTGTTCAGAATAGTAGAAGAGGCGGAGCTATGTTTATAAAATAAGGAGGAGATGGGAAAGAGATATCAAAGTTTGAGTGAATCAAGACAATTTTTAGTTTAAAAGCAATATACTTTCGAACACAATTGGTCATTATCTGCCTTTTATGAGTGAAGTAATGATTGCATCTCCATTTATGAAGGAATATTGACTCTACTTCTGGAACAGCTGCTAGAAGCTGAATGCAAATCAAAGTGTACAACATATTGTTTTCGATTAGGTTAAGAATCCAAGAAAAAGAACACCTCAGACTCCACTGTTAGCCCAATGAAACAATGAACGCTCCGCAAACTTCACAATAACAATGTAAAACAAGTGAAGGCTGCTCAGTAGTGGCCAAGGTGTAAACCGATGGTGATGGAGACTGAGAGGTCAGGGTTTTATACAGAACAGTTGAAAGCCTAATTCATTACCCTTGAGCGTCAGGATTTCATTTCATTCATTGACTCTCTACAGGTCAAAGAACTTCAATTTTTTGAGCGGAGCAGGGATACGCGTGGTATGACGCCATTTGTGACGCACGCGTTGTACAGTCATCGGATTTCGGGGAAATTGCGTTTTCACTTTCTTTATTTCCTTCCCCAACAGTCACTTTCTAATGTTAGACATTTTGGATGTAATTTGCATTTAATGTAGCACACGCCTGCGATAGAAGAGCGCGTGTTATTCATAAGAAGGAATCGCTTAGTAATGCAGTCGTGTGCTGAATACCGAATTAACGTACAATTCACAGTTTATTTCTGCCTTCAGATCATCTGGGGAACCTTCTGACCTACAATGAAGTAAACATTATATAGTTGGCACAACTGGTTGCAAAGGGAGAGATAAATTATAGAGCTCTTCTGCCATCTGGTGGATTATTTATTTTGAGATATTACAATATATTTTCAGGACAGTTTATTTTAATATCTTGGTAACTAAATTAATAATTTACTATATTTATTTATACTCACATCCCAGTGAGACTATTGCTGATAAATCTGTAGCTAAGTCTACATTCAGCAAAAAGATTCCTATGTACAATAGATACGCAAAAGTAACTTCGTAATTGAATATTTTATACCACACGCTGGTCTAATTTCACCTCGGTTTAAAGCAGTGGCGGCTGGTGGGTTAAATTATTGGTGGTGCACAAATGAAAAATAAAATACAGAGTAGTAATGACTCACCTATTTATACAGATTCTCTGCTCTACTCTCCTTAGACCTGGCGAATCTATCGATAACTTTTACGTTGAAGTCGCTGATCTTCATAACAAAATCTCTCTCAATTGAAAGCATTGCTAATGCTGACAATTGGTCCTGTGATATTGTGTTCCTAAGGAAAGCTTTTAGTCTTCTTAAAGTTGAGAAACAGCGTTCTGCTTCAGCGGTAGACATTGGCATAGTTAACAGTACTCGGAGGAGTTTGACATATTCGCTGAATGTAGCACATAAATTGTTTTCCTTAATGAAGTCCATCAAGCACAAAGCGCCGGACATTCCACGAAATTCCTCTCGACTGTAAATTACAGTCAGTTCTATACGAATTTTTGTTCCAATGATAAAACGATAGAACCTTATTGTTTCTCTAAGGGAATCCTCTGGAAATGTCTTAGAAATTTTCTTGATGAAACAAAGTTGAGGCTACCAGATGCCTCGTGAAGCTAAATCTGTCCTTTGCTTCTCTAAGAATGTCACATACTTCAAGAGCTTCTCTTCTTTTAACATCATGATCTTCTATTCTTCTCCTCTTAATTGCAGTTTCTTCGTGTTCCTCGATATCCACGCTATTTCTTACCTTTTGCACTTCCCTTTCAAATGCGTTTAGCTGGGCGATGGCAAATGTTGCATTGCAGTCTCGTTTCTGCAGCTGATTGTACAAAATGTCCACATGTGGCATGATCTTGTAGAAGAAAGACAGCCAGAATACAAAATTATAATCTTTCAAAGTGGCCATAAACCCAGAAGCCTGAACAAGTGTGGCGTTGTTGTTTAACAGGGCTCTCTTCTGAATAACCTCCATGCATTTAATTAAATTCTCCCTGTGTTCGAAAAGCAGAGCACACAGAAGCTAAACCTGAAGGTCACGCTATAGCCGTTGCTAAGAGTAGGAGGAGCTAGGTTTATAAATCTCCATTTAAGCAATGTATAAGAAGCCACTCCCCTCTCTTCACCTTCCCGCAACCCCCTCAGAGAGCCTAAATTTGGGCGAAATCTTAGGTTAACTCTTCGCTGCAAACCTGCGGCTCCTACAGCTAATCACTGTTTATTTCGACTTCTGCGGTCATGGGCAGCTACAGACGATAAGCGTAATTGAAACATGTTTGTATATAAAACAATGCAAACAAGTACAGCTTTAATGCGCAAAATGCACCTGTTGTACATTCCAAATCAGTGGGTGTAGCGCAAACCTGCAACGTTATGGAGGAACCACCCCTGATTTAAAGAACATAGTTCCTAACAAGCATATGTTATGAACTTGTTTGTAGGAGATGCTCTATTATGCTGTGATTCATGGCTGCCCTATAATACAGCAGACTGCTTGAAAATTACGTTAGCTACCATTCTACTATGAGTTTCAAATGGGGAAGAGTTCTGACTTGTAGCGAATCAGATACGTTAAAGCTTTCAGCGTTTCCACCTCGTTACCTCCACTCCTTTTATATTTCCCTCTCTCTCTCGCACACTTGCGAGTATTCGTGGCGCCAGACGTAAGGGAACGCAAACTGAATTTTCCAAACATTTATAATAATGCAGTTGTTCAACATGGATATTCGTGTATTTCACACATGTTTTAAATATTTAGTTTAATTTCAATTATAGTTTATGAATTACCTATTTTCCTAATCCAACGAAACTGGCAGCGGCACACCCACATAGCTATGAATGTCACTTCAATTCATCATTGTCACTGTCTTCATCGTCTGCAAGTTTATGATGATAGGCTCCAAAATCTTGTAACGTGCTATTTCTTTCCAAAAGTCGTCTTCTTGTAGTTTATCTGCATGTCTCATGCAGTTTTTCCAGTCTTGTGCAACCTTGTCAATTACTTGTCAATAAGTCGTTCAACGTCAGTCAGTTTAAAAATATTATTTCTGTTTGCAACATATTTTGAGCCCATATTAACTCAATTGGATTGTTCTGGTAGTGGTAAGGGGGCAGGTGGTTTATAATACCTCGTGTCTCATTTCAATTGCAAGCTGATCCAGGTGATACACTTTCCCTTGTTTTTAAACAGAAGAACAACTGAATAATACTGCTTTGAAGTCTCTAGAGTAAATAGAGATTACGTAGGATTCATAAACAAACATATAATGTGACAAGTGACGTTCTGCCGATGCACCATTCGACAAGCCAGCAGGCCACGCCGTGGTTAGACCGCTTGGCTCTCACCAAGGCGGCCCGGGTTAGATCCCAGGCGACCGTAAAGTGAGATTTGTGGTGGACAACACGGCGCTGGGGCGGGTTTTCTCGGGGATATCCGGTTTCCCCCGCCATCTCATTCCACCAGTGCTCCATCTTCATCTCATGTATCATCAGTGTCACCGCCTGCGGTGCCACATGTAGTAAAAGTGGCCGTTAAACACTACACATTACATTTCATTTACAAGCCAGCAGGAAGTGTATTGTTTGTTCGCCCTCGAATTTAACAAACACCTTGGCTTATTCAAAGTAATTCTTTTATCACGTCAAGTCAAACGTTTTCGTTTCAGTTCTTAGTAATTGCAAATATACGTACACGCATACATGCCAACCAATAATGATATTCATTACAGTGCCTACGTCGCGATGCATTGCTGTAATATAATAGTGGTTTATTTATTTTTATTAGGAAAACTATTTAAGCTAAAAATATGAGGTTTTTACGGTTATGTTAAATACATTAATCTCTCCTTCCTCATGGACCAGTTTTTGCAAAATCGAATTTTGTTCTTAGTGGGAATAGTATTTATTGGAGATTGATTAGGTTGGCGCTCCTCAGGACGCAGTCCGACAACACCGCAGGACTCCGATTGGTTGGTCATCTAATAGCGCTCAAGGACAAACATTATATTATTTGAAACACATAATAGCATGGAATCCTGCAAGTTGGGAAGGCATAATGAACACTTGTACATATGAGTACCGCTGATTCATTACACCCCATCCAAAAATTTTGTTTATTGGTGAGGCAAGGTTTACAAGATTTATATATTTGTCGACAGTTGCTTGTAGAGAACAAGTGAGGTCTGTAATAATAAAGATTCTTACAGACACAATGACATGGAACATTTAAAGAACCTTGACGTGTTCATTGCACTTTGTTAAATTTGATTATTTTATCTCGTATGCTTTAGTTAAATGGCAATACATTAATCTATATAAACTACAGCTATGTTTCTCATAGAATTTGGTAATGATTTGTATATTAACCGTTTTTAAATTATATTCTTTTTTCTCTTTGCAGGTAAGAGATGAACATAACCTTCAAGCTTCGTCTGGTATGTATATTTATAGCTATTTACACAAGAACTCAAAAATTGGAAAACGTCTGAAATAATTTATCGTATTAGGTTTTAATGTTCGCTTTAGACATTAAGCATTTAAGTTACTCTGAGGCCCAGCCTAACTTAGCGATGTTAAATTTAACCAACTTAATGTACCTACAGTTTCTTAAGAAAGTTTACTTCTAGAACCCTGTTTTTACAAAACATACTCGTAGTATAAATTACATGTATTTGAAATATTGCAGTTTGTGGATAGTTAGTGGTTTTACCAAAAAATGACTTATTTGTTACTTAAATTATATTAAAATGGATATGAATATTTCAGTTATAACCTATGAAACTAAAAGTTACAACTCATTCAATATTACAGAACAAAAGACG
This sequence comes from Mantis religiosa, assembly GCA_030765055.1. Classification (NCBI taxonomy): domain Eukaryota; kingdom Metazoa; phylum Arthropoda; class Insecta; order Mantodea; family Mantidae; genus Mantis; species Mantis religiosa. Next base: position 11,576,463 of record CM060958.1, read on the forward strand.
ACATTCACCTCAAATTATTTTCACTAAAACACTATCTTAGGATATTCATAAAGTACTTCTTATAAATTGCATATCAAAAAGATTATGTCTGCGTGTACTATTTTTAAGCAGATAAAATCTTGATATATTTTGTCAGTTTCTTTTTGTGGGGGACGCAGTTCATCTTAATTTCAGTATTTATCTTTAGAAGGCACACGAGATAGTTCTTTGTGATGTAGGCGTAGACGGCGTGGTGCGTTTCACCTAGCCCTAGAGCACAGGCGGGTAAATCAGCGATTACATTAAATGATTTGCGACCTGCAGGGCATATAGCGAATGCATTGAAGGGGCAGTGAAATTCACGATTAAATCGGTAATCACAGTATACGCTAAAGCCATGATTGGCATAGGAGTTTTCTTGCTCTGGCATTGTATGAGAGAACCACGAACACTTCAGCTTATTCTCTAATGCAAGGATTTTTTAAGGAGTTAGGTTCAAGCTATCTACATTCAAACGTTATCAATGATGCAGGTGGCCATGAGTCGCTGATGGGCAGATAAACACGATCTGTTTCGTCTTGGCTTTTCGAGGCCTTGACATTGACCCAGGGGAAACCTACAAACCAGACTCACCTTAGGTCCATCATAATCTCAATGGTCGCCTATAATTAACAACATTTCCTCTTTTGCATCTTAAGACTTGTGACACTTCATAAAAAACACCATCTACCCACCGCCTATTATTATAAATCGATCTTAACGCCAGTAAGGGACAGAGTCCCGGAATGCAAAAAGGTCGGAGAAGGATGACCCTTCAACAGCACTCTTGGCTATGACCAGCCGCCTGTATTTTTGGTATTGCAATCTGTGAGCTCTACAGATGGCCAAGGTTAGACATATGCTGTGACGGGCAAGAACGATCATTTTGGGGAGGGGGCGATCATAGGGAGGGGATTTTGGAAAGGAATCAAAGAGAGGGAGGTGTTGGGGTCCCGCTGATGCACCTCCGGTAGTATCGATTGTGGGAATGCTGGTACCTGAAGGGCCCGGCGAATCCAGGGTATGTGTCCGGGGGTCCAATCATGGGCTGTGAGGCCCTGGGTAGATCGCCGGGATTAGAGGGAAGTTATTGGATGTATAGGAAGTGTTTATTCACATTATTTTGTACAACTGTGCACCGTAGGTGCTTGAGTTTGGAATTAATTTTGGCGGCGTCGCTGACACGTTGTTCGGACTGTCATGTCTGTAAGTTGTAGCACTGCAGCTTGTATGCTGTCAATGTTGGTAAGCACTTGCGAGACGGCGATCTGTAGGTCCACCTGCTTTTGGGCGATTCTTTGTATGGTTCTGTTGAGTGACTTCAGTCCTGGTAAGTGATTAGTCGACGGTGTCTTGTATGTCTGTAGTGCGGCTTGTGATGGTGTCAGTGGTGTGGCGAGAGTCTCCTCCAGTTGCTGTAGTTGGGTCCTCGTGGTCTCTGAAATCATTTGTATTTGCATCACGGAGGAGGCTGCGTGGTCCTGGTGTAGAGTCAGGCTGTCAGTCATTTGTCGCTGGGTGGTCATTAGTCCGTCTCTAACATCAGTTAAGGTGGCGTTGGTCGTATCGAGGTGATGGTTTGTGGCGGCGAGAGAGTCCCCGATGTTGCCTAGTCATAGGCAACATCGAGGCAACCTTAGATCATTATATATATATATATATGTGTGTGTGTGTGTGTGCGCGTGTGTGTGTGTGTGTGTAATCCTGGCCTTCTGTGTTTCTACCGTGACCACTGAGAGGGGATAGATCACTGAGTGGGGCCACTGGGAAAATAAGTGAAATGTGTAGTGTTTAACGCCCGCTTTTACTACATACGGCACCGCAGGCGGTGACACTGATGATACATGAGATGAAGATGGAGCACCGGTGGAATGGGATGGCGGGGGAAACCGGAGATCCCGGAGAAAACCCGCCCCAGCGCCGTGTTGTCCATCACAAATCTCACTTTGTGGTCACCTGGGATCGAACCCGGGCCGTCTTGGTGAGAGCCAAGTGGTCTAACCACTGAGCCACGGCGTGGCCCCGGGCCACTGGGAGGCGAACCTAACCGACACCAAGGAAGTGGACATCCACCACCCACCCCATTCCTCCAAACATGGTCGGCTGGTCCTACTACCCTGAAGCAGGTGACAATGGATGAAATTACAGGTACAGCAAATGGGGGGAAAGGAGTTCCTAGGTAAAAGATGAACCTACCAATATCAGAAAATCACTAAAAACCTGTGGATCAGCGTGGGAATTCGTTAAAGATCGAATCAAAGGCTTCAGAAACCAAGTCGTATCCTAGTGCTGGCGCGTTCGTTTCTTGAGACAGGACTTATTACCTCTCACAGTAATGGAAAATATAAGGATCTCCTCTTTTATCTGCCGTACCTTACCCACAAATTAACTTATCTCCTTGTATCCACCTAAAAGATCGCTCGTAATGCAATGAAGTTGCTATGTCGGTAGACTCTTTTATTCTTGAAACATAAATTTTAGCCACCGGATTGGCAGAGTGCTTTATCTCCACTCAAAACGTGGCAAAGAGTAACTTTGTTCCCATTAGCTGCGTATCGTTAAGGCAGTGCCTCGTATTAAGCACAAAATAAAATATAACATAAAATATACACAGAAATTATCAGGAAAAAAATTTGTCTTCATATCCATGTCGTTGACAAAGCTCTCGTTATCCGTCATTCAGTTTAACAGCGCTCACAAGTGTACCTACCTTGTCTGTTCCTTGCCGAAACAGCCGACGTCTTTTGTTCTGTTACTGTAACACTTTCGGTTCAAGTGACTAATTGTACGATTTGGTGGTGTCCATATGGCAGTTATTACTAGTGCGTGAATTACTACAATATACAGTTACGAAAAGGAATCAACAAGTAGTAACAACCTAATGTGTAAATGAAGACCGCAGCGTTGTCTGAAGACAGGTGTGTTATAGGATGACCTTCTACCCGAGTGGCTGGCTCCTTTCGCCTGATGCTTGAGTTCTTTTCAGTGCCAATATGGAATTAACTGTGTCTTGGGCTTTTTCAAGAGCTGTGTTATTTACTCATTTGCTTACCTTCCTCGTATACCCTTCAGAAGTTAAGCTTAGTGCCTCCTGTGAGAGGCAGGAGGGCATTGGGTCAAAGAAATAAATATGGAAGTAGCCTGGGAAGATAATCCTATGAAATGAAGGTGAGACTGATGAAAGCAAAGATGATAATGAACAAAATTCGCCTAGATGCTGCTTCGTCCATCCTAAATTCCCTTGTTTACTCAGAGATACTAGAAACTGGTAATTACTGTAGTAAATCATGTAGAAAAGCATGAAAATTTATAGCATAAACTAAAAGTTCCCTACTCTTCCAACGAAAAACATCTAAAATTGTTGTATATAAATGTTTTAGAAAACTTTAGAAAGAAAAATGGCTAAAAACTATCGATGGGTCGATACCAGTTTTATCGATACTCGATTCTCGATATCGATACAAGATATTTTCCACGATATTCGATGTGGTCATTTCTAGTTCTAGTGTCAATACAAAATAGAATGCTGGGAGAAGTGATTAATGCCAATAAAATTAAATAGGTGTACATATTTAATGAGACAAATCTTAAAACCATCAGTGTTCTTATTTTTAAACTCTACATTAGACATTTAAAGTCAAAACAGTCAACTTTTATAAGTTTTTGTTTAAAATACTAGCATTTTCACTGTTTCGTGGTCAAGTCTACTTCTTTTTCTGTCACATATGAGTCCTGCTGTACTAAATAGTCTTTCAGAGAAAATAGTTGAAGGTGAAATATACAAATATTTAACGCTAATCTTGTTAGTTCTAGAAAAAATTTGAATTTATTTTCCAGTAATGCAGTAGACTAGAAAGAGGAGCTGAGATATGTAGTGAACAGTTAACTGACAGTTGACACACGATTATTTTCTTGTATAATGTTACTGTACAGCTACCACATTCCTGACAATTTCTCGGACTTTGTGATGTTCTATTTGCGGCAGTAATATTTTGTAATTTTAAAATAAAATAAAAATTGCAAATTCACCACCGAAGTATCGAAACAAAATCGAGAAAATTTTTGAACTATCGTTGGATGTCCATATCATGCAAATATATGAGTATCGAGGTATCGCAAGTATCGAGGACGCATCCGTAATACAAAATTAAGATCTCACAAAGATAAGCGATTAAGTGATAGATGAACTTCTATGTATTAAAAATCTGCAATAAACAAAATAATGAACCTTAGCCCTGAAGCCTTTTAAATGGATATCGACTCATTAAGTCTTATAAATAACTGAAAATGTATTTTAGAATTTGAATTTAAAATGATTATGAGATTTGACGTTACGAATCTGGTGTCCTATATAATTATGTCATATCTTAAATTTTCGTTTTTCTAAACAGTACATTTATTTGAATAAGTTTTTAGTAAGGAAAATTCTGGTATAAGTGTATTATAGGGCAGAAAGGGGAATTATTGAATCTGTGCATGAAACAAGAGAAAAGCATTAAGAACACAAACAGTTGATGGTCGGAATTGGAAAGAACGGTATCGAATATAGGTATGGGGGATTTATGGAGAGCAGAGGAGACAAATCATAGCGGTTTTTGGAAGTGATAAACAGAGTAAAAGGCATAGATAGACAGGAGATATGTGAAAGTATAGAAGAAAAGGAATCTTTGAAATTTTATAAGGAATTAAAGACAGAATGGGGTAGGAAAAGATATATAGATCAATGTGACAAAACTGGAAGAGAAGGTATAGCATGTATGAGAGTAGGAATAATATATCTAAAAGGGTTGAGAAGTAACGAGGTAGGGATATGTGAATTTTGTGGAGATGAAGAGAGCACTGTTCATTACCTGATAGAATGTAAGGAGCTAACAAATTACAGGAGAAAAATATGGGATAAGAAATGAGACAGTGTGAGAAAAGACGTAGTGGTGTTACGTATTGTGACTTTGGTGTTTCGTGAAATGAAAAGCCCAATTGCACCACTCAAAAATGTTCTTTATTTCCACCGAATTACAATCGGAGCACTTGCCGATTACACAGAATTACGTAATGCACACAATTACAGTTCACCAGTTCATCTGTCGCAGGTCCACTGCACGCAGTTACGTACACTCCTCCGATGCACCTACACAGTCCGTTCCCTCACTGGGCGCTCCTCACGCTGGTCGCCAAGAACTGAACTCACTCGCCAACTGCAGCCCCTTTTTATAGGGATATCGCTCTTTCTCGAAGTCTCGCGATTCGGTGAATCATCCTGTAGGTTCTAGACATCAAGGAGGGGGGAAAGAGATGGCTACTGATGATTTTCCAAGCACCCCCCTCGTTACCGCTACAAGAGAGATGGGTAGGCGTGGCCGAATGTTTCCCTTCTGCTGCTGCTACCCTGCTGCCGGCCGGTTCTATCGGGAGTTCCGACGTTCGGGAGACAGTATGTTAACGGGGACGGGAGAAAAGAAAAAGAGATGTATAGGAGAATTCTTATATAAGTTAAGAGAAAAGTGGATTAGGGTAAAAGAAGCGAAGGTCAAGAAGAAATGACACCAAGTGCTCAGGAAAACCAAGGGCTTATGGTCAGGTGACCTGAGTCAGCAGGTAAATCTTAGGTCAGCAATTTTCATATATTTGTACAGGATGTATAATAAGTGCATGTACGATGTTAAAGTTATTGTAGTAAAAATTTAATGGAAACTGTACAAATAAATGTGAATATCAATACTAAGGCTATTGTGACTTTGTGGGTTCGTGAAATCAAAAGTCCAAGTTACAAACACAAAAAATTGTACTTTATTTCCGTAGAAATACGCTTCGTACACATACACAATACAACATACAAGCTCAACAAACACAGCCGCTTACCGCACGCGTTCAATTACCGACTGACTGTCTTTCGCTCGCTCGCTCGTGCTGGCTGGCTGTATACAGCCAGAAGGTTTTTGCTGCGTGCCCTCCCATTAAGGGTTTTACCGCAGGTAGGATTTAGAATTGAAATTTGTAGGATGAAGGTGATGTAGGTTTTTGATTGGGAGTAAATTTAAAGGTTACCGAAGTACCTTCGGGTTGATGGGGAGGATACAGTACTAGCACCCGGTTTGTTTTTGTTTAATTTTAGTTTTAATTTTAGTTGGGGAGAAATTTAGATGCCAAACAACTTGGAAGAATTATGAGGAGCTCAGCTTTAGCTGCTGATAGGGTTAGCTCCTGGGTTATCTAGGGTGCCCGCATGCCATACGGGGGACCCGATGAAGTCTAGATCGGCGTCTAGTGGGGTCATAATTTCCCAATGATCTGAAAAGGGCGGTTCTATGAGATGGTAAACTTGCGTATAATTTTGAAGCCCGGCGCCTAAATTCATCCTCCACGTATGGAAGACCCGATGCTTCGTGGAGCAACCTGGAAGGGATATAACGTCCCACAGAATAAATAGACCGCAGTCCTTTATTCTGTGCACGTTGAAGCCATGCTAAACAGCTGTCTGTGGCCATGCCCCAGATCGCGCAGGCATATAGCATCACCGGGATTACCAGCGCTCGGAAGAGATACAACTTCATGCGGACTGGCATCGAGGTCGACCCCAGCATTGGGTACAGGGAAGCAATTGCTCCCTGTACCTTCGCCGAAAGGTCCCTGATGTGTCGGCGAAAAGTTAGACCTCTGTCCAAGTTTACTCCTAGGTACTGGACAGAGTTAGACCACTCTATCCTTCGACCTCGGTAGCTGAAATTGGGGCAGTCTGCGGGGGTGTGGCGCTTTGTGAAAAGTATGGCGTGGCTTTTGTCCGAATTTACGGACATCCGCCAACGCTGGCACCACTGTTGTGTTAGGCGGAGATGTCTTTGAATGGGGTTGAAGGCTCTGAGGATGTGTTTGTCCTTGCAGAACAGAAACACGTCGTCAGCCTATTGTGCCATTACGACTCGTGGTTCTGTGGGGAAATCTGCCATAAAGACGTTGAAGAGGGTGGGGGATAGCACAGAGCCTTCGGGGACTCCGCCTCTCACTGGCCTTAGTGTTGATGTATTCCCCGTGACTGTGACTTTGAATGTGCGATGACGCAAGGAGCTGTGTAGAATGTTGATCATTTGTGACTGTCTTTGGCAGGCCGGCTGCCTTTTTATAGTTTTTCTAACATTCCAGAAATTTCTCAAACAATCGAGACCGGCTAGAACAAAGGCAAACTCTTGCGAAATCCGTCTGCTCCCACCCACCATTTCGGCAAGCTTTTGTCTCCACACTGCACTGCCGTCTCTTTGATCTTGTTACCCGCGCTGCCTCCAATCAACAATGACCTGGCGACAATATGTTCCGACAAAACTTTTATGGAAATTATAATCTTTTGTTTTGAAACTCATGATTATTTCACTCGTGATCTAGACGCACATGAAAGAATGTAGTTCAACAGCGATCCTAAGTCACTCAAAGTGTATCGAAATATGTGTGATCTTGGCTTCCGGTGAAGGCCGCGTCATCTTGGTCGAAATTGCTGACGTTTCGCTCATCTTGTCGTGAGCTTCTTCTGGGCTCTTGTCCGCTCTTTGTCCGGTTGCTCCCGTTTATATACCGGTTGCGAATCTCTGCTGGTCCCGCCCCTTTGTCCCCGATTGGTTGCCTGTCTGCCAATGGACAAGATGAGCGAAACGTCGGCAATTTCAACCAAGATGACGCGGCCTTCACCGGAAGCCAAGATCACACATCAAGACACAGGCCGTGGAAGCCTACGCATCCATTTGTATCGAAATATCTTTAGCAAGTCAAATAAGAAGTTGTTCTCTCTCTCTCTCTCTCTCTCTCTCTCTCTCTCTCTCTCTCTCTCTCTCTCTCTCTCTCTCTCTCTCTCGACCATGCAAAGACATCGCAATTTCAACTTCTGATATCACCCAAAGTCTATCATATTCCCAAATACCTTAGATCCACAAGAAAATAAGCAGTAAGATAACGTTTATCTATATTAACATGAAGTAGAGAGAACAATACGAATTTGTAAGAAAGAATGGTTCGTGCAAGAGTAGAGAAAGTCAGTGAGTGCCTTTATAATTTGTAGAATACATTAAAACGAACATCATAAGTGCTGGATTGAAGAAGAGAAACAAGTGCCTGGCTTCTTGTTGACAGAGAGACAAGCTCTCACTGAACTACAGTTATTTGACGTGTGTTTACCTACGGTCGTCTGTGCCGTTACATCTCCTCGCTGTATAGGCAACCATCATACTAAGCCGGTACAACAGGTTACATAAATCTACTCCTGACATTCTGTAGCGCTCTCTGTCCTAGAAGAGGTTAAAGATTAAGCGTTTTATCCTGCTAATGAGAGTAAGCCTCCTAACCTCAAATCTGCAATATGTATTTCATATAGTTTCCTATAATTGGCCTAAAACTTCTACACAATATATCAGGGGGTGTTGTGAAGTTTTAATTATCACCATTTAAAAATGGGGTAGAGAGTTTGTGTTGATATTTGCTTGTTAGTTCTTCTCTACGTAGTCAGCAATCAGATTTACACATTTTTCCCAGCGTTTCTTGACCTTCCGAATACCTTGATTGTAGAAGTCTGCAGAATTCGCTTTAAACCACTCTTCCACTTTATTAATGACGTCATTTGTGTTCTCAAATCAGAGACCACGCAACGAATTTTTCATTTTCAGTAACAAGAAAAAGTCACTTGGTGCGAGATCGGGCGAATAAGGCGGATGTTGTAAAATCTCAAAGTCACATTCCTTTGTTTTGTCAACTGCAACTTGAGATGAATGAGCTGCTCTATTGTCAGAGAAAAGACGAACAACTTTGGAGAGCATACCGCGTCGTTTATTAATCAGAGTTGCTCGTAACTTGTCCAGAAGATTGCAGTAGTATCTGCCAGTGATGGTTTGACCCTTGGTAAGATAATCTGTAAGGATGACTCCACAACAGTCACAGAAAACTGAAAGCATGACCTTCCCAGCTGACTTTTACACTTTTTTCTTTTTGTGAGGGGGGAAATCGGCATGTTTCCATTCCATGCTTATGGTTTTTTGTCCCTTGATCATACTGATAGATCCAGGATTCAACCATGGTTACCACACGTTCAAAAACTCATATTCATCCTGTTCCAACAGCATCAACATCTGTCTTGAAAGGTGACGCCGTGTTAGCTTTTGGAAAGGGGTTATCAAACGTGGAACCCACCGTGCAGACACCTTAGACATGTGCAGTTCGTCCACACACTACCATAACTAAGATGTGTCTCATTCATGATCATTTGGATGGTTGCTCGTCTGTCTTCCAGTATTAAACACTCCACTTTCTTCACTGTGACAGCTGACGGTCTACCAGCTCTTGGCTCATCTGTCAGGGACATGTGACCAGTTTGAAAATTCATTTTTCATCTCACAATAGTGTCATACGATGGGCAATCATTTCCATAAACAGCCGTCATCTTATCATGGATTTTCCGGGAAGTTTTTCCCTTCAAATGCAGGAACTTGATCACACTACGAGCCTCAATTTTCTCCAACTTACAGCTGTGTCACTTCTGGCACTGTCTGTGAAAAATCAAAAGGACTCAAATCACTGAAACTACCAACATTGTGTGCCGAGGGATCAATGATGACACTGAAAAATGTTCATCATTCTATCATACAAACTACTGTATTCTCATATTTCCTACCGACCGGAAGTGCTCAGGCGGTTTCGTCTGTGACTTGCATTCGGGAGGACAGGTTTCGATTCCCGTGACCGACCTACCTGACCCATGGCTTTTTTCGGGTTTTCCCCAGGTTTTCGAGGGAATGCTGGGTAGGTTAATCACATCCCCGAATTTCCTGTCCCTTCATGTCACATCATCTCTCATCTTGTGGTCTCTTTCAGTGCAGAAGTGTCGGTGGGTGTCTTGACCTTATATGGCAGGCTGATATGCCCTTGGTAAAACTTCCTGCTCCAGTAAGACGCTCTCCGGTCTACGGGTCGACCTGGTGGGCCGTTTTCGGACCGGAGTCAGGTGAGCTGCCAGTTATTCTGGCCTGCCAGGGAGTTTCAAGCTGGTTAAGTGTAGGGACCCTGCCCTCTGCACTGTCATGGCCACCCCCTGTCTCCTCTCACCTCATCGTTCATCCCGAGGGTGCCCCACTTGTAGCATAGGTGCAATACACCAAGTTTTTATCTCTTTGCCGAATCCCCATCAATAGCTTGGTCCAGTCCAGTTCCTATTCCCTTACACCAACAAGAAAATCAGCGACAACATAATGTTTAAGTAAATCAACATAAATTATATAGAGGAATACGCATTTATAGAAATAATATTTGTAAAATAGTAGAGAAGGTCATGTAAGTACAGCACGTTATATTTTAAAAGCATAAAACTGCAACTGCAACAGCATATAAGAAAATGTGTTTTAAAAATGAAATAACGACTCGTCCATTTAGTGCTGGGTACTGAGAGGAAATCTTCAGAAGGAACGATATGCATGATGTATAATTATACGCTGTATTTAATGCCCCAGGACTTAAGCTCTCATTTTGTGAGACTGAAGAAGTCAGTGATATTTTCTCTGTGATCCGAATTCTCTGGTACCACTATCTCCAACTTTCCATGTAATCTCAGTAAGTCGTGATCGTGTTCTGCTTCTCTGATCGTTATACCTCATTCTTCTCGTAATGTGTCACGTTTTGGGTGCTTCCTGAGCTCTCTAAAATAACAATCAAGTGACACGACTACAATATTACTGTATTTTGCAACTCAAATTTACTGATTACGTTGTTCATCCATAACCCACCAGGTTCTGCTTTTGAGGTCGACCTTTTCAGGATTTAAGTGATAATAATGGACAAACAGGAGGTTTATCTTGTTCTCAACTACACGAAAGATCGTAATGATATTGTTTTAGTAAATGGTCTGTAATTGTAATTATTTCTTGCTTTGGCTATTCTGCAAAATATTTGTTCCTGCCAAGATTTCGCCTGAATATATATGTTTTGAGACTTCCTGAATAAAGAGAGAAATAGAGAGGTTTGTGTGTGTATGTGTACGCATTTGTCTGAACAGATTAACCCAAAACCTAACTTATTGTTTAACCTAAACATCTTCCAAGGACGCAAAGGATCTACCACCTTAAACATGGAACACTTTCCGAAAATTTTATTTTATACAATTTTGAGTAAAACGCCTAATGCCTAAGATATCATTTTAGTCACATTAATGTGTTTAAGTCAGGTGGATATAAAGCCATTAATTGAATATTCATCAGTTGCTCGTATAGGATTAGTAGTTGGTGGATTAATAACATTAAATGTTTGAGGATATTATATAACTTTTGTATTTATAATTTCTCATGGGAGATGCACGAGAAATGTAGAGTGCAACTGAAACATTTAATGCCATAGCTGATATTTGAACCATGATCTCCCAATTCAAGCCTTGTAGATTTGTAGCTGCAGTAGTTTTGTAGATGAACGCACCCAAAGTTTAAAAAAAGAAATAAAACAGAGAAAAACAGCATTAAAGTTTTGCTATGTTGGAACTACAACTCACAATTTCGCCAGATTCATATTCTGCACGTTTTCCCCATCAACATCCTTCCTGTTTCGTTTTTCACTCTTTCTCTTCTTCCTAGACTCCATGGTCACTTGCTCTATGGTATTATTAATTATTTTGTTAAATTTGGTGGAGAGGGGTAGGCTGGTAAATTGAGCACAGCAGCAAATATTTTACCTTCCTTAATTCCCTTGCGAATGCTTCTCAAGCCATAACCAAACCTTACATTTACTTCTGTACCACTTTCAATAGTTCTGGATGTTTCAAATGTACATTCTTTATTATACTTTTGGCAACAGAGTGATAATCTAGCTAATAATCCATTTCTTTTATTGGTGTCTTCTGATGTGAAAACATTTTTCATTTTCACAAAATTACACTATACAAAGTTTCTATATGCACTAACTGAAAACGTGATGATCTAATATCATTATTTACTTTAGTTAAATTATCATCATTGCCATTATACAATGAAGAAACCAATTTTTTCCTTGAAGAACCAATTTTCACTTCACAATCATCGCCAATGTTTGAGGTTAGGTTTGAGCAAGTCAATATATTGTCATGTGTTACTACACTTTTTCCATTTTAGGGGTTGTAACTCTTTTATTATGTAATTGGGATTACTTAAACTGTTTATACTGGTTCCCATGACGATTTCTTACAACAAAATTATTGTTTCTTTCCATCTTGAAAACAGCATTAGTAATTCAAAACATACTAAACAAAGCATGGAAGAATTAACATCAGAAGCACAGATTAGTACTAATAGAATAAACAAGGACTTCCTTTCCTAATAAGGTTGTGCTCTTCAATAAGGTTACAACCAAGGAGAGAACACAGTTACAAATGGCTAATAGGGGGCGTGGCACACAGTGTAGCCTTTTCAAAATGACTTTATTTTGGACTTTTAAAACTATGGCACAGGAAAACAAATATCGTTAGTCACTTCTACAAACAGGAACCGGAATGCCGTTCGGGCTCCACTTTAAGAACTTTTTTTGTTGAGTTAAACGTTTCCGAGTTATTCCTTGTTATTGACTTGAAATTGATTTGAAGTTCTTAACAACTATAAATTTCCTAATTGCGGTTTCGTAATTCGATATGTTAATAAGAATTATTAGTAGTAAATCTTTAAGTTAAATTATTTTGTGTCTATATGGAAAGATGTAATACAAAATTAAATCTCGATTGACATGAAATGGATAGAAAGATAAGCGTTTATAGTAATGAGTGGAGGAAATCTAAGGCTAACACATCTAATTGTTTATTTACTATTAGTCGTAATAAATTTTGGCAAAAAGAGTATCAATATACCTTTATAGCAGGCACATAAATGATATAGAATGATGATATGCCACTGTATAGGGCTTGATATCACATAAGCTCACAAGAAATAAAAGAACATCACTTGAAGTGCATTCCCAAAGGAATGAAGTTAGAGTGCGAAGTATTTGATTATATATGAGACTTCGTCTGTTATCAGAGAAAGTAAAATTTACAATTTATATACAATGCTGCAGTGAGGTCTTTGTTGCTATTCAGTTGTTTTAATCAGTATACTTAGAAAAAGAATTTCTTATGTACTCCTCAAATGTGTGATTCTGCATCACGCTGCTGCGACATTTGAAGAAGAATTTAGTATATGGCGTTTTGTTCTATCCCAGGTTACAGGGTTTTCTGATAATACTTGAAGCACTTTTTTAACTTGGGTTCGTCGTATTTGTTTTCAATTTAAATCAAAATAATTGGATTTACCAATTAGAACATGTAAAGGATGGATCTCTTTCTTCCAATTCTCTAAAATGGACAAATCATCTCCTAAACTCAATTTAAAAAATGTAATACCTAAGCATTATTCAAAATAATTTTAAATTCCTAACATAGAACAAATAATAAAAAAAAACATTATTAACTCTTTGCCTTTCAGAGGCTGTAAAAGTAACTTACAACTTCAAAGAAGCAATGTTCTCATTCTTCAGCAATTATCAGGGTATTTATTGACTGGTATAATTTTTAAGTAAGCTAAGTGAAGATTGCTGTTCCGCTATTACAAATAACACTTGCCGTTGAGCTTGAAGCTGTGAGAGGTTTTACAGGTGGCCGAGTTGACGTGTACAACGAGGGTTATGTGTGAATGTTTATCTAACGGAAGATCCGTTGAGAAAACATGGGCGGTACTATTAAACCAATATTATGTGTCCCACTTGTTACTGAGCCCATCTCCATGGAATGCTCATGCCTAGGCAGTCCTCATTTCAGCAGTTGCGTGTTCAATCTGCTAAAACACGTCTCTCTTGGAAACTGTTCAACATGTCAGACTGAAATCTTTACAGCGTATAGATGAATACCTTGACACCAAAATTAAATGTTGAGATCAATAACTGTATGAAGAGTTAATTAAATATATGATCCTTAGAGTGCCTTGTAAGTGTCTTGTACAATCTGATTAAAAGCTCCAGGGCAAGGAACCTAGGGCTAAATGCTCTAGGGATAAACCACGAATAACGCCAAATAAAACCTATTTCTATGGATGCTTACCTTTATTAACTTGAAGTTAATAAAAGTATATGCTGTTTAAGAACAATTTTTGAAGAATTGCTAGAGTAAATCATGTAGATATAACCTAGTCATATATTTTTCTAGAAAAGTTTCAAAGATGGAGTGGACCTAACAGAAGGTCAGTCAGTGAGCAGAGAAGGTATCCTTACACCAGTAAATATTTAAAGAAAAATGAAATTCTGAAGAGTACTCAAAATAAATGGCAACATCCACTGGACCAACAGACGATATATTCAGCAACATTTTACTTTACCCTTGATAATCAAAATAAATTCCTAAAAAATATCATTATTATAAAAATAAAACCAAATTTCACATTTCTGAGGCACGAAAGGCAATTGTGCACTCCAAAAGTAGTACACGTTATTAAAAAATGTTGATATTCAGTATTTTTTTCTCGATAGTCTGTAGTTTTAATTATAATCTCTGATCTTCTTGGTAGAGAATGGATGATGGATGATGGATGCTGGTAGAGAATGAAAGTTAAATCATATCTGTGTTAAGTATTTTGTTCCAATCTTCAACAACAGCAGTTTTAAATGTTCCTTTGTTGAAACGGTTCATTTATTTATGGATCTTCCCAGGATGTGTACGTACCCGTGCTTGATAAACAAATACCTGGCGACTGGGGTAGGGTATGAAGTTACTTAGGAACCCTATTCGCAGATTAAGCTCAGTACGCTTTCTACCATAAACATCCAGTCTTCTTGGAGGCCTATTTTCCCCATAACCTACGATATACTTCCTATAACCCATTATTCCATCGATAATTTTGTCGCCAGGTCATTGTTGATTGGAGGCAGCGCGGGTAACAAGATCGAAGAGACGGCAGTGCAGTGTGGAGATGGAGGCTGGACAAGATGGTGGGCGGGAACAGACGGATTTGGCAAGAGTTCGCCTTTGTTCTAGCCGGTCTCGATTGTTTGAGAAATTTCTGGTGTGTTAGAAATCGATAAAAAGGCAGCCTGCCTGAAAAGAGACAATCAGTCGGTAATTGAACGCGTGCGAGTAAGCAGCTGTATTGGTTGACCTGTATGTTACATTGTGTATGTGTACGAAGTTTATTTCTACGGTAATAAAGTGCAATTTTTTGTGTTTGTAACCTGGACTTTTTATTTCACGAACCCACAAAGTCACAACATGAAGCTTATCAAGACCTGACACGCTGAACCAACCTCAAACAAGGACGGATACTCCACCATGTTTCACTGTGGGAATTAATTTCTTTTTTCCTTTTATTTGGCTCCAGTTTTGAGTTTGATTTCCTCCACACTTTGCGGCTGCAGTCCGAGCCAAACACTTTAAACAGGCTTTCACTTTTGCCCAAAGTCTACTATCTTCTCAGTTAGTTTTAAGCGAATTCTATGATTTCTTTCCTGTTCTGTGAGCCGATTTAGAACTTACTCTTTGGTACCCTGCCCTGATTGTTGCAAACAGATCCTATGGTGCTTGTTGAAGCAGTAATGGCTGCACTCTGAAACTCAGCAACAATCTGGGAAACAGTCATTCAGGGATTATTTTATTGCAATCAAGAATATTTCTCTCAACTATAACCATGAGGATTTTACGCCGATCACTTCTAGGTTGGAAATTAATTGTTCTTTCACACTGGCCGTGTGCAGGCTAAATTGTGGTTCAAATCCCGGCTATGGCATTGAATTTTTCGGTCTGACTCTACGTTTCCACAATTTAGCCTACACACGGCCAATGTGAAAGAACAATTAATTTCCATTAATTGACCTAATAGTGGTTAACTATAAAGTCCGGGCCTTAAAGTACTTACATGTTGTAAGTCGCCATTAAGGTAGTTGTCTCATGTGTTTATGAGAGCTCCAAAGTGGTTTACCGGGAAAATACGATTCAGTTGGAGAATTTAATGTCACATCGGCACGTTGGCCATAGTAGCTCAATGGTAGAGCGGCTGGACGGAAACCAGAATATCCGTGGTTCAAATCCCGGCTATGGCATTGAATTGTTCGGTCTGACTCTAAGTTTCCACACTTCTAGGTTTGTTTAGGACAGATTTCCTGACTTCTACCCTGTCAGTTGACCATTGTCTCCCATCTATCTGTGATATTTCTGAGAGGGTTTTGTGATTATTGTGCAGTCTAATTATAAATTTTCTCTCTTCTATAAGTTGTTTCGTTCCTTTTTCGATCTATTTTAGTTTATTCCGCGACAAACTTTGCTTTATACCAATCTGTTCATGCAGGTCACTTGCTGTGAGACAAAGGTAGAAAGAAGCAACAGGTAGTATGTAACATAACCACTATTTTTACTGTACGTAATTCCCTTTTGTGCATATATATATATATAGTTTCTCCCTGAGCAATTCACAAATTAGCTTTGTTTTTATAGAAGTGACTTTATAACTTATTTTTATTTTTTAATAAATACAATCCTATTGAAGCTGGTACCTCCCAATGTAACAAACATGCTTTAAAATCCTTCAGAATATCAAGGCTCAAGAAGGCTCAGTGATGTAGGAATACTTTTTCCTTTCTCACTGTACTTTCCCCGTTCGAATCGAACCCTTAAAGAAATAGGTTAGCGTGTCATTTGGGAGGCTGCAGTATTTTAATAGCCTGCCTATTTTCATGCTTATTATTTTCTTTTTTCCATGTTCTGTTGAGTGAGTATTACAAAACAAAAGAAAATCATGTCGTCAAAACACTTCGTGACCATAACAGACTCTCTAGCCGCGGTGTAGCCTCACGCAAAACAAAACAAAACCATCTAAAATTGGAATTTCAACGAAGCCTTGCCCAGTTCTCTTTGATAAACGTTAAAAGAAGGTTATAATTATCTCTGAAAAGCTCTTGGCACAACCAAATTGCGAAATTACTTTATTTTCTGCAGTTTTCTTTGTTGCATTTGCCCATTCTAACGGTATAGCATTTCATGGACAAGACTTGCATGAGAAGACAATGAGGGCAAAGCAAGTTGAAATTTCAAGGCGTTTTTTGAATGATACGGTTATTTTTTTTTTCTATTTTTACTTTTGAAATAACTCTGGATACTTGAGGCACAGGACTGCAATTAGTATATTACCAGTGTGAATAAAATGTGGATGCATATTTAAACTTTTTCGAAATTTACTGACACTTAACGATAGTTTAGACTCGAAACTTAAAATATATGTTATTTGACAATCATTTTACAACTTAAATATATATCTGACAACAATCGGAATGACATGACTCCGTGATAACGTGACAGACTTACATTCTTGAGGTGTTTCGTGGTACCAAGCACTATTATTTCCATTTAACTTCGTTTCCTATTTTTCTGGACAGCCCCAGTAGTTGGTTGGGGCTTCGAGAATGGAAGAGTTAAGGACTTCGAAACGTCGATGTGACTATCTACCTGCGGATAATGAATCTCACAGAAGCTATTCATGTCTGCGAAAATGCAGTTTGACATATTTCATACTTCGTATAACATTGATTTTAAGTGATACTTGCAAAACGAAGAAATAATGTCTGATGGACGAAGTACTTCTTCTTTCTCTGTTTACTCTCCTGTTAAAAAGAACTTAGCCCCAGGACTTACGAGTCAGCAACTGGGATCAGATGCCAGACAAACTTTTGATCAGAGAGCCGTCAGAATGGATGGTCAGTCCGAAGAGAGGAAGAAGATGAAACAGAAGGCGATCGTAGAGGATTTGGTGGAATGAATGGCGGGGAAAATCTGGAGAATCCTCGTTGTCCACCAGAACTTCACATGCTGTGAGGCGGGTCTGACCAATCAGCCAAGGCGTTGCCTATTTTGCTAGTACATATTACCTTGGCGTGTGCGTTCTTCCATGGCTATACTGCACATGGAGTCTACTGTTACCGCTCGCGCATGTAAACAACTGCAGGTAGATGCAGCTTGACCTGACAGCCACTTCACTGCAGCAAACTTACAAATATAATAAACTATGCATTCTGGAATTGCCTTAAACGGTTACACATACTGCTACTTATTAACTATAATATAGTCACAGAGTGCATTACATTGGGTTATAATGTACATTAATAAATTATTAAATTGTGAAATTTCGACTCCTATCACTGAAACAGTTTTTAAACAATGAAAAACTTCTTTAGATGTCACATGATGTCAGAGCTGCAAATGTAAAGAAGTCTACTCCGTCGTCTGGCGTGTTTTCCTTCTTACTAATTATCATACGTTCACACATAGCTTGATAACCACTATCTTAGTTTAGAACGTTCTAGAATTTAGAGGTCACCTTTTCGATACCTGGCACAAGAGATATCCTATTAATTCGCAGAGTATTACGTCACGTTGTTTTCGACGTTTGCACATTTGATGGTCGTGCTGTACATCTCTGCGTCCAGCTAACCTATATGCATGCGAGCGCACATCGCTCCAGTCTTTATTAATCATATTTAGACACCAGCAACATCTTCCTCCATTCATGGTTTAGGCCAAGTGTCCTGCTCCTACCTTTTCTCTGCTTTGGTCGTCTAGGTTTACGTCATCTTCCTGGAACGATAGGATTATTTTGGTATCTCACACGAATTCATTCAATTTATATCTGTATTCGTTTGTTTTTTCATTTATTGCATGTATTTATGTAATCCATTTCTAATTTTTTTTTTTTTTTTATTTTATCTAGTTTTGTATATCCTAACAATAAACTGAGGAATGTCATTTCTGACGGCTGAATCTGATTTTTGAGGTTTTACCTCCGAATCTTGTCTAATTACGAGTTCGTCTGCATTTGCTAAAATGTTATTTTCATTTTCATTTCATTTCCTGTTAGACCAGCAACATCAAAACAAATATACATTATATGATAAAGCAATGTACCTACATTAAGTTTCATTAAAACGTTGTTCTCAACCTGAAGTATAAACAGGTAAAGTTGAGAGAACAATGGTAGATAGCAGGATGGGGGATAAGTTGATAAGCGGTTTTGATAGCGAAGCCAAGATTTCCTGTTATAAAAGTTGTTAACGGAACTGAACTGTGTTAGGTACTTATTGTTTCATTATAGGCGTTGCAAAACACGGCTGTCCTTGATTGATTCACGAAACGTTGCTCAACTGTTATCCACCATTTTTAAACAGTTGGCTTTCACCGGCAGAAGAGTAATTGTTATAACATGGATCCTTGATACCGTCGTGAATCTTCAAGGATGGTTCCAGTTAAGGTAGCACATGCATAGCGTAAATGAAGTACAGAGACTGTATGGTAGTACTTACTCTTCCTTGTTAAGGGTATGTATGACTGAAATTTTATGAAAATCGTGAAAATAACGACTTTTTTTATTTTAATTCTATATAATAATTTAGACATTCCCGATTGTGAAAAATGCATAATTTGCCTCCGGATGCCATTTTTAAATGCTTATTTAAATGTCGGCGGCCTTTAAACTCTGTCAGAGTCACGCCCTCTTTTGCCTACATCCACATTCTTTGTCTGTTTTCCGTTCTTATATTTTCAATTCAAGAAAAGAAAAATAAGGCTTTCAGACAAAATAGTTCCTAAAATGTTGCCAATATATCAGAGGCTGGCTTCTACAACATTACTAGAGAGGTGCAAAACAGGAAAAACACAGAATGCCAATGAATCTTTGCATCATGTCATATGGAATAAGTGCCCAAAGGAAGTTTTCATATCAAAACAAAAATTGGATCTTGCTGTTATTAAAAGCATCAGTGAGTTTAACATGGGTAGTGTTAAGTCATTTGGAGCTGCAGCGAAATATCAGAGGTGAAAGTGTAGTAGACTCAGCAAGGAAAACTTCAGTGCAGCAAGATCAGACTCGTATCCTGCAAAGCAAGAAGCGAAGTTGTGCAGAAGAAAAGCAACATCTAAAGAAGAAAAAGGTGGAAAAAGCAGCAACAGAGGAGAGGAAAAAGAAATCTGAGGGTCTAACCTATAAGCCTGGTGGATTTTAATGTGAGTTATGCAATCAAATCTTTAATCGCTGTTTTCTCAATGTTCATATTTTCAGCATTTTTCTTCCTGTAAAATGCTGCTTGCGATGCAGTTTTTGTACTACATTCATGAAAATTCCTACACAGGTTCAGAATATCATGAGGAATGGAAATTGCCCTAGGTTTTATTGTGAAATGTATATAAGCATATATTTTTAATTTTCAAACACAACACTTACAGTTTTTTAGACAAAAAAAGAATATTTGTAAATTAAAAAATTTTTGTGACCTAAACTAAAGGAGACACAGAAAAACCCAGAGCAATTTCAAAAAGTATGTGTATTATGAAGATAGGGTTAAAATATTAGACCAAAATTCAAAATATTTTGTCGCAAGGGACTTTTTTAGTGACATAACAAAAAACATACAAAATTTATCATAATTTCTAAACTGCTGGAGAAAAATGGTTTAAATTTAGGTTGTAACATGTTTACATTATACTACACCTATGGTGTAAATTTGAAAAAGCTAGCATTATTAGTTCAGAATTTGAAAATTTCAGTCATACATACCCTTAAGATAAACAAAAACATTCCAATTAAAATGTGTTCAAGGTTTTCTCGGGAAACAAGCCAGGTAAAAAGACCTGGGTGCGTACATCTCTCCCATTATCAGGATATTTTAATAAATTTTATAGTCACAAATGGATATAACACATATATAAACAAGGACAAAACACTGTCAAAATTCGCGTTACTGAACAAAAGACTGTTTCCAGTAAATTAAATGCCAGGTCAGAGGATGGCGTGAGTATAGAAAATTGATTGGGTCAAAGTAACGTAACTATTTAACTTGATGATCAACCTGTATAGATCTGTGATACTTAAGCCGACGGATTTCCATTTTAAGGCCGGTATTCAAGAAGAGCTGAACTGAAATCCAGTATGACGATTAAGAGTGCTCCTCTCGGAGGAAATGGCCAAAACCTCCTTAACTCTCTGCTCCCAGTAACTGTTGCATATTGCTAAGACGGTCTTCTCCCGAAAGTTGGCCCTATGGTCGTTATCAAAACAATGCTCTGTCAGTCCAGACTTCTCAGGTTGTATTAAACAAATGCTCCGTTCATGTTCATATATTCTGGTAGCGATGGTCCTTCCGGTTTGTCCTATATACGATACATAGGACCAAAGAACCTCCTATATACAGAGGCATTATTTTATTTATTACACTGCATGCTCCGTTACATCGTAACGCTACATGCATTCCTTAAACTTATTACAACTAGTTGTAGTAATTACAATTTTTACAAGTGTTACAAGTTCTCATTATATGATACAATTTTTTGGTTGTGCTTTTACATTTTTTCAAAGTCTATTTTGTTTATGAATTTTAAAAATTGTTTTTGGTAGTACTTGATTAGATCACTGTTTGTTGCCGGCCACTGTCCCCCCCTCAGTCTAATGTTTTGTTTGAGTTCTAGTCTTTCACTGTTCAGAAGAGGACAGTTGTATATTAAATGATCCGCTGTTTGGTTTTGTAGTTCACATTTGCACATTGCACTTTCCGATATTTTTAATCTGTTGTAGTTGTCCCTTGTCTTCCCATGTCCAGTTAGGATGGCGGTAGTCTCTCCGTTGAGTGGGATACCTATTTTTAGTCGTTCTTGCACAGAAGGGAAGAACTTTTTGCTGATTCTTCCTTTTGTTGTTGTTCTCCCATTGGTCTTGCCACCTTCGCAGTCCTTTCTCTTCTGCCTCCTTGATTATGTGTGTCCTAGGTATCCCGCTGTAGATAATCTCCCCATTGTCTTCCTGTGCAGCCTCCTTTGCCGTCTGGTCTGCTATTTCGTTCCCGCGTAGTCCCGCGTGTGCCTTTACCCATTTTATGTGGATGGTCCAGCCGTTGTCCTGCAGATGCTTGAACTTGGCCTTTATCTCTTCTATTATTTTGCTTTGGATTTGACTGTTCTTAAGAAGGTCTACTGTAATCTGGCTGTCCGTGTTCACTACGCCTAATTTATTTCCCACTGTAAGCTCTAAGCTGTTATCGGCCATTGCTCGAAGTCCCTCGAGAATTGCTATCTGTTCGGCTTGGTTATTGGAGCAGCACTCACCGAGTTTATACTTGAGCCTTTTAGCGTCTTCCTCATTTTGGAAAATTACTGCTGCTGCTTCGACTTTTCCGTTTATCTTGCTTCCGTCGGTATAAATCTCTATGTTGTACTGTATGTCTTCCTGTGCTTCTTGAACACGCATTCTCTCTGAAGATGTCACCACTCGCTTAGTTTCGGGACTTCTTCTGTTAATGTCGATTTTTCATTTTTGAATTTATGCATCTCTAGTATTTCCTGAATCTTTATATTTATTGGCTTGATTGCTGCCAAAACACAGGACTTCCGGGTAACCTCACCCCGCTATGATGATCGGATCAATTTCTCAGGTGGAGGCACCGAGAGGGCGGTGTCCAGTGCCTCCAATGATGGTGTGATAGTGAAGAAGACGTGAGGCGAGAGGACCTACAGCTTATACCGTGAACCCCGAACCATGTTGGGCATAGAGGACACTTTACATGTGCTAGACGGGCCGACTTAAATTTGCCACCGTAGAGCTCGGAAACCAACTCGGGAACCTCTGCACGGGGGCCGGAAACAAAACCACAGCGCTACCCCAGTGTTGGTCGTATAAAATTCCTTTCTCTTTGCATGGTCAAAGGATATAAAAGATGAGTAACGACTTCCCATTTAAGATAGGTGTAGATATTCAAAATTCATTGAAAGTGGCTAACTAAAAATACA
This sequence comes from Mantis religiosa, assembly GCA_030765055.1. NCBI lineage: Eukaryota > Metazoa > Arthropoda > Insecta > Mantodea > Mantidae > Mantis > Mantis religiosa. Next base: position 11,599,234 of record CM060958.1, read on the forward strand.
TTTGGCATACATTTCACATTGTGTTTAAGAAAAGCGATCCAGAAAGACGAGTACTTCAGGGCTAATTAGCAGAAAATTCAAGATGTACATTTCATCTGACAGTGAAATATCTTTAATATATAGCATTTCAGAAACAGAAGGTTTTGTAAAATTGTACGTGTAAAGATCTTTATACGCATTCCGGAAAGACGCTATAGTTTAACCAACTATTCGTTTAGCACATACGCTGTTTAAAGGTTAATATTATGTATTTATATTTGCAAAACGCTAGATAAATTTATGGGCCTTACCGATATTATTACAACGTTCGTGAATTCCGCCCCAATGACCTTTATATCTGCGAAGGTTGCATACCTTCCCAAACCTAACCTCACTATTACTCATTGACAATACACCGACCTTCTAGTACCCTTTCTCCAGTTACATATTAACTAGAGAAAAAACGTAACACTCGCTGTGGTTTGGAATATGCAGCGATATTTTAATTTTAGTGACGGGAATTATTCTTACTATGCAGTACAAAAAGTTAAACGCCAGGTCAACCGTTAACTGGAAATCTCTGGGGCACTTATTGTATATTCCTAGAATAATTATTTAATAGTGTGGTTCTGAGGAGAAGTGTCAGATTTTAGTGTCTGCACCTACGACGGTACAAAATTCTCGGTTCCCACAGGAAAAATGTAATCTAAAAGTCTAAATGGCTAAGTTCTAACCAAAATTGATGACTTGTCATAAGCTAAGATTTTGCAAAAATCCTTTATCCTTCCCTTATTCCCTTATCCTGAAAGATGAATGTCTGGTAACTCTAAGCTCTATGTACCCTGTACTCATTTAAACATCATTTCATTCGTCGTCCGACATGACTTAACGTTGAAGGTTTTCTCTTATCCTGAAAGATGAATGTTTGGTAACTCTAAGCTCTGTGTACCCTGTACTCATTTGAACATCATTTCATTCATCGTCCGATATGACTTAACGTTGAAGGTTTTCTCTTATCCTGAAAGATGAATGTTTGGTAACTCTAAGCTCTGTGTACCCTGTACTCATTTGAACATAATTTCATTCATCGTCCGATATGACTTAACGTTGAAGGTTTTCTCTTATCCTGAAAGACGAATGTCTGGTATCTCTGAGTTCTGTGTACCCTGTACTCATTTGAAGATCATTTCATTCAATATCCGATATGACTTAACGTTGGAGGTTTTCTCTTATCCTGAAAGACGAATGTCTGGTAACTCTGAGCTCTATGTACCCTGTACTCATTTGAACATCGTTTCATTCATCGTCCGATATGACTTAACGTTGGAGGTTTTCTCTTATCCTGAAAGACGAATGTCTGGTATCTCTGAGCTCTGTGTACCCTGTACTCATTTGAAGATCATTTCATTCAATGTCCTATATGACTTAACGTTGGAGGTTTTCCCTTATCCTGAAAGACAAATGTCTGGTAACTCTGAGCTCTATGTACTCTGTACTCATTTGAACATCATTTCATTCGTCGTCCGATATGACTTAACGTTGGAGGTTTTCCCTTATCCTGAAAGACGAATGTCTGGTATCTCTGAGCTCTGTGTACCCTGTACTCATTTGAAGATCATTTCATTCAATGTCCTATATGACTTAACGTTGAAGGTTTTCTCTTATCCTGAAAGATGAATGTCTGGTAACTCTAAGCTCTATGTAACCTGTATTCATTTGAACATCATTTCATTCGTCGTCCGATATGACTTAACGTTGGAGGTTTTCTCTTATCCTGAAAGATGAATGTCTTGTAACTCTAAGCTCTATGTACCCTGTACTCATTTAAACATCATTTCATTCATCGTCCGATATGACTTAACGTTGGAGGTTTTCTCTTATCCTGAAAGATGAATGTCTGGTAACTCTAAGCTCTATGTACCTTGTACTCATTTGAACATCATTTCATTCATCGCCCGATATGACTTAACGTTAGAGGTTTTCCCTTATCCTGAAAGATGAATGTCTGATAACTCTAAGCTCTATGTACCTTGTACTCATTTAAACATCATTTCATTTATCGTCCGATATGACTTAACGTTGGTGGTTTTCTCTTATCCTGAAAGATGAATGTCTGGTAACTCTAAGCTCTATGTACCCTGTACTCATTTGAACATCATTTCATTCATCGTCCGATATGACTTAACGCTAGAGGTTTTCTCTCATCCTGAAAGATGAATGTCTGGTAACTCTAAGCTCTATGTACCCTGTACTCTTTTAAACATCATTTCATTCATCGTCCGATATGACTTAACGCTAGAGGTTTTCTCTCATCCTGAAAGATGAATGTCTGGTAACTCTAAGCTCTGTGTACCCTGTACTCATTTAAACATCATTTCATTCATCGTCCGTTATGACTTAACGTTGGAGGTTTTCTCTCATCCTGAAAGATGAATGTCTGGTAACTCTAAGCTCTGTGTACCCTGTACTTATTTAAACATCATTTCATTCATCGTCCGATATGACTTAACGTTGGAGGTTTTCTCTTATCCTGAAAGATGAATGTCTGGTAACTCTAAGCTCTATGCACCCTGTACTCATTTGAACATCATTTGATTCATCGTCAGATATGACTTAACATTGGAGGTTTTTCCTTATCCTGAAAGACGAATGTCTGGTAACTCTGAGGTCTGTGCACCCTGTACTCATTTGAAGATCATTTCATTCATCTTCCGATATGACTTAACGTTGAAGGACGTAAATTAAAAAAAAGGAGCATGACTCAAAAAGGAAAGTTTCTTTGAATTTCAACCCTAAATTTTGTCTTCAGAAGCATTCGTGGTTACGACGTGAAGATCAAGAAATCCTCACTAGACTAACCTCTACATAGAAAACTTTTCAAAAATTATTAACGATTTTGATTAGAAAATCACATAAGATATTTTAAGACAAATGATATGTGTATCTTAAATTTTTTGGGAATAGCCAGTGAGGTCGTCATTCGGAATACACTTTTTTATATTTTATAAACCGAAGACACATAAAAATAGAATGCAGTACGATTGCTATGATATTTGCTTCATTACTTATAGCCATTTCACGTTAAGACACTTTATAAGTGACTCTCGTTTAGTAGATGGCCTACATCTACGAAAATCAAATGGATTTCTATGTAAACTTTGCCGGGATTGCAAAGTAAGCCCGTGTGTAATACAGAATTCCCATTGGGTTGGAATTTCCTTCCTACCATTGGGTGAAATCGAATTGGTTGTTAGTTTGTTGGACGTACACATGTCACTCAGCGTAACGGGAAGGACGTCGGTGGGTGTAGTCGGAATTTGTTTTCCAAGGCCTGAACTGGTAGGTAGATGCTCACTTTGGACTCTTTCATCGACACCAAGGCCATCTAGAAAACAGCAATTACCAAGCCCGTTTCAACTTGTATACATATATTCATGATTGGTTGACTCACGGAATTCTGTACCTCAGAGGTTTGGAGTCGATGAAAACAGGAGAATGGCATGCGGTTCGACCTTCTCTCATCCCTGTACGCACCTGTGTGCTTTAACGTGCGTGCGTGCGTGAAGAAAATTATATCGTTTTTATGTTTATCATAGTCGAACATCTGTTCAGCCTGCATTTGGGTATTAGTATTTACTTAAATTTTTACAACTTCTACGAGGGTAGCTGATAAGTTCCGGGCCTGACCTGGAGATGCCACCACTGAGCCAGTTTCACGGATACCATCATACAGTTCAACTCTAGAATTGCTTGTATCCATACTTACAGACCAACAGCTTGATTAGTTTTAGAATGAGAGGTTTTTTGACAAGACAAGTGTAGAGTTTCCAAGAAAATGGAGGATTTGGAAAAAGGGGAAGTGATTAAATACTTCCATTTGAGAGACAACGTCTAAAGAAATCAAGTAGGAAATGGACAGTACATTGAAAGACTATGTCCCTTCATATACAATAATTAAAAGGTGGGTTGTAGAGTTTAAAATGGGACGTACGAGTACTAGTGATGAGCCTCGCTCTGTCCCTTCATATACAATAATTAAAAGGTTGGTTGTAGAGTTTATAATGGGACGTATGAGCACTAGTGATGAGCCTTGCTCTGTCCCTTCATATACAATAATTAAAAGGTTGGTTGTAGAGTTTAAAATGGGACGTACGAGCACTAGTGATGAGTCTCGCTCTGTCCCTTCATATACAATAATTAAAAGGTTCGTTGTAGAGTTTAAAATGGGACGTACGAGCACTAGTGATGAGCCTCACTCTGTCTCTTCATATACAATAATTAAAAGGTTGGTTGTAGAGTTTAAAATGGGACGCACGAGCACTAGTGATGAGCCTCACTCTGTCCCTTCATATACAATAATTAAAAGGTGAGTTGTAGAGTTTAAAATGGGACGCACGAGCACTAGTGATGAGCCTCACTCTGTCCCTTCATATACAATAATTAAAAGGTGGGTTGTAGAGTTTAAAATGGGACGTAAGAGTACTAGTGATGAGCCTCGCTCTGTACCTTCATATACAATAATTAAAAGGTTGGTTGTAGAGTTTAAAATGGGACGTACGAGCACTAGTGATGAGCCTCGCTCTGTACCTTCATATACAATAATTAAAAGGTTGGTTGTAGAGTTTAAATTGGGACGTAAGAGTACTAGTGATGAGCCTCGCTCTGTCCCTTCATATACAATAATTAAAACGTTGGTTGTAGAGTTTAAAATGGGACGTACGAGCACTAGTGATGAGCCTCGCTCTGTACCTTCATATACAATAATTAAAAGGTTGGTTGTAGAGTTTAAAATGGGACGTAAGAGCACTAGTGATGAGCCTCGCTCTGTCCCTTCATATACAATGATTAAAAGGTGAGTTTTAGAGTTTAAAATGGGACGTACGAGCACTAGTGATGAGCCTCGCTCTGTCCCTTCACATACAATAATTAAAAGGTTGGTTGTAGAGATTAAAATGGGACGTACGAGCACTTGTGATGAGCCTCGCACTGTGCCTTCATATACAATAATTAAAAGATTGGTTGTAGAGTTTAAAATGGGACGTACGAGAACTTGTGATGAGCCTCGCACTGTGCCTTCATATACAATAATTAAAAGATTGGTTGTAGAGTTTAAAATGGGACGTACGAGCACTTGTGATGAGCCTTGCACTGTGCCTTCACATACAATAATTAAAAGGTTGGTTGTAGAGTTTAAAATGGGACGTACGAGCACTTGTGATGAGCCTCGCACTGTGCCTTCATATACAATAATTAAAAGATTGGTTGTAGAGTTTAAAATGGGACGTACGAGTACTAGTGATGAGCCTCGCTCTGAGGTCCTGTGGAAGTCACAACTACAGAGATCATTGGGATGATTCATCGTTTAGTACTGGAAGACCGAGGATTACAGTTGTTTGAGATAAGAGAGGCTGTAAAAATATTAAAAGAACGTGAGGTAGTATTTTAAGTAACGTTTCGGGCTTTCACAAGGTCTGTACAAGATTAGTGCCACGTTTGTTGACATCTGATCAAAAGTTGCAAAGAAAAACTGTTTCCGTTAAGAAATTGGAACTCTACCATAAAAATCCCAGTGAATTTCTGAGATGCCTTATTACCATGGACAAAACTTGGATACATTACTACACTCTAGAAAGTAAATTACAGTCAAAACAGTGGATTGCACCAGGTGAATCAACTCCAAAGAAGACAAAGTCAATTTTGTCAGCTAACAAGGTTATGGTTAGCTTTTTCTTGGATGTACAGGAATTACTTTTATTGATTACTTGGAAAAAGTTAAAGGCATCACTGGCGACTACTACGCAAGCTAACTACAACGTTTGAGTGACGAAGTGAAAAGAAAAAGACCTCTTTTGTCAAAGTCTTGTTTCTTCACGATAACGCTCCGGCCCATCGTTCAGTCATTGCAATGGGAAAATGTAATAATTAAAGTTGGAATTCCTGAAAATTCCACCCTATTCGCCACATCTAGCACCCAGTAACTATCACCTGTTCCTGAACCTCAAAAATATCTTAGAGGAGGAAGATTTCACAGCAACGAGGAGCTCATTTTTCTATATATATTTTTTAGTTCAACCAACACCTTTCCTAAGGTGCTGCATGATTTTCAGGAAAGTCAGCCCATTCTAGTCCATCTTTTTCGTTTTGTTCTATTTTTATTTTATTCACCAAAGGGTACGAGTTCATGGTGTTTCCAATACATACTTATAATTTAGGTAATGGTCAAGGATTTTGTCGTTTATTTAGAGTTGTGTGGATTTCCAATCATTGGGTAAAAAGGAGGGAGTTTAGGGGTAACGGAAGATTCGGTAGTGTCTTGCGTGTCTCAAAACATACACAATTTATTTTTCACTTCAATTACAACTGTAAGGGAGCTGAAATCGGGTGATGCAAGGCTCCATGGAACCACAAAGGCCAGAAGCGATTGGCTTCCAGCGTCATAGATGCGGTAAACAGCTATTTTGTGGACCATGATAAATCGTACAACAGAGATGATTTAATTAAATTAAAACAATTATATGACAAATTTATTACCCTTGCTGGAGATTATGTTGAGAAGTGGAGAAAAAAATACTTTTTTTTTAAAGCGAGGTCCGGGATTTATTAGCCGACTCTCATACATTCGTCACAAAACCCTTCTTTCAAAATTCTGTTTTGGATCCAAGGAGCTTAGAAAAGCATATTTCTTCATATTTAAGTTTGATTTATGAGTCACTATGTTTACACTCAGTCTTCACTTACTTGTTGTTGTATAATTGAAACGTTTTCAAGATCATTCGATCTCATCCTCAGCTGTTTGGCGACTAGATGAAGCTTCGTCTTCTTCCACTACTACGGAGCTCCGATCACTCTGCCATCTGGTGTTAGGGGCACTAAGTTTTAGTACTTCATTTAATGCCGGGATTTCAAAATTTATAACTTTATCACGGTTTTTGTTTATGAATATTTTTTCCCAAATATCCAATTCTATGGGTGTACTTAAAGATTTTAACAGTTTAATGTTGTGGCCAATGTTGCGGTATTCTGTCCAAAAATGGTGTGAAACTGCAGATTTTTCTGTTTGTTTCAACTTAATGTTCCTCTGGTGTTCTTTTTGCCTGTTTAACAAGTTTCTCTTAGTTTTTCCTATGTAGCTTTTTTCACAGGTTTCACAATTAATCTGATAAATTCCTAATTTCAAATTGTTGGGGATTGTATTTTTCAGTGTTTTATTTAGCAGGTTCCTCAGACTAAATTTGTTTTGGGGTGCTAGTTTTATGTTTAGTCTTTTGAAGATTCGTTCAAATTTTCTAAAAGCCCATGGATGGTAGGTGAATTTTCTATATTGCCAATTTGTGTTTTTAAGTGGTGTGAGAGTGGTATTTTTTGATGTTATCTTCAGTTTTTCTTTTCTATTCATCATGTTCCTTATGATGGCTGGGTTGAATCCATTTAATACCGCTATGTCTTTTATGTGTTGCTGTTCTTTCAAAAATTCCTCCTTACTCAGTAGGATGTTGTATAGCCGGTGAATTAGACTTCTAAAGGCAGCTAGTTGATGTGAAACTGAGTTGTATTCATTTTTCTTTATGTAATTATCTATGTGTGTGGGCTTCCTGTATATTCCAAAATCTACACCATGACGATTTCTAGTTATCTTGAGGTCCAAAAAGGGTAGGGTGTTGTCTCTTTCTACTTCCATAGGAAGAGATGAGAGGATGAGAGGATGAGATCGAATGAGATCGAATGATCTTGAAAACGTTTCAATTATACAACAACAAGTAAGTGAAGTTTGAGTGTAAACATAGTGACTCATAAATTCAAACTTAAATATGAAGAATACTTCACTGTTAATAATGCTTCTGCTTTTAATATTTAAGCATATTTCTGTTTAAATATCTTATTTAAATGTTGGATGGTCTCCAATTCTTCCGTATACCTCAACTTTGATGTCTTCATACAACAAATAATTAAGTTTTCAATCACCTGTCAAAGTATACGTAGATATCCTGAGGTGATTTAGTGTTTTAGTCAGAGATGGCCATGAATTTTTAGAACCTGAAGTCACGCAAGTGATTTGACATAACAGCAATAGAATTAGATAATTTTTGGCAATAAATGACTCGACCTTCACACGCCAAGTGTAATACTTAATTGGAGCAACAACGGACACGTAAAATAAAGTGTCCAGCAATTATAATTTCCTTGTGTTGCAAGAAAGCTGAGAAGGTCAGAGGTGAGCAGAATGATTGCCTTTACCTTGGGACAGCATGGCGCTGTTGAATGATAGCTGAAAACAGGTACAGCTAATTGTATGGTACAATAATAGAAACCTGCACATTACCACTTCACTAAATAAAACCGGTCGTATTCGTCATGATTCGTCACTATTAGGTGAAAAAATATGTGTACCAGAGCTTTAATCCAATTGTTATGTTTTGAGGTTCTCTGTGTAAGATTTACTACCATGTTCTCACTGTAAAGGAGTGATAGCCGTGTTGGGGAAATTCTCTCAAAACTTCTGCTTGATATACAGAGTAATGTCAGATTCGTGTATGAAATGCTATATTTATTTGGGATTTTCATTTTGTGTTATACTTATTTTTAGATAAACACAATGACAGGAATATGTATGCACACAGAACTCAAAATCGCTTTAGAGTTTACCTAATGTAGAGCAATTAAAATACCAGCAGATTGATAAAATTTGAGGGGAACGAAGAAAAGATTGAAAAATACAATGATATTCGGGTTAAATAGATACTAAATAAAGAACTGTAGGAGGTGCTTTGGATAATCATGTTCCTGGGCGCATTACTTCTGTTCCAATAAAAGAAACCTAATTGGTTCACTATCAGGTAGACAGAACAAAGCTGTTCTCCTTCACTTGGTAAACAAAAAAACAAATGACAAGGTCATGTAGCCGCATGCATTTGATTTGCTCTACAAACTGAGAGTTTTCGTACTGAAACCGAAGCACTTTCCAAACCAGAACAAATTAAACTCAAGGATTAAGTCTCCTCTGAACAGATCGGAGCTAAACGTTATCTTAACCTTCTGAGTTGCCCAAGATAAACTGTAAATGTCGCTGATTTTTCGATATTCGTGAATCCATCGTGAGCAGATACTCCTGCTCTCTTAATTCTGAATTCGTTTTACAAACAAACGTTATCTGGGTAAGGTTTTTCCTTATCCTCAAAGATGAATGTCTGGCAACTCTAAGCTCTATGCACCCTGTACTCATTTGAACATCATTTCATTCATCGTCCGATATGACATAACTTTGTAGGTTTTCCCTATCCTCAAAGATGAATGTCTGGTAACTGTAAGCTCTATGTACCCTGTACTCATTTGAACATCATTTCATTCATCGTCCGATATGACTTAACGTTGGAGGTTTCCTCTTATCCTGAAAGATGAATGTCTGGTAACTGTAAGCTCTATGTACCCTGTACTCATTTGAACATCATTTCATTCATCGTCCGATATGACTTAACGTTGTAGGTTTTCCCTTACCCTGAAAGATGAATGTCTGGTAACTCTAAGCTCTATGTACCCTGTACTCATTTGAACATCATTCCATTCATCGTCCGATATGACTTAACGTTGTAGGTTTTCCCTTACCCTGAAAGATGAATGTCTGGTAACTCTAAGCTCTATGTACCCTGTACTCATTTGAACATCATTCCATTCATCGTCCGATATGACTTAACGTTGGAGGTTTTCCCTTACCCTAAAAGATGAATGTCTGGTAACTGTAAGCTCTATGTACCCTGTACTCATTTGAACATCATTTCATTCATCCTCCGATATGACTTAACGTTGGAGATTTTCTCTTATCCTGAAAGACGAATGTCTGGTAACTCTAAGCTCTATGTACCCTGTACTCATTGAACATCATTTCATTCATCGTCCGATATGACTTAACGTTGTAGGTTTTCCCTTACCCTGAAAGATGAATGTCTGGTAACTGTAAGCTCTATGTACCCTGTACTCATTTGAACATCATTTCATTCATCCTCCGATATGACTTAACGTTGGAGATTTTCTCTTATCCTGAAAGATGAATGTCTGGTAACTCTAAGCTCTACGTGCCCTATGCTCATTTGAACATCATTTCATTCATCGTCGGATATGACTTAACGTTGTAGGTTTTCCCTTATCCTGAAAGATGAATATCTGGCAACTCTAAGCTCTATGTGCCCTATACTCATTGAACATCATTTCATTCATCGTCCGATATGAGTTAACGTTGGAGGTTTTCTCTTATCCTGAAAGATGAATGTCTGGTAACTCTAAGCTCTATGTACCCTGTACTCATTTGAGCATCATTTCATTCATCGTCCGATATCACTTAACATTGGAGGTTTTCTCTTATCCTGAAAGATGAATGTCTGGTGACTCTAAGCTCTATGTACCCTGTACTCATTTGAGCATCATTTCATTCATTGTCCGATATGACAACGTTGGAGGTTTTCTCTTATCCTGAAAGACGAATGCCTGGTAACTTTAAGCTCTATGTACCCTGTACTAATTTGAACATCATTTCATTCATCGTCTGATATGACTTAACGTTGGAAGTTTTCTCTTATCCTGAACGATGAATATCTGGTAACTCTAAGCTCTATGTACCCTGTACTCATTTGAACATCATTTCATTCATCGTCCGATATGACAACGTTGGAGGTTTTCTCTTATCCTTAAGGATCAATGTCTGGTAACTCTAAGCTATATGTTCCCTGTACTCATTTGAACATCATTTCATTCATCGTCCGATATGACTTAACGTTGGAGGTTTTCTCTTATACTGAAAGATGAATATCTGGTAACTCTAAGCTCTATGTACCCTGGACTCATTTGAACATCATTTCATTCATCGTCCGATATGACTTAACGTTGGAGGTTTTCTCTTATCCTGAAAGATGAATGTCTGGTAACTCTAAGCTCTATGTACCCTGCACTCATTTGAACATAATTTCATTCATCGTCCGATATGGCTTAACGATGGAGGTTTTCTCTTATGCTGAAAGATGAATGTCTGGTAACTCTAAGCTCTATGTACCCTGCACTCATTTGAACATAATTTCATTCATTGTCCGATATGACAACGTTGGAGGTTTTCTCTTATCCTGAAAAATGAATGTCTGGTAACTCTAAGCTCTATGTACCCTGCACTCATTTGAACATAATTTCATTCATCGTCCGATATGGCTTAACGATGGAGGTTTTCTCTTATGCTGAAAGATGAATGTCTGGTAACTCTAAGCTCTATGTACCCTGCACTCATTTGAACATAATTTCATTCATCGTCCGATATGACTTAACGTTGGAGGTTTTCTCTTATCCTGAAAGATGAATGTCTGGTAACTCTAAGCTCTATGTACCCTGTACTCATTTGAACATCATTTCATTCATCGTCCGATATGACTTAACGTTGTAGGTTTTCTCTTATCCTGAAAGATGAATATCTGGTAACTCTAAGCTCTATGTACCCTGTACTCATTTGAACATCATTTCATTCATCGGCTCATATGACAACGCTGGAGGTCGTAAATTAAAAAAATACATACCTTAAAGTACACTTGAAGGGAATAGAAGGAACATAACGATAAGAGTGTTATATTAGATGAGAAACCAAGTTGGTATTGAGCTACTGACCCGGGAAAAACCTGAAGGCGCATGGTCAAAGTGCGAGGTCGAATTGTAATGATCCCTGGACCTTCCGAATGCAGCCTTGCACACTGCCGCTGAGCCATCTAGTAACTCTGTGACACTTTTGTATTCTTTTTATTTGTAATAATATTTGAAGTATCACTATATCATTAAATCTTGAGTATATAAGATCGCCGTGATCCTGCCTCTGTAACCCTGAAACTGTTATTTGCCGTTACTCTTATATAACCGGAACAGGTTTGCATCGACTCCCATTTCAACATGCAGTATCTTTCAGTTTCTTCAACAGGTAAAGGTTTCGGAGAAATCAGGTTTACACAACTCATAGTTAATAGAGAAAGTAGCAGCCACCACTCCCCTTTACTTGTCAGTGTGGAAATGAAATTAAGAGACCATAAATGACATTATAATATCTCCCACACATTGGCATTTGCTAAATTTGAGTGACTGTTGGCAAACACAAACCCCGCTGTGGTTGAGGTTACGTCTCTCCTTCTAAGAATGACAGAGCAAAGCATTTGGAACAAATTCTCCGTCCTTTAAGTAGGGCATTGTGGTAAATGTGCACAATTCAGACTTTTACAATAAGACAATGATGTCGCCTAGCACGTTTAAATAGAACTACATACCTTTTCCTTTTTAATGTTCCATTTATACGTCTAAGATGATGTATTTATTATCTTTGGAACAATTGCAATCGTTAATGATGTTCACTTGTATTCATTGTTAATATTTGGGTTGTTATTACTTTAGGTTATTACCATAGACCACGTTGGTGATTTTTAAGTTATTTTTCCCTCACTATTTAGAAAACTTCAAGACGTAATAAGACAATATCTTAGAGTCGCATATTCATGCCGCAGAAGACTCTTGAATGCACTCATGGTTTTGAAGATGTGAAAGACATACATTCAATATTACAGGAAAATCACCTTATAACCTTCTGCATTAGCATCTATGTTGTGCGCTCCAATGGCGTCATGTTTTTAGACAGTTGATAGTAAAAGTGGGACTTTTACTAGTTTAAATATTCTGTGTTCACTTTCGCGTAGTGCTCAAAAGTTTTTAACATTCGGTAGTGCCAACTTTTAATTGCAAAATTGACAATCGCCTCATTCAAGAAGGCCATTTCTCAAAAGGTGATTAAGTTTGGAAGAATTTGTAATATATTAACTAATTAAATCCTTGTTAGGTTATTTTCAACGTTTTAGTATTTCCATTGCCTCCCTTATGTAAAATGTTATGGTGTTCTGAAAGTTATGTTGACTACACTGGTGCTACGCAAGACAAATGAATATCATGACTATAAGAAAGGTACAACAATATCTTATATTTATATATAAACTACAGACGTGTGCAAATTATTACACTCAATAGTGAAATTTTTAACATATACCGTTTATTTTCTATTTATTTAACAGAAATAATATTACAATTTTTTCAACTCTTTAGTATTTTTTATGCATTCCTTTAGCCTATATTACCATTTTGATGTGTTTAGGCATGCTCTCTCCAAGGGTGGAGCACCTTCCTTTATTTCTTCATTTCTGTGCCAAATGCTTATCAGACCCACAATAAGCTGAACTTTTGTTGTCATTTTGAATTGTTTCAATCTCTGTTTAACAATACCCCACAGATTCTCTATTGGATTTAAATCAGGGCTATTCCCCGGCCATGGTAGTACTTTTACATTGTTTTCTTTAAGGAACTGGGTTACAGATTTTGCTCTATGGCAGGGAGCATTGTCATGCATGAACACAAAATCACCATTTGGAAAACATTCTTTACTTTGCGGAAGTAGTCATGTTTCTAGTACACTTTTATACTGTTTCTGCTCCATAGATCCCGCAACTATGTCTAATCTTCCAGATCCATGGACAGACATACAGCTCCAGACCATTTTTGATGTTGGTTGCATTACTCTTTGATCGACACACTGAGGGGAAAATGCTTCTTTATCTGTCCTCACATACTGGCTGCTCTCTTCACATACTTCAAACATGGATTAATCTGAGAAAATTACCTGAAACAATAAAATCCTCTATTAATATTAAACAGTTTTAAGTAATGGAATAAGAATATGCAAATATAAGCGACAGATGACAAACAAGTGGTTAGAAAGAATGTATGAAGCACTAGTGGAGATCTGGGGGGGGGGGGCGCAGAGGTAAACCAAACGTGGACCAAAACTACAGAAGGTTTTGTAAAGAGCTACTAGGCTTACCAAGTTCAGAAACTAGGGAAGTAGCTTTAGTAGAATTAGGAAATACAAGAAGACATGGAATAATAATGGAAAGAATAATAACATTCTGGTATAGGTACTTGGCCAAAGAAGAAATGGAAATTATGAAATTATGCATGAAACAGCAAGAAATATTAGAGAACTCAAATAGTTGGTGGGCAGAGATATGAGGAATTATGGGGAAAAATAGGAATGGGAGATATATGTAGATTAGAGGAAAGGAATACAAGGGATGTGGGTAAATTGGTAAAATACAGAATAGAAGATATAGAAAGACAGGAAATACGGGGAAGTCTAGAAAATATGAAAGCATTACAGCTTAGAAAACAAATAAATAAACTGGGGACGAGAAGCATGTGTAGATTACAGCAATAGGCAAGAGAGAGAAGGGTTAGCTTGGATGAGAACAGGAATAATATTTCTAAGAGGGATAGGAGGTAGGGAAAAGGGAATTTATGAATTGTGTGGTGGAAAAGGAAGCATAGAACGCTATGTAACAGAATGCGAGGAGGTTGCAATATGGAGAGAAAAGGTTTGGGAGGAAAAATGGGAGAAACTAGAGAAGAGGATAGTAGCTATAAAAATGATAACAGGAAAGGAGGAAAAGAAGGTAAGAAGTATTGGTGAGTTCTTGCAGAAAGTAAAAGAGAAATTGGCAAGAAATGTAAAGAATATAAGAAAGGAAGAAGAGGTTAAGAGCTTCCTGATTCATTCATTCGTATCACTGTTCTGTGTAAAGCCTGCATCATTAGTTTGGAAGTATGAACTCACAGTTCTGTCTGTTTCAGGAAATTTCTGATGCAATCATTGTGTTTCATTACAGTGTTTAGCGCCAGGATAATGGAATCACGTGTGAGAATTGTTGAATGTGCTATTATCTATGCAGGAAATTGTAATATGATGATTTCATAAAGATAAGAAGATGGAGATGTTCATAGTAATAAATTGCGATGTAATAGGAAGGAGAGAATCAACCCGGATACTTCCTCACGACCTGTTTGACATTTCTCACGCCACAAGAAGCCTTTCTCTCTTTGCTCAGGCTTAGTCAGGGATCACTGAGAGGAGTGGTCCACTGCCTCAGATATCAAAGAAAGTGTTTCTTGAGCGTGCGCCGTAACCATGTGGTATATCTGAGTCTAGCGTTCTCGGCATGCCACTAATCATTCCTGTAGCCGTATATGACAAGAGGATATCACTTAAACCCGTTCTTTCTCGGTAATTAATTCGAATACACCCAAAACAAGCCAAAAATCTATCAAGATTATATAGAAACCTATTGCTGGAAGTTTAGCTTAAGGGAAACAGGCCTGCAACTAAATATAGAAAAATACTTGATCGGAAAACAACTTATATACACTTATATACATGTTACATTTTGAAGTTTGACATATTGTTTTCAAAGTATACTCTTTAAGGCATTAACACAACAAATAAAGATTTTGAAGATTTGTACATTTTATAATTCACAAAGGTATCCTTGTGTTTTGCTTCAAATTCAAAATAATGATATTTACGGATAATCAAAATGTACTTCAACTTTTTTCAGCAACCTATACACTAAAGTATGTCCGAAATTTGACAAAAAGTGTGGAAAATTAGAGTAATTAACTTTTATAATAAAATATAAACTCTAACCTACCATAAAACATTGTTTTCCCCAGTTTTCCTCAAATTAGCTATCCATTTCTTTCTCATAATTTGTGTATTGTCATTGAACAATACATTAAAGAGAATTATGATACAACTTTTTAAAATTACGACCCAATTTTAAGTAATAAATTGTTAAGTTTTGAGAACTAAAATGTTTTTGAGAATATAAAAGGAACACTTTTGTTACAGTAAACGCTAATATATGATAAATTGTTCCACGAAGTGGCTTACTATAAACGTGAAGTTTTAAAATGCAGCTGCAATATACATTTTTTCGGGAAAATGAATTTACACAATAAAAATTAATGCTTAAAATGTTGAAGCTTTGCTAAATTTGATGTTACTATCTGTCATAAACAGTGCTAGGAGGTTCATACTGATTTCCTTGAGCAGTGTAAGAGCGGCCAGGCATGGCTATACCACGCAGCGCTACTAGCAAAGACAAGGTGCATCGTAGAATACAATTCATTACTACAAAACAGGTGTAACTGCATGACACAGAGCTAGGAAGTTCGTACCGATTTCCTTGAGCAGTGTAAGAGCGGCCAGGCATGGTTATACAACGCAGCGCTACTAGCAAGGGCAAAGTTCATCGTAGAATACAACTCATTACTACAAAACAGATGTAACTGCATGACACAGAGCTAGGAAGTTCGTAGCGATTTCCTTGAGCAGTGTAAGAGCGGCCAGGCATGGGTATACCACGCAGTGCTACTAGCAAGGGCAAGGTTCATCGTAGAATACAACTCATTACTACAAAACAGATGTAACTGCATGACACAGAGCTAGGAAGTTCGTACTGATTTCCTTGAGCAGTGTAAGAGCGGCCAGGCATGGATATACCACGCAGCGCTACTAGCAAGGGCAAGGTTCATCGTAGAATACAACTCATTACTACTAAACAGGTGTAACTGCATGACACAGAGCTAGGAAGTTCGTACCGATTTCTTTGAGCAGTGTAAGAGCAGCCAGACATGGCTATACCACGCAGTGCTACTAGCAAGGGCAAGGTTCATCGTAGAATGTAACTCATTACTACAAAGCAGATGTAACTGCATGACACAGAGCTAGGAAGTTCGTACTGATTTCCTTGAGCAGTGTAAGAGCGGCCAGGCATGGATATACCACGCAGCGCTACTAGCAAGGGCAAGGTTCATCGTAGAATGTAACTCATTACTACAAAGCAGATGTAACTGCATGACACAGAGCTAGGAAGTTCGTACCGATTTCTTTGAGCAGTGTAAGAGCGGCCAGGCATGGTTATACAACGCAGCGCTACTAGCAAGGGCAAGGTTCGTCGTAGAATACAACTCATTACTACAAAACAGGTGTAATTGCTTGACACAGAGCTAGGAAGTTCGTACCGATTTTCTTGACAGTGTAAGAGCGGTCAGGCATAGCTATACAACACAGCGCTACTAGCAAGTGCAAGGTTTGTCGTAGAATACAACTCATTACTACAAAACAGATGTAACTGCATGACACAGAGCTAGGAAGTTCGTACCGATTTCCTTGAGCAGTATAAGAGCGGCCAGGCATGGCTATACAACACAGCGCTACTAGCAAGGGCAAGGTTCGTCGTAGAATACAACTCATTACTACAAAACAGATGTAACTGCATGACACAGAGCTCGTTGGTAGGAAGGAGGACATTCGAATAACATCTTTGTTGTACTTCAAAGAAGAGCAACTAAATTTACTGTATAACCATTGTATGCTTTTTTAAGTGTACCTATTCATGTCCTTATCTACTTCGTTACTTACATTTCAGTGAGATACTTCAGCAAACATGGAAAAAAGGGAAGCCAGATCGAGAAACTAAATTAGCTGAAACCGTTAATGAATCTTCAACAGATTTTCAATCAACTAAATCTTGTTTGACGGGACATAGAATGAGTTTTTCATTTGAAAGATTTCAGAGGTACATTATTGTTTTAGTAAGACAGCCGCAGATGAGTAAATATGTAGTAAAATTCCTGCTTTGGCGTTATGTCTAGTAAGAGTCTTCAGATATTTAAGAAATTAACTTTATTATTTGGATATTATTTTACATTTGATCAGGAAAGATTACAATCTGCATTATCGTTGCTTGTGTGTTGCCACAATGTGCCTATTTAAATAAGTCATTTTTTTTCTCTGGGCAAACAGTTTCAATGCTTCTCCGCTGTGCGTTTGTTATCTATGACTTGTCTGGATGCCGGAAGAGGGTCGGTCGCAACCTGCATAGGGAACGGCGAGCGTTACGAACTACCTAGCCCTGGTAATAACTGTGGTAAATTTCAACATGTCTCAAATGCAGTGAATTTTTCAAATTCCGCAGAGGCAACACACTTTGCACCACGAAGGCACCAAGACGCAGTGTCGAGATCTTGCATACGCAAAGCAAAGCGCTTCAAAGAGCTGTATGAAGTCACGAAGCGCAGTTAGATATATTACAGACTTGAGTGATCCTTGTGTTTTCAATTACTGCAGAAAAAGAGGCAGGTATTCCGATAAACAGTTGAAAAGTGCCGCGAGGGGACGGCCTTCACCGTGATGCAACGTAACGGCGATTTGACGAAGTCACGCCAAGCGGCAAACATCGATTGTAAAAAGACAGCGTTCGTTGTCACTGTTGAGAGAGAGGGAAAGCAAAATGAGATGTGTGTTTGGCCAACATCTGCGCCGCTGGAAAATGCCATTGCCCTCACTCGTTGAATTTCGACATTTGACCTTGCCGGGCTCACTGACCCACTTGCCTTACGGTATCAACCATCCGCTTACATCTTAAAGACCTCAACCATAACTTCTCCATGATCCATTCTCACAGGAGAAGCAATTGTCATTTGGCGTATCATGTACGTTTTCTTCATCTTCCTCTTCATCTTCATCTCCTCCTTCTACATTCCAGGAACTAGATCAATAACGTGTTCCGTTATCAATGAAACATATCACCTCTTCCTTGTGTAGCGAGCAGGTGGTACAGGCGGTGTTGTCTGTGTCTCACATTCGGGAGGTGTGGGTTCGATTCCCATGGCCGAACTACCTGACCTATGGCCTTTATGAGAGCTTTCTCGGATTGCCAGTCGAATACAGGGTAGGTAAATTACGTCCCTCGAATTTCCTGTCCCTCCATTACATCTCCATTATAATTTTACATCATCTCTCATTTGGTGGTCTCTTTCAGGGTAGAAGTGTCGGCGGGAGTCTCGGTGGTGCATGGCAGAATGATAAACTCTTATAAAACTTCTCCTCCGATGGGACTTCTTCTTCGGGCCGATATGGGGCGTTTCGGGACCACGATGGATGGAATACCGGTCGTTCTGACCTGCCGGGGAGTTTCCAACTGGTAAATTATAGGGACACTGGCCTATACACTGTCATGGCTCCTTGGATCGGCCACCCTCTGTCTCCTTCGCCTCATCCTTCCTCCTGGTGATGTCCCACTTGGGGGCATAGGTACAATAGACTAAGTTTAGACCTCCGTGCCGAATCTCCTCCGTTAAATGAATGTATAGTGTTTAACCCCACTTTTACTACATGGAGCACCGTAGGGTTGGGATTTCATTACGGAGGTTATTCGGTACGTAGGTCACCATGCTGGGCCCATTGTTACTATGCCCCCAAGTGAGGCACCTCTGGGAGGAAGGATGAGGCGAAGTTTACAGAGGGCGGCCGACCCAAGGAGTCACGACAGTACAGAGGGCAGGATCCGTACAGTTTACTTAGAGACTTCCCCCGACAGGACAGTTGAGTCCAGAGGTTCTATTCCCATTAGTCCTGAACCCATAGGAACTGGACCCGGGCCTCTTACAACCAGGGAGTTATCCGAGCTGTCCCAAAGGGTGCTCGGCGTCCTCCGTGGGTCTTTCCATAGGGCCAGACCTTGTTACCTAACAAGCCCCCCATTTGGTCCTATGGACTCAAGACGGGGTGGAAGTGGATACGCCACTTACGCGCGCCAACACCAAAGGTGAAGACTACCGATATGACCTCGGTGGGGCCGCCTGGGGATCTAGCACACCTTCCACTAGCTTTGCAGGCAAGGACCCGGGAGAATTAATGGCTTCCCTCAACCCCGTCCGAAGACGTACCCGATGCCCACGGGTATCGGGAACACCCTGCCCCCTCGAGACCAACCCAATCCGAACAACTCCCGAAAGAGGGGCTCAGATGTTCGGCCCGAGGTTCCTCTAGTAACGTCAGAGGTACCACGAGTGCTAGGGGTCTGCAGCGCCCGCACTTTGGCAGCTGAAGGGGACGGATCCCCTCCCCTACCCCTGACAGGACAACGAACTCGCTCCCACACAGCGGGACGGCAACGAGCCCAGCAGCCAAGCCCTAATGGTACCAAGACAAGCGATCCGAGCCCCAAAGTTCCCTGGCTAGCGGTCCCGAAATGGTCCCAGCAGAGGAGTGGAGAGCGGCAACCGACCTACCGGAGGAGGAAGTAGTTTTCCCCATATTATATCATCCTGCCATGCACCGCCGAGGCTCCCGCCGACACTTCTACCCTGAAGGAGACCACCAGATGAGAGATGATAATGGAGATGAAGTGAACGGACAGGAAATTAGGGGGATGTAACTAACCTACGCAGCATTCGCCTAGAGACCTGGGAAACCCCCAGGAAACATGGGTCAGTTAGGTCCGCCACGAGAATGGAACCTGGGCCTTCCGGATGTGGGCCACAACAAAACCGCCTGAGCCATCCCGGGCGATACGTGGCACCCTAAGCGGGAACACTGATGATACATAAAGTGAAGATGGAGTACCGGTGGAACGAGATGGCGGGGAAAACCAGAGATCCGAGAAAACCCGGGAATGTCACATGTCACATGGATTTCAAACCGGGCCGCCTTAGTGAGAGTCAAACGGTCTAGCTGCTCGAACACGGCGCGGCCTGATCTCCTCCGTAATGTGACCTCGGAGGTTCGTGAAATTAAAAGTCCAGTTGCACAAACTCAAACTCAAACTCTACCGAATTACAGTTGGTACACTTGTCGATTACATAGAATTACGTGGCACACACAATTACATTCCACCACTTCGTCTGTCACAGGTCCACTCCACACTCACAATTATGTACAACTCCTCTGATACACGTGCACAGTCTTCCAGTGCGTTCGGTAGCACGGCGCTCTTCACGGCTGCTCGCCAAGAACTGAACTGACTCGTCCACTGCAGCACTTATATACGGAGATCGCTGTGTCTGGAAGTTTCGCGGCTCAGTGAACCATCCCGATGGTTCCAGACGTCAGGGAGAGGGGAAAGAGACGGTAAAGTGCCTCGTGACACTTCCCTAATCATCCCCTTCAGTGAACGCCACAAGATATATGGACAGGCGTGGGCTGAATGCCTCCTGTCGCCCACCCAGCTGCTAGCTGGTCGTGCCTTCCGATAATTAGATGACAGAAACGTAGTCCAGTGCAATCTTCCTTGGGATTCACTATCTCTCTCCCCTTTTCGGAGAGAGGGAGTTTTTGATTATCCAATGAGTTATTTCTTCTTTGTACCTATTCCTGTATTCCTGAACGTCCACAAAGTTGGAAAGATGTCACTGTGCTTTTAAGGTTCTTCCTATATCTAACTATAGCTTCAACTTCAGTTTATTTGCAAGAAATAATGTATTTATTGACCAAGCAACTTTACGTCTCTTAAAACATTTCTAATGCCTTGCAGTACCTATCGTTTGTTTTTATCTAATATCTACTTATATTCCTACGAAGGCTTATTTTTGTGCCTATTTTGATTTAAAAAATTGCATTCACGGTAGATACAGCGAACATAAAGTGTGCGATTTAAAAGGGTCGCTGGTCTTAAAATGCCATTCTATTTAAAACAATATATTTAATGACAACAAAATGGTGACCTCACTCGAAATAAAGAAAGGTATTGAAAACTTCAATAACTAATGCAAAACAAAAGATATTTAAAACAAATTGTGTTTTTAAAGAACTCGTCGGTTTTTATATATTTATTTCGTTAATTTGTTACATAAAATTGCACAAAATTGCTTCGAAATGATAAGCACGTCACATGTGACTCTCAAAAATTCAATGCATTAGTCTGGATTTGAACCACGGCTATGGCATTGAAATTTTCAGTCTGACTCTACCTATTCAAAATTTTTCCTATACACAGCTATGATTCACGATTAATTTACTTCAAAAAGGTTCAATATACACAATTTAGTTAATACGTGAATATTTTAAAATACGTATATATTTAATTAAAAATCATTTGAATAACTTTTTTTGGGAAATGAAAATTTTTCCAGATAACGGCTAGTTTTGCTTAATATGTTTCGTGTCCTATCTTCGGAAGATAAAGAAATTACATTCTAAATTTTTGTATATGGGATATTTACTTTTTGAAATATACTATAGATTCGAGGGGCACTGTTTATATTTTGAGCGTTGGCAATCATGAATGTTGTACGTGCCATCTGACGTTGCCAAAGGAAAGTTTCACATTGTTGACCATAATTTACTTCATATATCTTGTCAATAGAATGTCATTTGTTTTGTTTACATTAACTTGAAAATTGTATAACAACAAAACCATGTAATTAACTCGTGAAAATGGTGGTACAATGACTTATTGCGAGTTTTCGATGTGGATTAGCAAGACAAGAGTGCATTGATCAAGTAACTTCCATATTTGCCGACGGAGCTCCATCCATGCCACGTTCGCTGAGTGATGAAGTTCGTGAAGGTCATCCAACATCAGTTGTGCTAGAAAACATTGATACTGTGTAGAAACTAATAATGTAAGATCTTCATGTGATATGTGTCTTCAGAGGAACATAAAATGGTCAGTGTTGAATGCTACACAACCATTTGTTTGCCGGAAGACTTCGATGAAATAAGGAAAACCAACAACAACCGCAGGATCGTTCTTCATCAAGACAATACGAACGCACACACATTTCGTCTAACAACAGAGTATTTGAAGGCTCAAAAATTGAATTGAAGTGTCATCCGCCATACAGTCATGATTTGGCACCCAATTACTTCTTTCTGTTCCCGGACACTAAGAATACATTGCGTGGACAACGATTTTCGTCGGCAGAAGAAGCCATTGATGTCTTCAAAATCCATGTTTTGGAGGTGTCTCAAGAAGACTGGAATAAATGCTTTAACAAATGGTTCAAACGGAAGGAAAAGTGTATTGATCATAAAGGAGAACACTTTTTTTTTTAAATTTATTGAAAAATTTCTATACCAATACAAGTATTTTTAGTTTAGATAACAAAGATAAAATTATTAGAAAAACAGTAAACGTGTATTGAGGTTGCAGTCCAGTGACTGTTGTTTTGAGATCATTTCAAATTAGTAGATCTGTGTGTCGTTTGCGCTTCATTCTTCTCCGTGCACGTTTTTGTGACATATGCTGAGGAATCTGTCTCAGAATTTCATTTTCATGTTGACCAAAGGAAGTGAAGAGGCGTGTGTAGCAGGACTGAAGAGTATCTTCTATTGTTGGAGTAAGCAGATCCTAGTGTAATGTTGAATACTGGGGAATCGATGAGACGTAGTCGGTGTAGATGCGCAGGGTAAGATCCATGTCCAAGTCGCATTCTAATGATGGAGGTGAGATGTCGACGTGCAATCCTGAAGCTGGAGAACCAAGGGGTCGTGGATAGATGCGTCTGAACGGCGGCGTAGTGTTTGCCTTTGATGGACTGCGAACGAATCCAGGGTCATTCCAGCGACAATAGGTGTCACGATGAAGGACCGGAAAGAAATCCGTGTAGGGCAGTTGGATGCCTTGGAAGGTGCCTTGGGTGAGTCCCTCTTTTGCCAGGCGATCGGCGACTTCATTGTATCGAATTCCGACATGCCCTCTGATCCAAAGGAAGTGAATTTGATGTCCGGCTATGGTAGCGTTGTTCACCAACGTCAGTATCTCGTAAAGATAACAGTGCATATCTCTCGTCCAGCGGGGAGATGAGAGTCTCTGCAGCACACTCTGCGCATCGGTTAAGATCAGCAGTTTGGGGAAGCCCTGAGAAATTCCATATTGCAAAGCGTCACGAATGGCCAGAACCTCGGCAGTGTAGTTGGAAGCCTCCATAGGTAGGCGGTATCGAGCCAGGGCATTAGTAGAAGGACAGACGTATGCATAACCTACTCCATCAGCAGATTTAGAACCGTCGGTGTAGATCGTGGTGAAATCTGGCCATGTAACCTGCAAGAAATGAGAGAGGGCGACGTTCACGTCAGGGCTCCGAATGATGTGATCAGGAAGATAATGCACCGAAACATTCAAGAAGTGTAAGTCATATGGATATTGAAACCCCGGAAGAGAGGGATTTTTCAAAATTAAGGGAAAAGCGTGGTATAGATACCAAAAACCCAGTAATTGTAAGGGCAATCGTCGTACAGCTGGAAAATCCGCGTTGAGATAATTTGCAGCAAGATACTGCAACGTCCGCAATATTGGGTGGGCGTCCACGGAGAAAACTCGCAATAGAAAGCGCTGGGTTAAGAGCTGTCGACGGATCTCCAATGGTGGTTCTGAGGCCTCAACCAAAAGTGCACTCGTCGGTGTAGAAAGCATAGCACCCAGACAAAATCTAAGAGCACGGTACTGAGCAATATCCAACTTGCGCAAGACCGATGTGGAAGCAGAGTCAAAGAAGATACAGCCATAGTCCGGCACCGACCGAATTAATGTTCATGTTGACCAAAGGAAGGGAAGAGGCGTGTGTGGCAGGACTGAAGAGTATCTTCTATTGTTGGAGTAAGCAGATCTTTGTGTAATGTTGAATTGCGAATGTACCAAGATACATTTGCTATTAGGTTTAAAGCCCGAATTTGTAAAGTCTTGAGAATATTTTGAATTTTAATTATTAGTTTCAAAATATCAATGGTGACTCTCGTACACTCACAGAACTATTTCTTGAAATTGCTTTATAGTTTTGAATTTCTGGTGAAATGTCGACAAGAAAGCTTTGGTTGGGATAAAATACATAAGTTCTAGGTTTAACCCAACGCCTGAAAGGTTTTTATTAAACTGGTTCAGGGGTTCAAACACATTTCTGACGTATACGCAGGTATTCAGCATTTGTCGTGCGTGACTGACATCGGCAGCCAGAGAGAAGATAAAAGTCGGTGATCTCTTTTGTCCCTCCTTTTACTTTATTTTATGGTAGCGTGAATGCACTGCATTATGTGTAAGAAGATAAAAACCTTTGGTATTTCGGTCGGGCCCTAACGAAAACTGGAAGTGCACAAAAACATATTGTTAATTCCTACTGTCCTTCATCGTACAGCAAGACATTTTTATGGTTTCCTTTAGGTTAATGGCACAGGTGTGTTATACAATTCCGGCCATAAACTCCTGCTTGGACCGAGTAAAAACCCTATTCTTATTGTGTGGCATAACAAGGATGCAGTTGCCATGCTTCAGTGATGATGCTCTACTCCGTTTGTCTATTTTAGAAAAAAAAAAAAAAAAAAAGAGTAACGTGTGGCACTCGCACGATTGCACACTGGTACAAACTATTTATACACACGTCTATTCTTATATCTACTTCTTGTTAATTGACATAAATATTTGCAGATATTGTATTCAAATAAATCACGAGGGCTGTTCAATAAAGAATGATCATAATTTTTTACGGTCATAATTTTTAGCAATAAAATTCAATTTTATTATATTCTGTTAGCTTAATGTGAAACAAACACGCCGTAATAGTTTCAATATTGGTGCTCCTGGTTCCCGTCAGACATGTTCAGTATCGCCTACCACTACAATGGAGGTAACATGAAGTTAAAGTTGATGTTAGAGGAAGATCCGGAGTTTCTTACAAACGTAATAACTGCTGATGAAACTTGGCTACATCATTTTGATCCTGAGAGCAAACAGCAAAGCTCAGTGTGGAAATCTCCTTCATCACCAACCCCAAAAAAGCAAAAGTGGTTGCTTCTGCTGGGAAAGTTATGGTCATCTCATTCTTTGATATTCATGGAATGGTTTATCAGCATGTTGTACCTGCACACACATCACTAACTGGACAATACTACAGGGATGTCCTGAAAACATTGCAAGTCCATATGAGGCGCAAGAGACCACATTTACGTGAAGCAGGCTGGATGCTGCACCACGATAATGCGCGGCCGAATATTACCAATGTTCTTGCTGAATATCTTTCAAAAATCAACGTGAAGTGCATCCCTCACCCTCCCTATAGTCCGGATTTAGCCCCATGTAACTTTCTTCTATTCCCTAACTTGAAGAAACGCCTTCGTGGGAGGCATTATCCATCATCAGAAGCAGTGGTGAAGGCTGCGGAGACGATTTTGAAGGATCTCTCAAAAATGGTTTCCAGCATGTCTTTGAAGACTGACAGAAACGCTGGGATAAGTGTATCGCATTCAGGGGAGACTATTTTGTGGACCATCAAAATTATGAGGATGAGTTAAGCTACGTTGTCAAAAAAATTGTGATCATTCTTTATTGAACAGACCTCATAACAATTATATCGGGAATGCTTAACTGTACAAAAATGGTTGGTTGGTCTCTCTTGTTAAACAGTTGGTAATGAAGCCATTCACCCTCTTGAACTACAGTATTTTGATGTCATGTTGGTGCGTTGACTAAAGGCTGGTTTCCATTCACAACTTTATATCTTCTTTAAGTGCACAGAAAGGACATCTCACTATCCCAGTCCTAAATAAATGCATATTAAGACAGTCATGGCCCTTTATTATTATTATTATTATTATTATTATTATTATTATTATTATTATTATTATTATTATTATTATTATTATTATTATTATTATTATTATTATTATTATTATTATTATTATTATTATTATTATTATTATTATTATTATTATTATTATTATTATTATTATTATTATTATTATTATTATTATTATTATTATTATTATTATTATTATTATTATTATTATTATTATTATTATTATTATTATTATTATTATTATTATTATTATTATTATTATTATTATTATTATTATTATTATTATTATTATTATTATTATTATTATTATTATTATTATTATTATTATTATTATTATTATTATTATTATTATTATTATTATTATTATTATTATTATTATCATTACCATTATTAGATTATGGTCCTTTTTAAATTTACGTCCTCCTACGTAAAGTCATATCGGACCATATATGGGGTGAAATGTTGGTCAAATGAGCCCAGGGTACATTGAGCTTACAGTTACCCGACGTTCCTCTTTCTGGATAAGGGAAACCCCGAATAAAACCTTATACAGGTAACTCAACCTGACCGAGATTTGAACTCGGGACCTCTTGAACGTGGGGCAGACACGCTACCACAGTGCTACAGAGTGGGCAGATCTGTGGTGGCACTCTGGTCCTTGCCTCAGGAGTATTTGTCCAGAAAAAGTAAAGCTTATAACTTTGCAAATATCGCAGCTAACTTGTTCTATTTGGTTTTTCCCAAGCCATGTCGTTATTTTTCTGAATCCAAAGCGACATTTCACTGTCTTCCTCACAAACATTTGATAAAACTTCAAGAATTTTATTCAATTTCCTTTACTCCACTCTTTTTAGTAAAAAAAAAAAAAAAAAAAAAAAAAAAAAAAAAAAAAAAAAAAAAAAAAAAAAAGTTTACGTTATCCAAAGTTGCTATATCGAGCGATGAATGAAACGGTAGAATTGAACTCAAATAAGTACAGGGTCCCTAGAGCTTACACTTAGCCGACATTCATCCACCAGGATAAAGGAAAACCTCCAACGTTAAGTCATATCGGACGACAAATGAAATGATGTTCAAATGAATACAGGATACATAGAGCTTAGAGTTACCATACATTCATCTTTCAGGATAAAGGAAAACCTCCAACGTTAAGTCATATCGGACGACAAATGAAATAATGTTCAAATGAGTACAGGGTACATAGAACTTAGAGTTACCATACATTCATCTTTGAGGATAAAGGAAAACCTCCAACGTTAAGTCATATCGGACGACAAATGAAATGATGTTCAAATCAGTACAGGGTACATAGAGTTTAGAGTTACACGATATTCATCTTTCAGGATAAGAGAAAACCTCCAACGTTAAGTCATATCGGACAATGAATGAAATGATGTTCAAATAAGTACAGAGTACATAGAGCTTAGAGTTATCAGACATTCATCTTTCAGGATAAGAGAAAACCTCCAACGTTAAGTCATATCGGACGATGAATGAAATGATGTTCAAATGAGTACAGGGTACATAGAGCTTAGAGTTACCAGACATTCATCTTTCAGGATAAGAGAAAGCTTCCAACGTTGTCATATCGGACGACGAATGAAATGATGTTCAAATGAGTACAGAGTACATAGAGCTTAGAGTTACCAGACATTCATCTTTGAGGATAAGAGAAAACCTCCAACGTTAAGTCATATCGGACGACGAATGAAATGATGTTGAAATGAGTACAGGGTACATAGAGCTTAGAGTTACCAGACATTCTTCTTTCAGGATAAGGGAAAACCTCCAACGTTAAGTCATATCGGACGATGAATGAAATGATGTTCAAATGAGTACAGGGTACATAGAGCTTAGAGTTACCAGACATTCATCTTTCAGGATAAGGGAAAACCTCCAACGTTAAGTCATATCGGACGATGAATGAAATGATGTTCAAATGAGTACAGAGTACATAGAGCTTAGAGTTAGCAGACATTCATCTTTCAGGATAAGAGAAAGCTTCCAACGTTAAGTCATATCGGTCGACGAATGAAATGATGTTCAAATGAGTACAGGGTACATAGAGCTTAGAGTTACCAGACATTCGTCTTTCAGGATAAGGCAAAACCTCCAACGATAAGTCATAGCGGACGACGAATGAAATGATGTTCAAATGAGTACAGGGTACATAGAGCTTAGAGTTACCAGACATTCATCTTTCAGGATAAGGGAAAACCTCCAACGTTAAGTCATATCGGACGATGAATGAAATGATGTTCAAATGAGTACAGGGTATATAGAGCTTAGAGTTACCAGACATTCATCTTTCAGGATAAGGGAAAACCTCCAACGATAAGTCATAGCGGACGATGAATGAAATGATGTTCAAATGAGTACAAGGTACATAGAGCTTAGAGTTACCAGACATTCATCTTTCAGGATAAGGGAAAACCTCCAACGTTAAGTCATGTCGGACGATGAATGAAATGATGTTCAAATGAGTTCAGGGTACATAGAGCTTAGAGTTACCAGACATTCATCTTTCAGGATAAGGGAAAACCTCCAACGTTAATTCATATCGGACGATGAATGAAATGATGTTCAAATGAGTTCAGGGTACATAGAGCTTAGAGTTACCAGACATTCATCTTTCAGGATAAGAGAAAACCTCCAACGATAAGTCATAGCGGACGACGAATGAAATGATGTTCAAATGAGTTCAGGGTACATAGAGCTTAGAGTTACCAGACATTCATCTTTCAGGATAAGAGAAAACCTCCAACGATAAGTCATAGCGGACGACGAATGAAATGATGTTCAAATGAGTTCAGGGTACATAGAGCTTAGAGTTACCAGACATTCATCTTTCAGGATAAGGGAAAACCTCCAACGTTAAGTCATAGCGGACGACGAATGAAATGATGTTCAAATGAGTTCAGGGTACATAGAGCTTAGAGTTACCAGACATTCATCTTTCAGGATAAGAGAAAACCTCCAACGATAAGTCATAGCGGACGACGAATGAAATGATGTTCAAATGAGTACGGGGTTGTGCTTAGAGTTATGCGATATTCATCTTTCAGGATAAGGGAAAAACCGAATCCAGAAGACTCACCCTGATCGAAATTCGAAGTCGGGCCCCTACGCTCTCGTATGCATGTTTGGAAACTTGTATGTTCATTATCGGACCAAGCTCTTTATGCAATACTTAACAAATGGGCCAGTTACAAAATTTGTAATTCCGGATGCTCCAGTGGGATTCTTCCGAACAACAATATGAGTATCCTACTTCTGAAAAACCGCAAGTAATGCTCCTCTGTGAAGCAGTTCTTCTCTGCTGAATGATCACTAATCAGTTTCCGTGCCTGCCAAGGGAGAATTAAAAGGAAGAAACAAATGAAAATTTGTCTGCGCCCTTGCTTCCCACGCGATCACGCCTGACCTGACCAAAGGAAGGAAACCGTGAAAGTGTCTCGTATTTGAGTTACCCAGTGGCACCGAAAAGTTTGGAACACTTCGCCAATGAGCAGTTCCTCACGGGCTGGTGTCTCCTTACAAAACAAGTTGCACATTTAGAAAGTAGGGAAAGGAAGCCTCTCATTGAATACTCACAGAGTCTATAACTGGGGCTTTGTGCGGACGTCCTTTTGTTATATGTTCAAAACAAAAAACAGTTGCCGTTAGGTCATGAGCAGCGCACCCATCATGGCCTACATATCGTCATTTCCCTCGACGTTCATGCAAGAAATACGATTTGTATGTAACTCACTTTTTATTGGAGGTTCCTTTCTATAGCGTCCGATACCTATCGTGACGTATGACTGAAGGATTTTACTCTTTAAACGTTTAGGTTAGTTTACTGTAGGTTTTTCTCGTCTTTTCTTAACTTTCTCTACCAATAGAAGAAGTACTGTGTTTTATTCAGAAATTCTATGCGAAATTTATTTAAACTAGTTATTTTGAACTCTCTGAATTCCCCAAAAAAGTGTTTAGAATGACGGTGGCTCTGTGCTTCCTTCTTCTAACAGTTCGACATAAAGGTCTACAAAAATTATCCAGACAAAACTAACTTTTGCGTGGCAAACTTTGTACAAAGTCTCATTTAATAAAAGTAGTCTAAAAGTATTTATTAAATTAACACGCATTTAAACTATTTTCATGAGAACCTATACGTGTATCTTTAAATTTATGAGAATCTAATCTGAAGTGTATAATTTTTTTTTTAAATTCTGAAATTTTCAAGAATGTTTGTTTGCTTACCAACACTACCCACATGGTAGCCTTGGCCTTCGGTGTAACCTCGCCCCACCACGTGATGACCGGACCCATTTCTCAGGTGGAGGCACCCATAGGGCGGGATCATTACCTCCAATGATAGGGTGATAGTGAAGATGACGGTGAGGCGAGAGAACCTACAGCTTATACCGTAAAATCCGAACCATGTTAGGAGTAGGGGAAACTTCACATATGCTAGACAGAGGTGCAGGCCTGGATAGGGCTCAAACCCAGAGCATTTTCCAGAATGTTTTTATTTTTTTTCAACATAGTCTCCTTGTAACTCTACACACTTCTCCCAGTGATGTTCCCATCTCTGTAACCCGTCCAAATAGTACTCGACGTTTTTCAACATAGTCTCCTTGTAACTCTACACACTTCTCCCAGTGATGTTCCCATCTCTGTAACCCGTCCAAATAGTACTCGACGTTTTTCAACATAGTCTCCTTGTAACTCTACACACTTCTCTCAGCGATGCTCTCATCTCTGTAACCCGTCCAAATAGTACTCGACGTTTTTCAACATAGTCTCCTTGTAACTCTACACACTTCTCCCAGTGATGTTCCCATCTCTGTAACCCGTCCAAATAGTACTCGACGTTTTTCAACATAGTCTCCTTGTAACTCTACACACTTCTCTCAGCGATGCTCTCATCTCTGTAACCCGTCCAAATAATACTCGACGTTTTTCAACATAGTCTCCTTGTAGCTCTACACACTTCTCCCAGCGATATTCCCATCTCTGTAACCCGTCCAAATAGTACTCGGCGTTTTTCAACATAGTCTCCTTGTAACTCTACACACTTCTCCCAGCGATGCTCTTATCTCTGTAACCCGTCCAAATAATACTCGGCGTTTTTCAACATAGTCTCCATGTAACTCTACACACTTCTCCCAGCGATGCTCCCATCTCTGTAACTCGTCCAAATAGTACTCGGCGTTTTTCAACATAGTCTCCATGTAACTCTACACACTTCTCACAGCGATGCTTCTATCTCTGTAATACTCCAAATAGTACTCGGCGTTTTTCAGCATAGTCTCCTTGTAACTCTACACACTTCTCCCAGCGATGTTCCCATCTCTGTAACCGTCCAAATAGTATTCGACATTTCTCAACATAGTCTCCTTGTAACTCTACACACTTCTCTCAGAGATGCTCTCATCTCTGTAACCCGTCCAAATAGTACCCGGCGTTTTTATCTACAAAATAATTGTTAACGAAGGTGATTGCCTCTTCATTTGACGAAAATCTCTGTCTTCCAAGCGCAATTTTCAGATGAGGGAACAAAAAGAAGTCGCTTGGGTCTAGGTCTGGTGAGTCAAGCAGTTCAAACCGTAATTCGTGGATTTTCGCCATTGCAACCGCTAAGATGTGAGACGGTGTGTTGTCTTGATGAAACAGGATTTTATTTTCCTGAAAATGTGACCATTTTTCCAGAAGTTCTGCCTTAGGTTTGTCAAGTGATAATGCGTAGAATGCTCGTATAATGGTTTTCTCCTTTTAGAAGATAATCGATTAAAATAACTCCATGACTATTCCCAAAACAGTCACCATCACTTTCCCAGCCAAAGAAGACAGTTTTTGCTCTTTTTGGAGCCGGTTGGCCCTTTGCAGTCCACGTTTGGACAGTATATTTGTTTCAGGCGTATAATGGTGTATCCAAGTTTCATCTACAGTAATTAAACAGCGGTAAAGCTCGGATTTATTGCGCGTATACTGCGCCAATATAGGGTTGGAAATGTTCATCCGAACACATTTTTGGTCTAACGCGCGGACAACTTTCTCATGTCTAAATGTTGATTTAATATGTGAGAAACACGTTCTTTTGACATATTCATAGTCTCTGCTATCTATCTCACTTTAATTTGGTGGTCGTCTAGCACTATTTGGTGAACTTTGGTAATGTTTCCGTCGGTAGTTACAGTTTTCGGACGTCCCGAACGTTCATCGTCTCCCAAACTCTTACGGCCACGTTTAAATTCAGCTGCCCAAAAGTTCACTGTTATAAATGATGGTGCAGAGTCCCCATACACAGAATCCAACTCATCTTTGATTTGTGTAGACGTATTGCTTTTCAAAAACAAATATTTAATGACAGCTCGATACTCGATTTTGTTCATTTTCATAAAATCACTTACATCAACTCACTCAAACGAGTGTTACATATCAACTGAGCGTCCAAAATGGCTGAAACTTTTGTGAGTAGCTGTCAACAGATTAGTTAACGACACTGACTAGCTTTTGTTTGCGAGTGCCGCCATGTTCACGTTGAGGTCGGAAACTTTTCAGACCATCCTCGTGTTTTTCTACATTTGTTATTTTATTTCAGACAGCCTCGAAATTTTAATTTTCGAAAAAACCTTCACCTTACACGTTTTGGTAAATGCAATGCTTTCTCTAGTTAATAAATTAAGCTATTTAATATTAACTACAGCTTATGCTTCAACCATACAAATAAGTGCTTTAGTGATTCACTAAAAACCTCCGTTTATTACATTCCTTTTGAAGGACTTAATTGTGAGAACCCTCAGGCGTAATTGGTTGTGAATACAGTTAATGTCGTAATTACCGAAATACTGTAAGTTGGTAATAGATGGCTGCATGCGGAAGCAACAGGTTCGTCCTGGGAAAGTGTTATTACACGTCAATAGTGCAATGAATTGACGTAATTGCAGCTAACGTTTGTACATTCTCACGCACCTCTACTAACACAGTTTAAAACTTCCAGCTACTCATTAAAATGCCTGAGTAACACATTACAGCGGGACAGTTCATTTAATTCAAATAACTGTCAGGTTTAAGACAATATATCTGTGAGAAATCAAAAACAGATTGTTTAACATTTTACTTTCATATCACGAAGGTACTACTTTCGACTCAAAATTTCTTCCACTGATACTTCATATGTTTTAAATCAAATGCAACATTGTTCTTATTTATATAGGAATTTCAAACCAGATTACACATTCAGTTGTTTCCAGGTTCTGACAAATGAAAATACAAATGCCTTTATGTCCATTTGCGAAAAATCACCGTGAGAAATACCACAGTAAGAAGACAAGAAAGTCCTGCACTGCAGTCTTGTTGCAGCAAACACGGCTATTAATGAACCTTGCCCATTTATAAATTATGGCACACAGCAGAAATGTCCTGCTTCGACCTTGCCAACTAAAGGAGCACAAGGTAGATGTAAACAAGTTAGAAAGTGTCTTGCGTTCCGCTTCGGAGGCAAATTAGCTCGCCGTTTTCGCTCTTTAGTACTGAAAAATGGAAGTAAGACCTATTGTTAATCTGTTAATACAGCTGTAAAAGCAGCATTACGTAAGTGTCAAAATTTGTCAACCAATAATAATACTTTCTCTTAGCTCCGTTCAGATTTACAGCCTCATGCAAATCATTATTAAATTTTGATTGTGAATTTTTAATAGCTTTAAAGTATCTGGAAGATTTAAAATTAAAAATACTGGCAAAAGATAGTTTATCCATGATAAGACCATACCTCAGCCCATAAAACATAGATAAAAGACCCTACGGCCTTTATCCTCCAGAACAACAACATTTAGCTATGAACCCTAGAACTCTTAACCCTAGAGCTCCAAATCATACCTCAGGACCTACCCTCCAAATCCTACAGTTATTAACCTCCCAGACCAGCAACCTTTACCTGTGAAAAACCTGCAGCTCTTAACACTAGAACCCCCGATCATACCTCAAGACCTACCCTCCAAGTCCTACAGTTATTAACCTCCCAGACCAGCAACCTTTACCTGTGAAAAACCTGCAGCTCTTAACACTAGAACCCCCAGATCATGCCTCAGGACCTACCCTCCAAATCCTACAGTTATTAACCTCCCAGACCAGCAACCTTTACCTGTGAAAATCCTGCAGCTCTTAACACTAGAGCCCCCAGATCATACATAGAGACCTAGCCTCTAAATCCTACAGCTCTCAACCATCCAGACCAGCAGATTTCACCTGTGAAAACTCTTAACCCTAGTGCCTCAGATCATAGCACAAGAAATAACCATTATATTCTACAGCTATTAACCTCCCATACCTGCAGCCATACCTGTTAAAATCCTGCAACTCTTAACCCTAGAGCCCCAGATCATACCTCAAGACCTAACCTCTAAATCCCATACCTTTCAAGATCCAGACCAACAGACTTTACCTAAGAAATCCTGCAGTTCTTAACCCTAGAGTCCCAGAACATACCTCAAGACCTGACCTCTAATCCTACAGCTATTAACCTCCCAAACCAACAGCCTCAACTGTGAAAACCCTGCAACTCTTAGGCAGAACATACCTCAAGACCTAACCTCTAAGTCCTATAGCTATTAACCTCCCAGACCAATCAGTCTCAACTGTGAAAACCCTGCAACTGTTAGGCAGATCAGACCTCAAGACCTAAACTCTAAGTCCTATAGCTATTAACCTCCCAGACCAACAGCCTCAACTGTGAAAACGCTGCAACTGTTAGGCAGATCATCCCTCAAGACCTAAACTCTAAGTCCTATAGCTATTAACCTCCCAGACCAACAGCCTCAACTGTGAAAACCCTGCAACTCTTAGGCAGATCAGACCTCAAGACCTAACCTCTAAGTCCTATAGCTATTAACCTCCCAGACCAATCAGCCTCAACTGTGAAAACCCTGCAACTGTTAGGCAGATCAGACCTCAAGACCTAAACTCTAAGTCCTATAGCTATTAACCTCCCAGACCAATCAGCCTCAACTGTGAAAACCCTGCAACTCTTAGGCAGATCAGACCTCAAGACCTAACCTCTAAGTCCTATAGCTATTAACCTCCCAGACCAACAGCCTCAACTGTGAAAACGCTGCAACTGTTAGGCAGATCAGACCTCAAGACCTAACCTCTAAGTCCTATAGCTATTAACCTCCCAGACCAATCAGCCTCAACTGTGAAAACCCTGCAACTCTTAGGCAGATCAGACCTCAAGACCTAACCTCTAAGTCCTATAGCTATTAACCTCCCAGACCAATCAGCCTCAACTGTGAAAACCCTGCAACTCTTAGGCAGATCATACCTCAAGACCTAACCTCTAAGCCCTATAGCTATTAACCTCCCAGACCAACAGCCTAAACTGTGAAAACCCTGCAACTCTTAGGCAGATCATACCTCAAGACCTAACCTCTAAGCCCTATAGCTATTAACCTCCAACACCAACAGTCTTTACCTAAGAAACCCTGCAACTCTTAACCCTAGAGTCTCAGATCATAGCTCAAGACAGGCCCTGATCACACCTCAAGACACAGCATTATAAGTTACAGCAAATTAAGAGGATTGACTGCCTGCCTAAACACTGTCTAAATCCGCTAAATATACAGATTGCGCATGGCCGCCATCTTGCTCTTTTGTGTCTGCGCTGGAACACTCTCTATTACCCTTACACAATTACATTGCAATTTTATTACATTGCAGATTATCATGAATTGTGTAAGTTTTATGCAACGTCCTAAATGCGTTGTTATTACTATCATTCAATTTTTGGATAGAATGCAATGCTTTGTCCACGTTCAATAGGTAAGTGGAGAAAGTGAATGCTTAATTCCTTAACATTTTGCAATAAAAGGTTAGGCATTTCTAACACCATTGTTTATTGAATCTTTAATCGCTTTGCGTAGACGATATATTGAAGAAGTCAAAGACCGCTAGCAGCAGTCAGTAGTGGTGCCTGCATCGCATTATGCGTGAGCTTAAATGAATTAATTAAAGTTGTTTGGGTGTGGCTTACTAGTGGAATAAATAACTAACGGAGAAATTGACTCCACCTCAATTATCAGTGTAACTAACTTACAGTATATCAGTAAGGCATTACATATTTGGTTTAAGGAGCAGTTGTATCTTGGAGTAGTTTAACACTTGGTACATTTATACTAAATTTCTATTCCTAGGATAGCTATTCTACTGTTAAAAAATGTAACAATAAGTTGAGTTAAATTATGAGTCAACTTGACTACTGCTAGTTTGAAGACTTTCCTTTTTTTTTTTTTCCTTCGGGAAACCTGTGTAGCATTTTGCATTGTTCTTACTTAAGCTGTATAGACCCTCAACTCCTAGGTCGAGCGGGATGTCTCAGGTGGTTTCGTATCTGACCAACATTGGGGTTTCGATTCCCGTGGGTTCCCTCATCCATTTTTATAGGATTTTCTCGGGTCACCTGCGGAATGCTGGGTAGGTTCATTATATTCCCCAAATTTCCTGTCCCTTCATTTCATCTCCATTATCATTTCACACCATCTATCATTTGGTGGTCTCTTCTAGGGTAGAAGTGTCGGCGGGAGACTCGGCGCTGCATGGCAGGATGATAGATTCCTGCTAAACACTTATGTTCTCGGGCAAGACGGTCTCTGGTGAGCTGTTTTAGGAACTTCTGGTTTCTTCCAGATAGGAGCTTCTGGTTTCTTTTAAAATACGCGTGGACTCTTTGTGAATGACTGACAGAGATGGCAGTACTGTAAGTGCAAACAACTCTACTGGCAGCGACGAGAGCTAGGACTGCCTTTGATACTTAAAATGGCGACGTTTTCATTGCAATAACAGCGTGTAATCATTCGTTTTCTCCATTTTCGTGGTGTCACACCTATTGAAATTCATCGCAAGTTGAGTGAGGCATGTAGTGATGGTACCATGGATGTGTCTAATGTGCGCTCCTGGGTGCGACAGTTCAATGAAGGCAGAGCATCGTGTGACAACAAACCAAGACAGTTGTAGACATCGCCTCCAAAACAACGTACTCTACTCGCTGGATCATGTCGTCAGACCGGCTGGTGCGAGGCTGTAACTGTCTTGGTTTGTTGTCATACGATGTTCTGTCTTCATTGAACTGTCACACCCAGGAACGTACATTAGACACATCCATGGTACTATTACCACATGCCTCACTTAACTGTCTTGGTTTGTTGTCACACGATGTTCTGTCTTCATTGAACTGTCGTATCCAGGAACGTACATTAGACACATCCATGGTACCATCACCACATGCCTCACTTAACTGTCTTGGTTTGTTGTCACACGATGTTCTGTCTTCACTGAACTGTCGCACCCAGGAACGTACATTACACACATCCATGGTACCATCACCATATACCTCACTTAACTGTCTTGGTTTGTTGTCACACGATGTTCTGCCTTCATTGAACTGTCGCACCCAGGAACGTAAATTAGACACATCCATGGTACCATCACCACATGCCTCACTTATCTGTCTTGGTTTGTTGTCACACAATGTTCTGTCTTCATTGAACTGTCGCACCCAGGAACGTAAATTAGACACATCCATGGTACCATCACCACATGCCTCACTTAACTGTCTTGGTTTGTTGTCACACGATGTGCTGTCTTCATTGAACTGTCGCACCCAGGAACGTAAATTAGACACATCCATGGTACCATCACCACATGCCTCACTTAACTGTCTTGGTTTGTTGTCACACGATGTGCTGTCTTCATTGAACTGTCGTACATTAGACACATCCATGGTACCATCACCACATACCTCACTCAACTAGCGATGAATTTCAATAGGTGTTACACCACGAAAATGGAGAAAACGAATGATTACAAGCTGTTCTTGTAATGAAACTTCGGCATTTTAAGTATCGGAGACAACCCTAACTCTCGTCGCTACCACTAGAGTTCAATGCACTGTACAGTGCTGCCATCTCTGTCACGCATTCACAAAGAGTCCACGTGTATTTTCAAAAGAACCAGAAGTTCCCATCAGGTCTTAGTCCTGAAAAAATAGGAGAACCTTAACGCACCTCGTACTAGAATGTCGAGGGTTCCCATAAATGATAGGGTCCCTGCTGTCTGCTCTGTCTTGTCTTCTTGGGGTCGGCCACCCTTCTCTCGTCTCACCCTTCCTCCCAGAGTGCTCCACTTGGGGCTTAGCAACAACAAACCAAGTTGGACCTCCGTGACGAATTCCTTCCGTACAACCCATCCTATTGAACTTAATACTAACTCTGGCGCGAGTATTAAACCAACCATTCTGTTTTTGGTCATATTTTCAGTCACCAAGCTCCCAGATACCTATACAAAAAGAGAGACTGTCTTCTAAAAGTGTTTTTGTATATTCAGGAAGTCCCATAATGATATATCTGGTAGTATATTTATATCAACTTGTGGGTGAAATGCAAAACTACTACTTACTTAGGAAATTACTTAATAGATAAGGAAAACGAACGGAACTCCATGGAGTAGGTATTCTTTGCCAATCTCTCACAGGAAACAAATGCAATCTCGAAACCAGTGGCTTGGCTGAGACATTTGCAAATCACCAAGTGAGAGGTGAATTGGCAATTAGGAAGTGGTAAAGAAGGAAACTTGAAGTGGCTAGAGATCTGGAAAGAGAAATCATGCGAAAACAACACGCACATAACGCGTTGGGCCACTTCCTGACTATGGAGTGCGTGGTTCTCGCTTAAGAACATCCTGCACAATTTTCGTTTGTAGTTTCTCCAATTTTATGTTGACACTAATGACTTTAATCCAATCGATTGTTAATTAATTTTTAATGTTTGTCCTATTTATGTTTATGCTTATCAAAATACAGTGGGCAGTGTTTGGTATTTTGGAATAAACTCCTGTTTTTAAGTCATGTCGGACTGTAGATGAAATGCATTAAATGATGCTCAATATATTTTCATTGAATTATTATATGTTTAAGATATTTTCGTAACAAATGAAATGTACACCTTAAATTTGCTTGGTATATCCTCAGAAGTCCTTTTCATTCTGAAAGATTCTTGGATAATTGATAACACAGCCTTACTGAAAAAAACCGTTCAATGATAAAATGTATATTAAATAAATCTTTTTTAAATTTAACCTTTTGGAATAAGTATTGCTTGTAATGACTTTAAATTTACTAACTCTACTTTTCTAAAATGGCAAATCGTTGCTTTTTCTGTTAGCCATTAAAGGGAGTAGAATTTCAAAGACGTCGACATATGTTCACATCTTAAAACATTAGCCCGCCTCGGTAGTGTGGTGGCAGCATGTTCAAGAGCCTCACGTTCAAGAGGTCCCGAGTTTGAATCTCGGTCAGGGTGAATTACCTGGATAAGGCTTTTTCAGGGGTTTTCCCTTAACCTAAAAGACGCATGTCAGGTAACTCTAAGCTCCATGGATCCCGGATTCATTTGAGCATCATTTTACCCATTTCATTCCTCGTCCGATACGACTTAACGTTGGAGGAGGCAAACTTAAAAAAAAAAAAAAAAACTTAAAAGATTTGTCTATTCCTTAAGTCTACTGCATTCCCATAATTCCGTTGCACTTGCAAAATATATATACTTATATGCATATTAAAACTTTTAGAAAATTCTTGTCTAATTAACAAAAATTACAAGAATTACAATTGGTAAGGATAGTTTGTGGAACAGAAATAGAGAAGGTCATGCAAATACAGCACAACTAGTTTTTAAAGTTAACCCTTTTATGTTGGGATTTTATACCAGCACCAATATTATTCTTAGAAATAATTATGTTTTTCGTTTGTTACAGGTATGTGCAGCTTTTGGAGCATTTTGAGTAAGAGGTAAATATATATCTTTAGTATTTTATATTTTTTGTTCAATTCCTGCAGACCTCCGAACGAGGGGAAAATATTTGAATTCAATGTGATGTTTGCTCTTAGGCAGAGAACAGCCTCGTAGGAAGTTTAGCTACTCTCTTACTATATCACATGTTCAGGACTGTAATTAATGCATGGTATTTATAATACTTCAAAGTAAATACATCTCCTGAGGTCCCTAAAACAAAAGAAGCATCTTGGAAAAAAATCCCTGGATACGGTTGTGTCTGTGAATCTGTATGTATAAATTTGAACAGTTGACGGTGATGGTGCTGCATATAGGAAATAAAATTATAATAATTGGGGAAAAATTGAGACAGAGAGTATTCCTGAACAAAATTTAGGTACGGTAATTCAATTTAAAATTAGACTGACTTTGTAACTAAGATATATTGAGGAAATTCATAGGTTTTGCGCTGACTGGGAACTAAACAGCAAAAAATAAAAACTAATGGTATTTAAAAGAGGGTTGATGGTGAGGAAAGGAGAGGAGTGGTACATAGGAGATCAAAAGGTAGAAGTGATAAAGGAGTATGACTATTTAGGTGTAAGGATGTGTAGCAGTGGAGGTTGGGAAAGTGATAGCCAGAAAAGTGATAGCTAATGGCAGGACCGCAATGACCGGGGTAAGAATATGTAAACATAAACTGGAATTGTCAGTTAGATCGTTGGAAAGAATGTATGAAGCCAGAACAATGTATGGGGCACATCAGAGGTAGGTACACAATTAGACTAGTTGTATGGACTATTTTGTAAAGAACTACTAGGGCTGTCATTCAAGGGGAATTATTGAATCTGTGCATGAAACAACAGAAAGCATTAAGAACACAAACAGTTGATGGTCAGAATTGGAAAGAAGGGTATCGAAGATAGACATGGGAGAATTATGGAGAGTAGAGGAGTCAAATTATAGCGGTTTTTGAAAGGAAGTAAGAGACAGAGTACAAGACATAGACAGGAGATATGGGAAAGTATAGAAGAAAAGAAATATTTGCAATTTTATAAGCAACTGAAGAGAGAATGGGGTAGGGAAAAATATATAGATCAATGTGACAAAACTGGAAGAGAAGGCATAGCATGGATGAGAGTAGGAATAATATATTGTGACTTTGGGGGTTCGTGAAATTAAAACTCTAATTGCACAAACTCAAAATGTTCTTTATTTCTACCGAATTACAGTTGGAACACTTGTCGATTACAGAGAATTACGTAGGGCACACAATTGCAATTCGCCAGTTCGTCTGTCACAGGTCCACCCTACACTCAACTCCTCTGATACACGTACACAGTCTTCCAGTCCGTTCACTAGCACGGCGCTTCTCACAGCTACTCGCCAAGAACTGAACTGACTCGTCCACTGCAGCCCCTTTTTATAGGAAGATCGCTGTTTCTGGAAGTCTCGCGGTTCAGTGAATCTTCCCGAAGGTTCCAGACTTCAGGGGAGGGGAAAGAGACGGTACAGGGATCGTGCCGCTCTTCTAATCATCCCTTTGGTAGCGCTACAAGATAAATGGGTAGGCGTGGACTGAATGCTTCCCGTCTGGCCACTACCTGCCAGCTGCTTGTTCTATCAGGAATTCCGATGTTCGGGTGACAATATCTAAAAGGGTTGAGAAGTAATGAGGTAGGAATATGTGAATTTTGTGGAGATGAAGAGAGCACTGTTCATTACCTGATAGAATCTAAGGAGCTAAAAAATTGTAGGAGAAAAGTATAGGATAAGAAATGGGACAATGAGAGCAAAGATGTAGTGACGTTACGTATGTTAACGGAGATGGGTTAAAAAAATAGATGTATAGGATAATTCTTATATAGGTTAAGAGAAAAGTGGAATAGGGTAAAAGAAGTGAAGGTCAAGAAGAAATGACGTCAAGCTGCTCAGGAAAACAAAAGGCTTATAACCAGGGGACTTGAGTCAGCGAGTAAATCTTAGGTCAGCAATTTCATAAGTGAAATGTGTAGTGTTTAACGCCCGCTTTTACTACATACGGCACCGCAGGTGGTGACACTGATCATACATGAGATGAAGATGGAGCACCGGTGGAATAAGATGGCGGGGGAAACCGGAGATCTCGGAGAAAACCCGCCCCAACGCCGTGTTTTCCACCACAAATCTCACTTTGCGGTGGCCTGGGATCGAACCCGGGCCACCTTGGTGAGAGCCAAGCGGTCTAACCACTGAGCCAAGGCGTGGCCTAGCAATTTCATATATTTGTACAAGATGTATAATAATGATTGTTAGATACCAAAGCCACTGTAGTGGAACTGTAATGGAAACTGTACAAGTAAATATATCTAATGTCTTATTTTGAAAATTAGTGATTGTGTAATGAATTTTGAAATACAACCACTTGATTCCTGATGAATTTTAACATGTTTAGTTGCCACTGTTTTTTTTTTTCCTTATAAGTAAAAAGCACGGAGTTTTCAAAAAGAAGGAATAAATGTTTGAAGTACTTAGTTACAGAAGAGTCAATAGAGAACGTCATGTGAATAGATTGTTGTTTAAGTAAGTCAATGGCGGAATTATTGCAGCAGGCATTATAAGGAAATGTTAGTAAGGCGGTCCGAACCACGCAGTGTTCAGGAACTTGTTTTGAGATTCAGGTATTTCTAACCACTTGACCTTCTTCACGGAAGTATGGGCTACTGGTACTGCATTCATCCGCCTACTTTCTTTGGCAATTAACCTATCTTCATTTGTTTCTCTGCAAACCAAACAATATTGAATCAACCTCCAGTAGCATCTTTCATTTTCTCGAAAGCGTCTTTACAATAAGTACCATTCTAAATAGAATATCAACTATAAGAGAAAACTTAAATCAAGAGAGTTAGAGAAGAATCAACTAACAAGGCCCGGGCATAAAGTAAGAATGAATGAACAAAGATATATCAGACAAGAACAGAGAGAAGAAGAGTAGTAGGAAGACCAAGACTACATTGAAGGCAGTACAGTAGAACCTCATTTACACGTACCAGGACCGATTCGAGTTAAGGAAAACCCGGGTTATCCAGAGAATGGGGTTTCAAAATTACTCGGCACACTTTCACCTAAAACATACACAAAATAACTATAGCGCATCTGTACAGAGTGATTCCTAGGCATCTGTCGGTGTTATCGGGGATAAATACTCCCCATATTCACTTGCTACCAAAATAAGGAACGATATTATAACAAAAACCAATCACGTGTGTATTACATGGGCTAGAGGCCATATAAGTATACATGGCAATGAGAGGGTAGATGAAATTGCTAAACGTTACGCACTATCCCAAAAGGAATTCAGTTTTAAAGAGTCTACAGTCACATTTGTTTAAAAAAATGAAAAAGGAGATTTTTGAAATGTGGAACAGCGTGTGCTCATTCATTTTCTCTATTTTCGTGATGTGACACCTATTGAAATTCACCACTAGTTGAGTGAGGCATGTGGTGATGGTACCATGGATGTGTCTAATGTACGTTCCTGGGTGTGACAGTTCAATGAAGACAGAACATCGTATGACAACAAACCAAGACAGCTAAGTGAGGCATGTGGTGATGTACCATGGATGTGTCTAATGTACGTTCCTGGGTGTGACAGTTCAATGAAGACAGAACATCGTGTGACAACACACCAAGACAGTTGAGTGAGGCATGTAGTGATCGTACTATGGATGTGTCTAATGTACGTTCCTGGGTGGGACAGTTCAATGAAGTCAGAACATCGTGTGACAACAAACCAAGGCAGTTGCAGACATGGTCTCCAAAATTGGCATTTACGTGGGACCTGTGCACACAATCCTGCATGAAGATCTGAAAGTGCGAATAGTGACTTCCAGGTGGGTGCCACGAAAGCTGACGGATGATCACAAGGCTACGCGCGTGGCAAATTGTCAGGCGATGTTGACGCGTGATGATAGCATAAATGGAACATCGATTACACTCTGTTCTTGCAATGAAAACGTCGTCATTTTAAGTATCAAAAACAGACGTAACTCTCGTCGCTGCCACTAAAGTTCTATGCACTGTACAGTGCTGCCATCTCTGTCAGTCATTCACAAAGAGTCCTGTATTTAAAAAAGTTAGTTCCAGTCTTGAAAAAGTAAGGAGGTTTTATAACTTGAAAGCACCTCGTATATATGAGTTGCTTTTTAAACTAAGGACATCATGAAATTTGTGTATAATAAATATTCCCAAGTCTAGGGTATAAATTTGACAAACGTAATAATTTGATTTAAGTTCAAACCGGTGTTGCCGTTTAAAAATTAGTGTGTTACATTTCTTTGCACCAATATTTGTTGCTGTTTCCGCTATTCGAAGTACGAGACTATACACTGCATAATAAATGTAACCTTTTGATAAACTTACCTTTTCCTGGTAATAGAGAATTCACATAGATAAGCGTAATTACGTTGGTGTGAGGTACACAAGCGATTTAACTCGAAACCCGTTACTCCAAATTACAGTCTACCAGTTTTACAACCGGGAAGTGGATAAGATTTTCGCACAAGTTGAACTATTTTCAAATTCTTTTGGATGCGTTATGTTCCAGCGTTTAACATCAGCAAAGAATGTGAGATGAGGCTATCGAAACCTGCGTGACCGGTTAGATATCTTAAAATAAAGGATCAAGATCTCACATGAAAATCTTGATTTACTA
The DNA here is from genome assembly GCA_030765055.1 of Mantis religiosa. Taxonomy (NCBI): domain Eukaryota; kingdom Metazoa; phylum Arthropoda; class Insecta; order Mantodea; family Mantidae; genus Mantis; species Mantis religiosa. The sequence goes on from CM060958.1 coordinate 11,643,949, forward strand.
GGAACAAAACCTACTCGACAGATTTTGGCAGCCGACATGGTCAATGTCGTGTTTTGAAAGTGGAGTATAGAAGTTATAACCTCAAATATCAGTGATATATTATTCCTAAAAGGATATTAACTATCGGTGGATTGTATTTCACTGAGGTGACAAGTTTTAACTTTCTTTACCATCCATGTACTGCAGAAGAATAAGTTGTTATTTCAGAAGTTTTGATGTCCTCTAAACTAAAGTTCCATTTATTTTGTGCCACAACTATTTTAGACATATCGGGTAAGGTTTTTTTTTTTTCCAAAAAAATGGGGCAGGTCCCCATACTGACCTTTACATGGAATTTTTCTTTTATTTTCTCAAATCGCCTCCAACCACTTTATATGTTAGGCGTGAAAAATACAATGCACATATTGATTTGCTTTGACAATTTATTTGGTTTGAAAACAAATTTAAATTCTGTATTTATATTCCAACTATGTTTTCCTAAACTTAAAAAATTAAGTCTAAATTCGTGGTCGAGCTGTTAGACGGCTTGACTCTCACTAAGGCGGCTCGGGTTCGAACATAGGTGATTGCAAAGTAAGATTTCTCGTGGAGAACATGGCGCTGATGCCGGTTTCTTCCGGGATCTCCGGCTTTCCCCGCCATCATTGCACCAATTGCTACATTAGGATCTTTCCTTTCATCCATTTCACCTTCATTCCGTTCATCTACTTCCCTCATTCTCATTCCAGTGACTGGCTGATCATCCATCCTTGGATTTCTCTCTCTTATCCATAGTTACGCCTAAAATGGCATAAAGGGCAGAGGACCATAAGTATATAAGACTGTCATTACAAGAGGAGGAGAAGAAGAAGAACAAGAAGAATAAAACCTAGGCTAGTCCTTCATCTGCTGATGTTTATCATTTTTCAAACCTTATACATATTTTATTAAACTATGGATGGTTTATTTAAGAAAAGTTACAGAAAAAATACTTGATTTTACGTGTAAATAAGAATCTACTAAAAAAATTGGGATTTCCGTTTTAGACAGTTGAGGTGATCCAGATATGGTCATAAAAATAAGCGTTAAATCGGAGATAAATGGAATGGGTGAAATGATGCTCAAATGAGCCCAGGGTCCATAGAGCTTAGAGTTACCCAACATTGGTCTTTCAGGATAAGGGAAAACCCCGGAAAAACCTTATCCAGGTAACTCACCCTGACCCAGATTTGAACTCGGGACCTCTTTAACGTGAGGCAGACTCGCAACTACTGCGCTACCGAGGCGGGCTTCCGACATTCTCAACCCTTAAAAGAACATTTTAAGCAAAAGAACACAACTCAAAATAAAAAGGGTTGAATGACTAGACTAGGACTGAAAGATGCAATGTCATAGCCAGGATTTGAACTACGGATCTCCCGCTCTCCGTGCGGTTGCTCTAAAGCACTGAGCTACTATGGCCAACATGCCGACATGACGTTAAATTCTCCAACTGACTCGTATGTTTCCCGGTAGACCACTAGGAGTTCTCATATGCTATGAGACACGCACCTTTTGTGACGACTTACTATGCTGTAAGTACTTAAGTCCCAGACATGACATTAAATTCTCCAACTGACTCGTATGTTTCCGGTAGACCACTAGGAGTTCTCATATGCTATGAGACACACACCTTTTGTGGCGACTAACTATGCTGTAAGTACTTAAGTCCCAGACATGACATTAAATTCTCCAACTGACTCGTATGTTTCCGGTAGACCACTAGGAGTTCTCATATGCTATGAGACACGCACCTTTTGTGTCGACTTACTATGCTGTAAGTACTTAAGTCCCAGACATGACATTAAATTCTCCAACTGACTCGTATGTTTCCCGGTAGACCACTAGGAGTTCTCATATGCTATGAGACACGCAACTTTTGTGGCGACTTACTATGCTGTAAGTACTTAAGTCCCAGACATGACATTAAATTCTCCAACTGACTCGTATGTTTCCCGGTAGACCACTAGGAGTTCTCATATGCTATGAGACACGCAGCTTTTGTGACGACTTACTATGCTGTAAGTACTTAAGTCCCAGACATGACATTAAATTCTCCAACTGACTCGTATGTTTCCCGGTAGACCACTAGGAGTTCTCATATGCTATGAGACACACAACTTTTGTGACGACTTACTATGCTGTAGGTACTTAAGTCCCAGACATGACATTAAATTCTCCAACTGACTCGTATGTTTCCGGTAGACCACTAGGAGTTCTCATATGCTATGAGACACACACCTTTTGTGACGACTTACTATGCTGTAAGTACTTAAGTCCCAGACATGACATTAAATTCTCCAACTGACTCGTATGTTTCCCGGTAGACCACTAGGAGTTCTCATATGTTATGAGACACGCAACTTTTGTGGCGACTTACTATGCTGTAAGTACTTAAGTCCCAGACATGACATTAAATTCTCCAACTGACTCGTATGTTTCCCGGTAGACCACTAGGAGATCTCATATGCTATGAGACACGCACCTTTTGTGACGACTTACTATGCTGTAAGTACTTAAGTCCCAGACATGACATTAAATTCTCCAACTGACTCGTATGTTTCCCGGTAGACCACTAGGAGTTCTCATATGCTATGAGACACGCACCTTTTGTGGCGACTTACTATGCTGTAAGTACTTAAGTCCCAGACATGACATTAAATGCTCCAACTGACTCGTATGTTTCCCGGTAGACCACTAGGGGTTCTCATATGCTATGAGACACGCACCTTCTGTGACGACTTACTATGCTGTAAGTACTTAAGTCCCAGACATGACATTGAATTCTCCAACTGACTCGTATGTTTCCCGGTAGACCACTAGGAGTTCTCATATGCTATGAGACACGCAACTTTTGTGGCGACTTACTATGCTGTAAGTACTTAAGTCCCAGACATGACATTAAATTCTCCAACTGACTCGTATGTTTCCCGGTAGACCACTAGGAGTTCTCATATGCTATGAGACACGCAGCTTTTGTGACGACTTACTATGCTGTAAGTACTTAAGTCCCAGACATGACATTAAATTCTCCAACTGACTCGTATGTTTCCCGGTAGACCACTAGGAGTTCTCATATGCTATGAGACACGCACCTTTTGTGACGACTTACTATGCTGTAAGTACTTAAGTCCCAGACATGACATTAAATTCTCTAACTGACTTGTATGTTTCCCGGTAGACCACTAGGAGTTCTCATATGCTATGAGACACTCACCTTTTGTGACGACTTACTATGCTGTAGGTACTTAAGTCCCAGACATGACATTAAATTCTCCAACTGACTCGTATGTTTCCCGGTAGACCACTAGGAGTTCTCATATGCTATGAGACACGCACCTTTTGTGACGACTTACTATGCTGTAAGTACTTAAGTCCCAGACATGACATTAAATTCTCTAACTGACTTGTATGTTTCCCGGTAGACCACTAGGAGTTCTCATATGCTATGAGACACGCACCTTGTGTAGCGACTTACTATGCTGTAAGTACTAAAGTCCCAGACATGACATTAAATTCTCTAACTGACTTGTATGTTTCCCGGTAGACCACTAGGAGATCTCATATGCTATGAGACACGCACCTTTTGTGACGACTTACTATGCTGTAGGTACTTAAGTACCAGACATGACATTAAATTCTCTAACTGACTTGTATGTTTCCCGGTAGACCACTAGGGGTTCTCATATGCTATGAGACACGCACCTTTTGTGGCGACTTACTATGCTGTAAGTACTTAAGTCCCAGACATGACATTAAATTCTCCAACTGACTCGTATGTTTCCCGGCAGACCACTAGGAGTTCTCATATGTTATGAGACACGCACCTTTTGTGGCGACTTACTATGCTGTAAGTACTTAAGTCCCAGATATGACATTAAATTCTACAACTGACTCGTATGTTTCCCGGTAGACCACTAGGGGTTCTCATATGCTATGAGACACGCACCTTCTGTGACGACTTACTATGCTGTAAGTACTTAAGTCCCAGACATGACATTAAATGCTCCAACTGACTCGTATGTTTCCCGGTAGACCACTAGGGGTTCTCATATGCTATGAGACACGCACCTTTTGTGACGACTTACTATGCTGTAGGTACTTAAGTCCCAGACATGACATTAAATTCTCCAACTGACTCGTATGTTTCCCGGTAGACCACTAGGAGTTCTCATATGCTATGAGACACGCACCTTTTGTGACGACTTACTATGCTGTAAGTACTTAAGTCCCAGACATGACATTAAATTCTCTAACTGACTTGTATGTTTCCCGGTAGACCACTAGGAGTTCTCACATGCTATGAGACACGCACCTTTTGTAGCGACTTACTATGCTGTAAGTACTTAAGTCCCAGACATGACATTAAATTCTCTAACTGACTTGTATGTTTCCCGGTAGACCACTAGGAGATCTCATATGCTATGAGACACGCACCTTTTGTGACGACTTACTATGCTGTAAGTACTTAAGTCCCAGACATGACATTAAATTCTCCAACTGACTTGTATGTTTCCCGGTAGACCACTAGGGGTTCTCATATGCTATGAGACACGCACCTTTTGTGGCGACTTACTATGCTGTAAGTACTTAAGTCCCAGACATGACATTAAATTCTCCAACTGACTCGTATGTTTCCCGGCAGACCACTAGGAGTTCTCATATGTTATGAGACACGCACCTTTTGTGGCGACTTACTATGCTGTAAGTACTTAAGTCCCAGATATGACATTAAATTCTACAACTGACTCGTATGTTTCCCGGTAGACCACTAGGGGTTCTCATATGCTATGAGACACGCACCTTCTGTGACGACTTACTATGCTGTAAGTGCTTAAGTCCCAGGCATGACATTAAATTCTCCAACTGACTCGTATGTTTCCCGGTAGACCACTAGGAGTTCTCATATGCTATGAGACACGCACCTTTTGTGGCGACTTACTATGCTGTAAGTACTTAAGTCCCAGATATGACATTAAATTCTACAACTGACTCGTATGTTTCCCGGTAGACCACTAGGGGTTCTCATATGCTATGAGACACGCACCTTCTGTGACGACTTACTATGCTGTAAGTGCTTAAGTCCCAGACATGACATTAAATTCTCCAACTGACTCGTATGTTTCCCGGCAGACCACTAGGAGTTCTCATATGTTATGAGACACGCACCTTTTGTGGCGACTTACTATGCTGTAAGTACTTAAGTCCCAGATATGACATTAAATTCTACAACTGACTCGTATGTTTCCCGGTAGACCACTAGGGGTTCTCATATGCTATGAGCCACGCACCTTCTGTGACGACTTACTATGCAGTAAGTGCTTAAGTCCCAGGCATGACATTAAATTCTCCAACTGACTCGTATGTTTCCCGGTAGACCACTAGGGGTTCTCATATGTTATGAGACACGCACCTTTTGTGGCGACTTACAATGCTGTAAGTACTTAAGTCCCAGATATGACATTAAATTCTCCAACTGACTCGTATGTTTCCCGGTAGACCAATAGGGGTTCTCATATGCAGTGAGAAACGCACCTTTTGTGACGACTTACTATGTTGTAAGTACTTAAGTCCCAGACATGACATTAAATTCTCCAACTGACTCGTATGTTTCCCGGTAGACCACTAGGACTTCTCATATGCTATGAGACACGCACATTTTGTGACGACTTACTATGCTGTAAATACTTAAGTCCCAGACATGACATTAAATTCTCCAACTGACTCGTATGTTTCCCGATAGACCACTAGGACTTCTCATATGCTATGAGACACGCACCTTTTGTGACGACTTACTATGCTGTAAATACTTAAGTCCCAGACATGACATTAAATTCTCCAACTGACTCGTATGTTTCCCGGTAGACCACTAGGGGTTCTCATATGCTATGAGACACACACCTTTTGTGGCGACTTACTATGCTGTAAGTACTTAAGTCACAGGCTTCATAGTTAAACCACTATTTTCTTATTTTTAGGTAAAGTGATGGAAATAATCATTTCTTACACACTAGCTGTGTGTAGGTTAAGCTTTGAATGAGTAGAGCCAGACTGAAATCACAGCTATGGAATTGAATTTTTCAGCCTGGCTCTACTCATTCAAACCTTAACCTACACACGGCTAGTGTGGAAGAATTAATTCCTTAAAAATAAAAAGTTGTTAAATATCAAAACAGCTCCGAAAAAGTTGATCTTTCAAAAATCACTTCAATTATTTTGAATAAAATGCTGTATTTTAAAGACAGTTTCGTGCCAAATGAAGTGTATATTTTGAATTTTATGAGAGTAGTCGTAAGGTTCCTCTAAATTCTGCATGACTTTTGTATAACTGGTAAATCTAAGAGGTAACAAAATATTCCTACGCCAGAGATATAGATATCGCTAAAACACACAAGTTATAATGTCAAACATACTTTTGTTGAGTTAAAGCTTTCGAGAGCCTTCCTATTGGTTTAAATTTTCAAATACCTTATTATTCTCAAATAAGGTCTCGTTAATTCGTTTTCTCCTCTTTGTTGTGTAAAAGAGAGTGAAACTTCAAAGTTTCATAGACACAGACGTATCTTACAAGGACGTGTGCAAGATGATTTTCTTGACAGCTTTTGAAAGAATAGTTTGTGGAAGTTTGATGTGAGAAAGCTATGAGAGTATACATTGACTCATGAGCTTCAATTGTTTTGTTGAATACGTGTTGGTTTCAATGGTGATCCGAGTAGCCAAAGGAATGCAGATAGAAGTGGAACATCGGGGCGGCCAGTTTTCACTCACTTGACGGATACACTGCGAGGAGAAACTAAGAAGACCTTGATCTTCAAACAAAATTGTAAGTTACTACTCGATTGACACCAATAATTACCGGAGCGCTCCCACAGCGTAACGCATCGATTACCATGCTCGATCTCTCCCTTCGATACTTGTTCATTGTTTACCTTCTCATCTTGAAAAACAGACCGGAACACAGAAAACCAAGAATGCTGTGGCTTTACATTAGCTCTTCTTGTGTGTCTCAGTTTACTCCATTTTTTACTTTGCGAACATCTCTTATGAGATTTTCTATTCAATGTCATTGACTACTTTCTCTATCACATACAGTAAGGGCAACAAAGAGGAAGTTTGACACCTGCAGCCGATGTGGTCCTTTGAACCTGCGTCCCACACGTGACACCCTGGGAGGGATGGAGTGAATTGAGAGGTAGAGGGTGGCCGATACAGAAAGTACCGACACCTCTAGAAAGTCCCTCTATAATTCCGGAACTGCCACGTAATTCTTCTGTTGCCATGGTGAGGCTTACTACAGGACACGATTGCCTAGGGAAACATTTCCATACTAACTTCTCCAAATTGAGTATTGTACTCCCAAGATATAGAAAAGGATGCGGAAGATAGATAGATAGCAAGATAGACGTGGTCTGAAAAGTTTCCGACCTAATTGACATACAAGACATTTTTTAAGAACCTTTTTTATCTTTTTATTTTTCAACAGGTCTCGTTGTAACTCTACACACTTCTCTCAGCGATGCTCTCATCTCTGTAACCCGTCCAAATAGTACTCGGCGTTTTTCAACATAGTCTCCTTGTAACTCTACACACTTCTCCCAGCGATGTTCCCATCTCTGTAACGCATCCAAATAGTACTCGGTGTTTTTCAACATAGTCTCCTTGTAACTCTATACACTTCTCCCAGCGATGCTCCCATCTCTGTAACGCATCCAAATAGTACTCGGTGTTTTTCAACATAGTCTCCTTGTAACTCTACACACTTCTCCCAGCGATGTTCCTATCTCTGTAACCCGTCCAAATAGTACTCGGTGTTTTTCAACATAGTCTTCTTGTAACTCTACACACTTCTCCCAGCGATGCTCCCATCTCTGTAACCCGTCCAAATAGTGCTCGACGTTTTTCAACATAGTCTCCTTGTAACTCTACACACTTCTCCCAGCGATGTTCCCATCTCTGTAGCCCGTCCAAATAGTACTCGGTGTTTTTCAACATAGTCTTCTTGTAACTCTACACACTTCTCCCAGCGATGCTCTCATCTCTGTAACACGTCCAAATAGTACTCGGTGTTTTTCAACATAAGACTCCTTGTAACTCTACACACTTCTCCCAGCGATGCTCTCATCTCTGTAACTCGTCCAAATAGTACTCAGCGTTTTTCAACATAATCTCCTTGTAACTCTACACACTTCTCCCAGCGATGCTCCCATCTCTGTAACCCGTCCAAATAGTACTCGGCGTTTTTCAACATAGTCTCCTTGTAACTCTACACACTTCTCCCAGCGATGTTCCCATCTCTGTAACCCGTCCAAATAGTACTCGGCATTTTTTAACATAGTCTCCTTGTAACTCTACACACTTCTCCCAGCGATGTTCCCATCTCTGTAACCCGTCCAAATAGTACTCGGCATTTTTCAACATAGTCTCCTTGTAACTCTACACACTTCTCCCAGCGATGCTCCCATCTCTGTAACACGTCCAAATAGTACTCGGCGTTTTTTAACATAGTCTCCTTGTAACTCTACACACTTCTCCCAGCGATGTTCTCATCTCTGTAACCCGTCCAAATAGTACTCGACATTTTTCAACGTAGTCTCCTTGTAACTCTACACACTTCTCCCAGCGATGCTCCCATCTCTGTAACACGTCCAAATAGTACTCGGCGTTTTTTTAGCATAGTCTCCTTGTAACTCTACACACTTCTCCCAGCGATGTTCTCATCTCTGTAACTCGTCCAAATAGTACTCGAAATTTTTCAACATAGTCTCCTTGTAACTCTACACACTTCTCCCAGCGATGCTCCCATCTCTGTAACCCGTCCAAATAGTACTCGGCGTTTTTCAACATAGTCTCCTTGTAACTCTACACACTTCTCCCAGCGATGCTCTCATCTCTGTAACCCGTCCAAATAGTACTCGGCGTTTTTCTACATAGTCTCCTTGTAACTCTACACACTTCTCCCAGCGATGCTCCCATCTCTGTAACCCGTCCAAATAGTACTCGGCGTTTTTCTACATAGTCTCCTTGTAACTCTACACACTTCTCCCAGCGATGTTCTCATCTCTGTAACCCGTCCAAATAGTACTCGGCGTTTTTCGTATAGTCTCCTTGTAACTCTACACACTTCTCCCAGCGATGCTCTCATCTCTGTAACCCGTCCAAATAGTACTCGGCGTTTTTCAACATAGTCTCCTTGTAACTCTACACACTTCTCCCAGCGATGTTCCCATCTCTGTAACACGTCGAAATAGTACTCGGCGTTTTTCAACATAGTCTCCTTCTAACTCTATACACTTCTCCCAGCAATGTTCTCATCTCTGCAACACGTCCAAATAGTACTCGGCGTTTTTGAACATAGTCTCCTTGTAACTCTATACACTTCTCCCAGCGATGCTCCCATCTCTGTAACCCGTCCAAATAGTACTCGGCGGTTTTCTCTACAAAATAATAGTTCATGAAGGTGATTGCCTCTTCATTTGACGAAAATCTCTGTCCTCCGAGCGCAATTTTCAGATGAGGGAATAAAAAAGAAGTCGATTGGAGCTAGATCTGGTGAGTCAAGCAGTTCAATCCGTAATTCATGGATTTTCGCCATTGCAACAGCTGAGGTGTGAGACGACGCGTTATCTTGGTGAAACAGGATTTTCTTTTTCTGCAAATGTGACCGTTTATATGCAAGTTCTGCCTTCAGCTTGTCAAGTAATGATGCGTAGTATGCTCCATCACTATGCCAAAATAGTCACCATCACTTTCCCAGCCGAAAAAACGGTTTTTGCTTTTTTTGGAGCTGGTTCCTCCTTTGCAGTCAACTGTTTGGACTATAATTTTGTTTCAGGTGTATAATGGTGTATCCAAGTTTCATCTACAGTAATTAATCGGCACCAAAACTCGGATTTATTGCTCCTAAACTGCAACGACAGAGCGTTGAAAATGTTCTTTCGAACACGTTTTTGGTCTTACGTGAGCAAACGGGCACCCAACGTGCGGACAGCTTTGTCATGTCTAAATTTTGATTTAATATGTGACAAACATGTTCTTTTGACATGTTCTGCTATCTCTCTCACTTTAATTCGTCGGTCGTCTACAACCATTTGGTGACCTTTGGCGATGTTTTCGTTGGTAGTTGCAGTTTTTGTACGTCCCGAATGTTCATCGTCTCTCAAGCTCTTACGGTCACGTTTAAGTTCAGCTGCCCAAAATTTCACTATGGTAAATGATGATGCAGAGTCCCCATACACAGAATCCAACTCATCTTTGATTTGCGCAGGCGTATTGCTTTTCAAAAGCCAATATTTAATGACAGCTGATACTCTATTTCGTCCATTGTCATAAAAACACTCACATTAGCTCAGTCAAACGACTCTTACATAACAACTGAGCGTCCAAAATGGCTGAAAGTTTGGCGAGTGACTGTCAACAGATGAACAACGAAATTCACTAGCTATTATTTACCAGTGCTGCGTTCTTTATGTTGAGGTCGGAAACTTCTCACACCACCCTCGTATATACCTACGTTTTTTCGGAAATTTCTATTTTTTGAAAAATAGAGGCTATGTTTAAGATATTATTATTTCAAATGAAATGAAATATTAAATTTTCTGGTTGTAGTATCTTAAGTTCCATTCATAATGTATGACCTGTACTTAAGCGATAATCCAAAAACCTCTGTCACACACACACACACACACACACACACACACACACACACACACACACACACACACACACACACACACACACACACACACATTTGTTTCTTATGTATGAAGTCTCAACAATTTATTTCAGCTGAAACTCTCTTTGGTCCTCTACTCACTAGTGAAAGTTAAAAGACAACTCATTGACAATTATTGGTTTGTGCGCCGTTCCAGGTCATAGACAAGGTGTCTTCAGTACAAGGTCTGTCGTTCTTGCACGTCCTTCAAGAATGTCGTAGAGGTCGGTGTCTCGCTGACCCCGAATACCGCGTATCTGGAGCATGCCGCAGGTTTACGTTTCGAGGTCTAAACAGTCGGCAGGGCTCACTGCGCTAAATTGATACCTCATCGATTTGGGGAAGGTCGATACTTTTCGTCGATCTGCGTGGTTCCGTCTCCTTGAAAACTCCCGCCAAGGTTCCATTACAGCTTCAGGTATGCAAGGTCTTGGAGATGAAGTAAAAGTTGCTGTGACGTCAGGCGCTTAAAATAAACCTGTCATTGTTGACATAAGTTACAGAGGATATTCTTCATGGTTTTTGTGCCATCCACTTAAAGGCAATGTGGGAGGTAATTACTTGTGCACGTCTGTCACTGGAACTGCTTTATTATCACGTTACTGTAATAGCAATTCGAGTTGTGTATGAAATGTAGAGTTCCAGAATCCTTTTTGTAAAACAAGATCTTGAAGAGGGTAACAGAGGGTGATTATGATTGGCGGAACACTCGGATAGCGAAAAGGCTGAAGAAGTAGCGGATGCACATCAGAATGTGATGTTTTAAGGATGACTAAGCTCAAAACAAATATCTGTGATGACTCAGAGTAAAGAAGGATGTCCGGCAATCAACGTCATGACATCTCATTCTCTAAACTAAATTAGCGATGTCCTTCGAGGACAAATGAGAAAGTTCAGCAACGTTTAACACTGAAAGGAAGCCAACATTAATGAGACGAGTATTTCTTTAAATTTGTGTCCTCCAACGTTAAGTCATATCGGACGGTCAATGAATTGGATAAAATGATGTTCAAATGAGTACAGCATCCATGGAGCTTAGTTACTCGATATTCGTCTTGAAAGATAAGGGAAAATACCGGAAAAACCTTATCCAGATAACTCACTCTAACCTAGAACCTGTTGAACGTGAGGCAGACACGCTACCATCTCCGCTACCGATGCGGGCTGAGTCTTTAAAACACATTACCCATTTTCTATTATTTATAATTAACGTTGTCTAAAAAGCTCTTAGTTGATTATCTATACTTGAGAACATAAAAAAACATTGTTAAAGGAATTAAAATGTTTAATGATTGCACCCTTGTACAGATATTTTCACAATCGCTTATTATTCTATTTAGTTGATAGGAGGATATAATGAAATAGTCGAGAAATATGGAATATCGTGTTTCCTACTCTGCTGCTATCATGTGGGAGTGTCAAGTAGTCGAGAAAGACTCCCATGATGAACTGCAGTGACAGTTGACAGCTTATTGTCATTTTACTTGCTACAGAATAAAGTGTTTTTTGCAATTGTTAAACGTTAAAATAAAATATTGTTAAATAAAATTGTTAAAAGTTAAAAATAAAAGCTAGTCAATTTCGTTGTTCATCTGTTGGCAGTTACTCACCAAAGTTTCAGCCATTTTGGACGCTCATTTGTTATGTAACACTCGCTTAAGTGAGTTAATGTAAGTCTTTTTATGAAAATGGCCAAAATCAAGTATCGACCTATCATTAAATATTTGTTTTTGAAGGGCAATACGCCTGCGCAAATCAAAGATGAGTTGTATTCTGTGTATGGGGACGCTGTACCATCATTTATCACAGTGAAATTTTGGACAGCTGAATTTAAACGTGGCCGTGAGAGCTTGGGAGACAATGAACGTTCGGGACGTCCATAAACTGCAACTACCGACGAAAACATCGCCAAAGTTCACCAAATGGTACTATATGACCACCGAATTAAAGTGAGAGAAATAGCAGAGGGTATGAACATGTCAAAAGAGCGTGTTAAATCAAATTTAGGCATGAGAAAGCTGTCCGCGCGTTGGGTGCCGCGTTTGCTCACGTTAGACCGAAAACGTGTTCGAATGAACATTTCCAACGCTCTGTTGGCGCAGTTTAGGCGCAATAACTCCGAGTTTTGGCGCCGATTAATTACTGTAGATGAAACTTGGATACACCATTATACACCCGAAACAAAATACAGTCCAAACAGTGGAATGCAAAGGAGGAACTGGCTCCAAAAAAGCAAAAATGTCTTTTTTTCTGCTGGGAAAGTAATGGAGACTGTTTTTTTGGATAGTCATAGAGTTATTTTAATCGATTATCTTCAAAAACGGAGAACCATTACAGGAGCATATTACGCATCATTACTTGACAAGCTGAAGGCAGAACTTGCAGGAAAACGGCCACATTTGCAGATAAAGGAAATCCTTTTTCACGAAGACAATGCACCGTCTCACACACCTCAGCGGTTGCTATGGCGAAAATCCACGAATTACGGTTTGAACTGCTTGATTCACCAGATTTAGCTCCCAAGCGACTTGTTTTTGTTCCCTCATCTGAAAATTGCGCTCGGAGGACAGAGATTTGCGTCAAATGAAGAAGCAAACACCTTCGTGAACAATTATTTTGTAGAGAAAACCGCCGAGTACTATTTGGACGGGTTACAGAGATGAGAACATCACTGGGAGAAGTGTGTATACTTACAAGGGACTAGTAGAGAAAGTAACAAGCAGGATTAATGCCAAAGGTACTAAGTGTATCTTTCAAAGACACAAGGAAAAGTTTTCATATATTTTTATAAGGGAATATATTAATGATAATCTTATTTGGCTAAGAAGGGCAAATGCTTTGTGGTTTTAAGTTTATTTATTTGAGATAAAGTAAGTTTGAAAGTTGAAATTGAATGGAAGGAAAATAAGGAAGGGCACTGATGTTAAAGATGGAAGTTTCTGTTGGATGGTTTCTTAGTTTGTTAAGTTGTACAAGTTTATTTTGATCATGTCTACTTTAAACAGCTTTTTCTGTCAATCACATTCTCTTATTTTAATTTTCAGTTTGTTCAAAAGCAATTTGAGTGCGAATTTGGGAAGAAAGGCGTTTTAGGAAATGCTCCGTTCTGATCACATTCATATTCACAAAAATAACAGAAAGAAAAGCATGAGATTGGTAGAAGTTCAAAGGTTTTGTCTAATTTTTGATGATTTGCATTTCAAATGATGTCGGTAACAAAGAGAAGTTGGATGGAAACGATGCCAGTTGATTTCCTTTGAGGCAGTAGTGATCGCTAATGAACACTTCATTATGAAATTCCGTTTCTCTCCATTAGGAATACGCCGCACCTCGGAGAAATGGGGGAAAAGCTTTCTACGCAGCCGAAAACGGCGCTGTTACGAAACAAACACCACACCTAACGTCTCCAATATTTTGACACGCACTTTAGCTTTTGAAAAACTGAAGTAAACACTGAACCTTCTATTACGGATACATCGATTAGGAGTTTTTAGTGCGATCCATATAAATCTGAACCATTTCAATAGGGTATAACTTCTTATCCAATAATAGGATGCACGTACAACTGTGGGAGAATATAATACACAATTGGGAGATTGCATTACACTATGTATCCTCGCCAATGTTACTTATTTCGGTTCGAATGGATTCCTTGAGAACATCAATTGTCCGTGGTCTATTCTTGCACACTCTATTTTTAGATACCTCCACAAGAAAAAATCTGGTGAAACTAGGTCAGGGGATCTGGGAGGCCACAGAAATTTTGAGATTATTCGATTATCAAAGAAATAGTTCACAAGTTCCATGGTATCATTAGATGTATGACACGTTGCTCCATCTTGCTGGAAATAACATTCTCTTAAATGGATATCATTCAGCTGCTCCACAAATGTATTGAAGATACCCATATAAACTTAAGTGTCTACAGGCGTATCAAAGAAAATTAAGACATTTAAGATTGTCAGCTGTCAACAATTGTCGGTGTTGTCAATTTTCCCAGAGCCACTGAGTTCATTAAAACAATACTTCTACATTCTACGAGCTCTCCAAGGGAAATTATGGCCTATTGAAATGGTTCAGATTTATATGGATCACATTGTAGTTCACTTTATAGCCCTTCCTTAACGCCGGGGATAGACCCATAACCTGTGGTGTTAACTTATTTGATATGTTTTTCCAGGTACTTTGTGTATTAGATCACACCGTCTACTGCCATTATTGCTTCTGTGGAGCATAGCAAAGAATCTTGGCTAGGGAAAAGTTCCTACTTCCCAGTTCAGAGGTTACCTGAGATCCATTTTGGTAGATTACAGTCCATATGGATACTGAAATGATGTTCAATTACTACATTAAAATAGTAAGTCTCCCAGCTGTAAGCACACTTTGTGATTTTATATCTTTCTTCGACAAACTGCATCATCCCGCTTGTGTAGTGTGGTGTTAGCATGTCTGTCTCACGTTCAAGAGGTCCCGAGTTCGAATTTCGGTCAGGGCGAGTTACCTGGATAAGGTTTTTTCGGGGTTTTCCCTTATCCTGAAAGACGAATGTCGGGTAACTCTAAGCTCCATGTACCCCGGACGCATTGAACATCATTTCACCCATTTCATTCATCGTCCGATATGACTAAATGATGCAGGACGTTAATTAAAAAAAAGACTATCTGGATAAGTTGTTTATTGGCGTTTTCCTTAACGTGAAAGATGAATGTCGGGTAGTTCTATGTTCTACGGACCTGTACTCATTTGATTAGCATTTGTTTATCGTCCAATATGACATGTTGGAGGACTTTAATGAAAAGAAAAATCCAGTAGTATTGGGAATTCCGTTAAATTTAAAACAAGCTGAATATAGCTTGGGGTTTTTTCTGGTGTTTTTCTTTTATTTGGCATAATTTTAGTTCCTCCGTAGTACGTAGAGAAAGTATTGCATTCACCCAAAACGGTCAATATGGAGGCTTAGGGTAATGAGATCCGGGAACTCCTGAGAGAGGGGAAGGGGTGAGGAAGGGGAGGGTGAGAGATTGGTGTTGAAGTGAAGCATAAGAAACCTCAATACCAAAAAGCTGTATTACTTTTCTTACACTGAGTTGGATGGCTCAGGTGGTTTTGTCTGTGGCCTGAATTTGGGAGGTCCGGGTTGAATTCCCTTGGCCGACCTACCTGACCCAGGGATTTTTCGTAGTTTTCCCAGGGCGTTAGACGAATGCTGGGTAGGTTAATTACACCCCCTGAACTTCCTGTCCCTCCATTTCCTCTTCATTATCATTCCAGAGCATCTCTCATCTGGTGGTCTCTTTCAGGGCAGAAGTGTCGGCGGGGGTTTCGGCGCTGCATGGCAGGATAAAATGCTTTTGTTAAACACTACCTTCAGCGGTAGGACGCTGTCCTGTCTCCGAACCTATAGGGGAGGGCATCCGTCCCCTTCAGCTGCTCTGGTGCGGGCGCTGCGGATCCATAGTACTCCTGGTACCTCTGACGTTACCAAAGGAACCTCGGACCGAACGTTCGAGCCCCTCTCTGAATGTAAGTTGTTCGGATTGGGTTGGACTCGAGGGGGCAGTGTGTTCGCAACGCCCGTGGGAGATCAGGTACCTCCGGCAAGGCTTCGGCCGCCCGGAGGGGACAGAAGGTTGACTAAGAAGTCCCAGGTACTAGCCTGCAGAGCTAGTAGAAGAAGTGTTAGATTAACAGGCGGCCCCACCGAGGTTATTGGGTAGTCTTCCCTGCGTGGTTGACGCGCGTAAGTGGCGTATCCACTTCCAACCGTCTTGAGATGTGGGGAAGGAGGGCTTTTTAGACTCAAGATATTGCCGCAAAGAAAGAACGCCGGAGTTTCCATTGCTCCCGGGCTGAAAGAAGCCGGACCCTTTGGACACAGGTTCTGGTGGTGCCGTTTACGAACCACGGTGGGTAGGACGCCGGTTGTACTGGCCTGTCGGGAAGTGTCCATTGTCACTTGTAGGGAACCTGTCCTCTGCCTGCTGTGGCACCTAGAGACCGCCACCCTTTGTCTGATCTCGTCTCATCCTTCCTTTATGTGTAGTGTAGTGTTTAACGCCCGCTTTTACTACATACGGCACCGCAGGCGGTGACACTGATGATACATGAGATGAAGATGGAGCACCGGTGGAATGAGATGGCGGTGGAAACCGGAGGTCCCGGAGAAAACCCGCCCCAGCGCCGTTGTTGTCCATCACAAATCTCACTTTGCAGTCACCTGGGATCGAATCCGGGCCGCCTTGGTGATAGCCAAGCGGTCTAACCACTGAGCCACGGCGCGGCCTCATCCTTCCTTCCTAGGGCACCCAACTTGGGAACAAGGAGCAATTGAACAAGTTTGGATCTCCGTGGCGTACTCTAGTCCAAGTCCAAGTGTAAAGAAAAGGTCAGAGTGCAACACAACAGATTTGTATTTGACTTCACTAAGAGAGAATAGGGTCAGCACGGCTGGATGTGTCTGAAGTGGATATTTAACAATGTGTATTATGTACAGTACCGGATGTTGAACTATCCTTTGAGCTTCGTGTTTGAAATACCTGGGGAACCTGTATTAATGTAGTACACGCAGACTTTCTAACGCCAATGTATGCGTACACACAAGATCGATCATTAGTCTGCAGGTTTCACTTGACTTTAATTACAGGCCGGTCAAGTGCGTGTTCTCCCAGCGCTACGTGACGAGATTATACTTTTTCCATCGCAACTTTTCATCTCTTGCGCAGTTTTGGAGATGACCCTAAAGAGGGACATATCCTGTTTGGAATACGAGATACTTGTTTTGGAATTGCACAAGCGTGCGAGCCGGTATTTCACCTGGCACGTCTTGGAAAGGATATTTTCGTCGTCTGTTTGCGTGCGCATCAAATGCATTCAGATGTCATAACTGTAATATATTTCCAGCTAAGGACTTTGAATCATAATTTGATACTTACGTAACCGCGTGCAGCTTCAATGAATGTTCTATAATGAAATAATATTACGACATTTTGTACACAGTTGATGAAACGCAAGGAGTCTGTCTCGTATACACGAGGAAGCACAGCTGAGCGCAACCCACTTCACTTTTATATGATCCATCCATCATGTAGTGAGGCACCGAATGTCTTTTTCCTACAGCGAGAAGCAAGAGTTTTTGATTTTAACGATTTGTTCGCAAATTTTGCCAATTTTTCCTTTATTGGAGAATAATATTTTTAGCAATAAATGAGAAAGTTTTGTATTTTTTGTTTGTTTAGTTTGCTAGAAAAATTTACATTTATTACAAATTGCATAAATATAACTTTAATTTAACATTCAGGGCTTCATAGCATGAAGCTAGAAGTCGTGAGAAAAATGTTTACTTATTTCATGAAAGCAAGATAAATGATGGATAGAGTCAACATCAAAAATTCAATGCCATGGCCGGGATTTGAACCACGGATCTCCTGGTTTCCGTCCAGTCGCTCTTAACCTTTGAGCTACCATGGCCAACGTGCCTTCCTGACATTAAATTCTCCAGTTGACTCGTATATTTCCCCGGTAGACCACTATCCATCAAATATCTTAGCCTATAGACGGCTAGTGTGGAGAAATAATTAATTTCCATCAATTAACTAAAGCAAGATAAAATTTAACAATTAACAAAGTCAATACACCGTCATCATGCGCACTGAAATAACAGCTAAGCGGTGCAACAATAAACTGACACCACAACATCCGGCTGGTCCGTGATACTGAGAACTGCTTGTCGTGTGCTAACTAGAAATGTTATTTATTGGATACCACACCATGCACAGCAAAAAAACTCCTATTATGCTGATTAAATGTACTGAACTTCCAGGAAGCTACTCTCAGACACTCTAGTCTGGCTCTTCTTCCTTTCTTCCTTTCTTCCTTTCTTCCTTTCATCCTTTCTTCCTTTCTTCCTTTCTTCCTTTCTTCCTTTCTTCCTTTCTTCCTTTCTTCCTTTCTTCCTTTCTTCCTTTCTTCCTTTCTTCCTTTCTTCCTTTCTTCCTTTCTTCCTTTCTTCCTTTCTTCCTTTCTTCCTTTCTTCCTTTCTTCCTTTCTTCCTTTCTTCCTTTCTTCCTTTCTTCCTTTCTTCCTTTCTTCCTTTCTTCCTTTCTTCCTTTCTTCCTTTCTTCCTTTCTTCCTTTCTTCCTTTCTTCCTTTCTTCCTTTCTTCCTTTCTTCCTTTCTTCCTTTCTTCCTTTCTTCCTTTCATCCTTTCTTCCTTTCTTCCTTTCATCCTTTCTTCCTTTCTTCCTTTCTTCCTTTCTTCCTTTCTTCCTTTCTTCCTTTCTTCCTTTCTTCCTTTCTTCCTTTCTTCCTTTCTTCCTTTCTTCCTTTCTTCCTTTCTTCCTTTCTTCCTTTCTTCCTTTCTTCCTTTCATCCTTTCTTCCCTTCTTCCCTTCTTCCCTTCTTCCCTTCATCCTTTCTTCCCTTCTTCCTTTCTTCCTTTCATCCCTTCTTCCCTTCTTCCCTTCTTCCTTTCATCCCTTCTTCCTTTCATCCTTTCTTCCTTTCTTCCTTTCTTCCTTTCTTCCTTTCTTCCTTTCTTCCTTTCTTCCTTTCTTCCTTTCTTCCTTTCTTCCTTTCTTCCTTTCTTCCTTTCTTCCTTTCTTCCTTTCTTCCTTTCTTCCTTTCTTCCTTTCTTCCTTTCTTCCTTTCTTCCTTTCTTCCTTTCTTCCTTTCTTCCTTTCTTCCTTTCTTCCTTTCTTCCTTTCTTCCTTCCTTCCTTTCTTCCTTTCTTCCTTCCTTCCTTTCTTCCTTTCTTCCTTTCTTCCTTTCTTCCTTTCTTTCTTTCTTCCTTTCTTCCTTCCTTTCTTCCTTCCTTTCTTCCTTCCTTTCTTCCTTCCTTTCTTCCTTCCTTTCTTCCTTCCTTTCTTCCTTCCTTTCTTCCTTCCTTTCTTCCTTCCTTTCTTCCTTCCTTTCTTCCTTCCTTCCTTCCTTCCTTCCTTCCTTCCTTCCTTCCTTTCTTCCTTCCTTTCTTTCTTTCTTCCTTCCTTTCTTCCTTCCTGTCTTTCTTTCTTTCTTTCTTTCTTTCTTTCTTTCTTTCTTTCTTTCTTTCTTTCTTTCTTTCTTTCTTTCTTTCTTTCTTTCTTTCTTTCTTCCTTTCTTTCCTTCTGTGATTTACGTCCTCCGTTAAGTCATATCGACGATGAATGGAATGGGTGAAATGATGCTCAAATGAACCCAGGGTCCGTAGAGCTTGGAGTTGTTACCCGACATTCGTCTTTCAGGATAATGGAAAACCCCGGAGAAAACCTTATCCAGGTAACTCACCCTGACCGAGATTGGAACTCGGGACCTCTTGAACGTGAGGCACACACACTACCACCACGCGGGCGTTAGCTGGTTTGGTTCAGTAGTTTACATTGCAAGCTATTTTGATGCAATTGTCTATTTATTTTCTAAAAGAAACGCTTTCAGTTCCTGCACAAAATTTGTTAAATGATCATTTTTGCGATGCCAAGTGCTGCAATATTGTAAAGGTACAACAACATTTGTTTTTGAAAATTGTAGATTGATAACAGATCCAATATTGGAATTTCAATAAAAAAAGCTGTGGCTCATCTTGTTTTATCCCTAATTAACTCGCTGAGAACCAAATGTGAAATATTAGAGAGTGGTCACTTTGGAAACAGAGTAAGTGCACTTGTAGATGATATCATGGATCCCAGTGTTAGAGAAACAGTAGAAGAGAATCTAAAAGTTTGCTGTCACATGACTTTGTATAAATTAAACTCCATTATGGCAAAAGAAACTGATGATGTAATAACCATAAAAGCTATATCATTTGTTTGAGCCTTCTAGGCTAGTTACTAAATCAAGTATAGGTGATTTAAATCATGTAATGACAGCATTTAAACAACTAAATGCATTTAAAACCAGTGGCATCACTTGTGATTCTCATTTGTTTCTTTATTACAAAGAGCTTTGTGACATTGTTGAGCAGCAAAGTCATAATGGTAACGATAACAGATTAGATGTAGTAACAGTACTCTTGGCATTGAAGACAAAAGCTGATTCTTACCGCAATTACTGTAAAAAGTCCCTTCAATGTCTTTGGTTGTCGATGTCAAACGCTGACAGTGAGAGATTTTTCTCTACATATAACTTAGTTGTGACAGGCAAAACAACAAGTATGAAAAGTGAAAATATCACAACTTGTATGCTGCAGTTTGGCGATGTTTGATCTTATTCATGTTACCTACTGTCTGCTGATTTCAAATAAAATATTTTAATTTGGGTAAAAGGGCTTCTCACAGTTGTGCTTCTCTAGTTACCTGTTACATTGTATTTCAGCCATGTCATTACTTATAAGAGGGAATAATGACTCAAAGAACTGAGGCTACTTTCAGTACTCTTTCTATTGTACAGTCACACGTTTTTGCATTGCTTAATAACTTGAAACTTCACCAGAATTTCCTATTTGTCTCCACTAAATACTAATATACGTAACATTTTATTACTAATGCTATTAAATATACTTATTGTGACATCGTTGATTCCAAATTTCTAGCAACAGAACTAGCTTTCTTCAGGCTTCCTGCATAAATCCCCATAATTACGAATAGATCATGGGTTGAACTTAAACTTTAAAAGTTCTAAATGGTTTCGGACCTTGAGAAAAAATTCTCTTACTTTTACTGATAAAGCTATGAATTGTAACCTACAAATTCTTATAGCAGTATAATAAAAATGACTTCAATAAAAAAAGAAAGGT
Organism: Mantis religiosa; assembly: GCA_030765055.1. Lineage (NCBI taxonomy): Eukaryota > Metazoa > Arthropoda > Insecta > Mantodea > Mantidae > Mantis > Mantis religiosa. The sequence goes on from CM060958.1 coordinate 11,665,382, forward strand.
AAACCAACCACCACTGCTTGCCCTGTATGTGACGCTGTGCATTCTACAGCTTCACGTATTTAAAAATACATTACTGTGGATAAATGCAAGCAATGACAGCGAGTCTGTTAAAGGCAAGATTTGAGACATGTCTTGGCGGAGACTCGCTGGTGAAAGTGGACCCAGCCGAATGGTGGTTCCCGCCTATCTAGTGGCCTTGTTCATTGTTTGCTTCCAATGGCAGCTCAAAGCTAGTGCTGGAGAAAAAGAAAGTTTTATCCGTTGCTAACCGCACATTTGCCTATCACTGTGATCTTATGGAAGGTAACAACTTCCGGAATATTGCTTGCACGTGCTGAACTCAAACCAGAGTTGAGTCAAAATGTATTGGATGTACCTGCAAAGAAAAACGTATAATTACTTTGCTACTGAAATTTTTAAAAGTTTTTCTATGTTAGAACTACACCTCAGAATTTCCCCAGATCTATATTAGGCATCTTTTTCATCATCAGCATCCTTCCTCTTTTGTTTTTCACTTCGTAGACTCCATGGTCACTTGCTCTATGGTATTATTAATTATTTTGTTAAATTTGGCGGGGAGGGCTGGTAAATTGAGCACTGCAGCCAATGTATTACCTGTCTCAATTCCCTTGCCAATGCTTCTCAAGCCATAACCAAACCTTACATTTACTTCTGTATCACTGTCAATAGTTCTGGATGTTTAAAATGTATATTCTTTATTACACTTTTGGCAACTGAGTGACAATTTAACTAATAATTCATTTTGTTTCTTGGTGTCCTCTGATATGACAATTTTCATTTTCGCAAAATTTACACTGTACAGGTTTCTGTATCTACTAACTGAAAACTTGTTGATATAATATCATTGTTTACTTTAGTTAAATTATCATCATTGCCATTATACAATGAAGAAACCAATTTTTTCCTTGAAGAACCAATTTTCACTTCACATTCATCGCCAATGTTTGAGGTTAGGTTTGAGTAAGTCAATATATTGTCATGTGTTACTACACTTTTTCCATTTTAGAGGTTGTAAATTTTTAATTATGTAGTCGGGTTTACTTATACTTTCTATACTGGTTCCCATGACGATTTCTTACACCAAAATTATCGCTTCTTTCCTTCTTGAAAACAGCACTAGTAATTCAAAACATACTAAACAAAGCATGGAAGAATTAACATCAGAAGCACGGAATAATATTAATAAACAAAACACTGACTTCCTTTCCTAGGAAGGTTGTGCTCTTCAATAAGGTTACAACCAAGGAGAGAACACAGTTACAAATGGCTAATAGGGGGCGTGGCATACTGTGTACCCTTTTCAAAATGAGTTTATTTAAGACTTTTAATACAATGGGACAGGAAAATAAATATCGTTAGTCACTTCTACAAACATCAGGGAAGATTATTTTAGCAACAGCTCATTTTATGAAATTTCACCCCCAGAATGCCGTCCTGGCTCCCTTTCAGTGTCGCCGATTGAGGATCTACGGTGCCAGAAGCCGGTCTACTGAACTTTGTCGTAATTACCTATTACCTAACCTCGTCGTTCTTGAAGGTGACCGAGTTTGAGTGCATGGCTATTTCTGGTTTTGTCTTCAGAGTAGCAGTTATAATTGAAAGTGTTGGTTACAAATTGCTTATTTCAAGGAAAGACATACGCCCAGCGACCTTTTTGCAATTTGTGGTGCAACGACAGATCCTAAGAAGCTGTGACATCAAGTAGCTCTTTCACTTTGAGGCAACCTTCTTCTGGTGACATTGAAGATGTTATATAAATCCTTCAAGGACATACGTTACGGATCCTTGTGTCATTTCCGCCAAAATAAATCAAGCGCATCACTTCCTGTCAACTGGTTTTACTCTATTGCATCTTCGATTTTGTTTTCATCCATTCTAGTGTTTCCAGTAGAATTAAAAATCATGAAATAAAATATCGACCTCTAAACCACTATTAATACCATATTCTCATATTATTCCTCAGAAACAATCCTGTTTACTTCAAACACTGTTTTATGTCGTTTCTTTGGTAATATCTATAGAAGAAATTATTTTACTTCCTCCACAGAGGCTAGCAGGTGGAGCAATCACTCTATTCCACTCAAAAGCTCTATGTCAAGATTCCAAAGAAACAAGATTTCGAGGCTCAAATTCGAGAAGTCTCGGCTTCACTTTCTGTTTTGCCAAGCGATCCGGCTGTGAGTTTTTACATGATTTTCTGGTGTTGTGGGTGAATCTGTGTTGGTTACCTTTTTCTCACAATTTTCCTTTCTTTTTTCCTTTCTCCACTTGCTGGATCATGTCGTCAGACCGGCTGGTGTGAGGCCGTGACTGTGTTGGTTTGTTGTCACACGATGTTCTGTCTTCATTGAACTGTCGCACCCAGGAACGTACATTAGACACATTCATGGTACCATCACTACATGCCTCACTTAACTGTCCTGGTTTGTTGTCACACGATGTTCTGTCTTCATTGAACTGTCACACCCAGGAACACACATTAGACACATCCATGGTACCATCACTACATACCTCACTTAACTGTCTTGGTTTGTTGTCACACGATGTTCTGTCTTCATTGAACTGTCACACCCAGGAACGTACATTAGACACATCCATGGTACCATCACTACATGCCTCACTTAACTGTCTTGGTTTGTTGTCACACGATGTTCTGTCTTCATTGAACTGTCACACCCAGGAACGTACATCAGACACATCCATGGTAACATCACCACATGCCTCACTTAACTGTCTTGGTGTGTTGTCACACGATATTCTGTCTTCATTGAACTGTCACACCCAGGAACGTACATTAGACACATCCATGGTACCATCACCTCATGCCTCACTTAACTGTCTTAGTTTGTTGTCACACGATGTTCTGTCTTCATTGAACTGTACATTAGACACATCCATGGTACCGGCACCACATGCCTCACTTAACTGTCTTGGTTTGTTGTCACATGATGTTCTGTCCTCATTGAACTGTCGCACCCAGGAACGTACATTAGACACATCCATGGTACCATCACCACATGCCTCACTCAACTGTCTTGGTTTGTTGTCACACGATGTTCTGCCTTCACTGAACTGTCACACCCAGGAACGTACATTAGACACGTCCATGGTATCATCACCACATGCCTCACTCAACTGGTGATGAATTTCAATATGTGTCACACCACGAAAATAGAGAAAACGAATAATTACACACTGTTCTTGCAATGAAAACGTCGCCATTTTAAGTATCGAAAACAGTCCTAACTCTCGTCGCTGCCAGTAGTGCTGCCATCTCTGTGACGCATTCACAAAGAGTCCACGTGTATTATAATATCAGAAGTTCCCAGTCTTGATAAGAAAGTAGGTGTTATAACTTGAACGCACCTCATACGTGATGTCATGGCCAGTGAGAGAATTGGAAGATTGCTCTCAGTCAATTTTGTCTCCCTGACTTAACCTGTAACCTTAGAGATGAAAGAGCAATGGGTCTCTCAGCAGGGGTCAATTATGACGAACCTAAGGCACACATAGCTGTCCGACTTGTACAGAAATATAATTAGTGTCCAATCAGAATCACAGAGGCACATCTCGTGGCTGGTATTGGATTCATGCAAATAAACCAAATCATGTTGACATCAAGTGACATTAAATATTAGATCATCATTATCATTTATGGACGATATTCTAATAGCCAGTTCTGTATTGAGATTCCTAGTTGATTTGTTTAGTTATTCTAGTTACAAATCTTATCATTTATATATAAGTGAAATAAATACATTGAATAGATGTAGCCTTGTTGAGTACCTAAGTATTATTTTATTATACCTTAAATTTTGGAGAGACATGTTCGTATTTACACCTTGCTTCTTTTTGCTTCCCTTTCCTAACTCATCGATATCAGCCGGATCTTCGCCTTGATCACGATCCGAAAGTAGGAGTAAACTGCTCCAATTTGCAGAACTATATGCGTGAGAGTTGCTTCAGGTCGTGACTAAAGCCAGATTTGTTTCTTCGCCTCGTTGCAGGTGTTCTTGCTCATAAAACAGCAGAAGATAGCTTTCTCTGAACTGGCATATACTTAACATTGAATTACGTTATTTTTAATCTGTATACATAGAAAATATACCTATAAAATATTAATAATTAAAAAACAAATACAAATACCTAGTTGTCTCACAGAGAAATAATTCGAGACTATAGGCGAAAGCAGATACCTGTAACTTGTCGAAATTCTCAAAGTCAAAATTCAGTTCTTATACTCTAAAAGAAGCACTATATTTAATAAAGTTGGGTAATTATACGTATTCCAATTTGTGATGGACAACATAGCGCAGCGGTGGGTTTCCTCCAGGTCCTCCGCCATCATTTTATATCAATTGCTCCATGATTAATCTCTTCATCATCCCAGGCGTTGGGTCGACCGCTCAACGCTGGTATCTGACATCAAATGCTTCGGCTCCCTCACACTGAGAGAACCCGAGCGACTCCTAGTACCAGTATTGGTAAGAGAGGGAGAAATAAAAAAATGAGCATTCCAAAAACAAGCCTTCGACATTTGGTAGCAAAGTTTTCACTGTCATTCCCATTTCCCAAGCTCTAACATGAATCTCTCAAAGGCTAACAAAGATAAAATAAAAAATTATAGTGAAAGTGGTACACAAAGAATGGTTTAGTCTACACTGGCTTTCTTAAAAATCATCGTGCATGGTCCTTGAAGACTTGAACATAAATATTAACAGAAACCAGGACGCACACGCAAACTTCTGTTTTTTCTTTTTGTAATTTTACGTCCTCCAACTTAAGTCATATCGGACGGTGAATGGAGCGGGTGTAGTGATGTGTCCAGGGTCCATGGAGCCTGGAGCTACCAAACATTCCTCTGTAAGGATAAGGGAAAACCCCGGAAAAAGCCTTATCCAGGTAACACACCCAAACTGAGATTAAAACTCGGGATCTCTTGAACGTACGGCAGACATGCTACCATCTACGCTACCGAGGCGGGCAATACCTTGTATGACGTTATGAAACACTTACTCTAATGTTTTAGCCAAACAATAAAGTAAAAATGATCAGCAGCAGTGGATTAATTTCTTAGAACTATTTATAATTAGAATTACATTAACCAATTATGCTTTAGTTTATAAGTATATCTAAGTTCATTTTAAAATACTAAGTATACAAAAATGTGCCAAATTCAAGTAAAACTTTCATTTCTTAAATGTGTTACGTGTTCCATTTTCAAGTTTTTACTGCAGAGTCTCTTTACACAAAGGCATCGATGTTGATGTTTGTAACTTGAAGGTTACTAAAGCAACGGAGAAAGCGCATATTATTTCGACAGTAAGTACAGTGTGATCCATATAAACCTGAACCATTTCAATATGCCGTACATTTTGGACCAATAATAGGAAACACGTGCAGCTTTGGTAGAATATAATAAACAATTGGGAGATTAAATTACACTATTTACATCTCAGAGAAAATGTTGGAAGTGTCCTCCACCAGCATCTATACATGTCTGTACTCGTCTCACCATATTCTCTGAAGTTTTACGGAGAGTATCCTCGCTAATGTTACTTATTTCGGTTCCAATGGATTCCTTGAGAATATCAGTTGTACGTGGCCTATTCTTGTAAACTCTATTTTTAGATACCACCACAAGAAAAAATCCTGTGAGGTTAGGTCAGGGGATCTGGGAGGCCACAGACATTTTGAGATTATTCGAGTATCAAAGAAGTGGTTACAAGTTCCACGGTGTTATTAGAAATATGGCACGTTGCTCCATCTTGCTGGAAATAACCCTCTCTCAATACGATATCATCCAGCTGCTCCACAAATGTCTTGAAGATACCCATATAAACTTCAGTGTCTACAGTCGTATCAAAGAAAATGGAACCAACGATCCTGGAAGCTGACACCGCGCATCATGCAGTGGGGTTTCGTGGATCACTTGGGGGTTTACAGCAGCCCAATATCTGGTGTTTTGTGTGTTTATGTAGCCTGACAGATGAAACCATACCTCATCTGTAAACCACGTTATGGAGAGAATCTCTGGACGTGGAATAAGAGTACCCTGAAACCATCGACAGTAACTGATTCGTTTATCACAATCTGCTTCTTTCAGTTGTTACACCATATGCACTCTGTAAGGTCGCAGCTCTTTGACATGTTCCATATGAATACCCTGATTCCTGACTCAATCGACACAACGATTTGTTTGGAGAATTCAATAGCCTTCTGCGAACATCTGTAACAGTCTCTGCATTCAATGGCGGTCTATGTTTTCCACTCTCACTAATGAGTATACCAGTTGTCTCCAGCTTTCTTACGAGCGATAAAATTGTTGTCTTTGTCGGAACATCGCGCACATTAAATTCTCTTCGAAATTCCCGTTGTGTTGTTACCAAGGAATTTGTCTTCCAATATGTTTTCAAAATGTAAACACGCTCTCGTAGTGACTAGTGTGTTTTGCTGTTATGACTGCACATTTAAGACTGTCAACTGTCAACAATTGTCAGTGTTGTAAATTGTCCCAGAGCCACTGAGATCGTTAAAACAAATTTCTATATTCTACGAGCTCTTAAAGGGAAATTATGACCTATTGAAATGGTTCAGGTTTATATGGATCACACTGTACAATAGCCTAACCTACAAACAAACCACTGAAGTCATTGCATTACGAAGGCTACGACAATAACTGTACAAATGGGGTTTTAATTACAAGGTTGAATCTAACATGGTAAGGTTTCTATTTAGTTACATCAGAGTAGGCGAAACACTTAAGTAACACTACTAAAAGTGTTGTTTTTGTTTTATTTGCAACTAAAGTGTGATAATTGTACTGGATTCTGGTTATTGTGTCTCAATAGGCGTGAACTTAACACAGAGAGCTCGTGTGTTACATCAGCAGATATACTGATGTTGTGTTAACAGCTGTACCACCTTTTAATCACATTTCTTATGTTTATTGCTTTCCTAGCACAAAGAATGTTACCAGTCATTCTCTTGTTACTTCATGTACTACTACTGCGCACATCTAAACGTTTGATGTCAAGATTTGATCACAGATCCACGTACTCAAACTCCCTAAATAAAAGAACATCGACGAGAGCGAACTAACAACATGGAGTAATCGTAAACAGTTCAACAAAAGAACTATTTGATATAGGTTCTGTGCTTTATCGAAGAGTAACCAATTTTTTCTATAATTAAAAATGAAATCATTTTCACAGTGTATTACAAGAAAATTCAATAAATACATTTATTTTTCATGAAATGGCATTAAGCATGTGGCATTTATATACAAATCCGTAGAGAAGTTTTGAGAAAATAAACATTTAAAAAGGATATTTTCCAAATAAGGAATATTAGGGAGATTTTCTTGAAAATATTTTTGTCCTATAGTTAGTGGATGCTGAATACCACATTTGGTATTTAACCGACATACACACACATATTCACACACAATTATCTGAGTTTTCATTTATAGATTAATTGCTGTGTTTCTGAGTCCAATTAGTTATATATGGGGCGTGAAATACAGCTTAATTTTGCTCAAGGGCCTCTTTGTTAGGCTTAGGTTCCTTTCGTGCCTAAATCTACGACACCAGCTTCACTTCCCTTTTGAAGTAAGGCATGCTGTAGACCTCGATACCCGAAAATATCCTTTGCCCCCTCAGGATTTGGACCTAGGACTTCCGCAACTATAATTTACGTAATTTTGTAATTTACGTCATTCAATGTTAAGTCATATCGGACGATGAATGAAATGGGTGAAATGATGCTTAAATAAGTCCGGGATCCATGGAGCTTAGAGTTACCCGGCATTTGTATTTTACAATAAGGGAAACCCCCGGAAAAATCCTATCCAGGTAACTCACCCTGACCAAGACTGGAACTCGGGAACTCTTGAACGTGAGGCAGATACACTACCATCTACGTACGGAGGCGGGTCGGGAGGGTGCGGCCGCGCCGTGGCTCAGTGGTTAGACCGCTTGGCTCTCACCAAGGCGGTCCGGGTTTCCCCCGCCATCTCATTCCACCGGTGCTCCATCTTCATCTCATGTATCATCAGTGTCACCGCCTGCGATGCCGTATGTAGTAAAAGCGGGCGTTAAACACTACACATTTCATTTCATTAGGGAGGGTGTGAAAAAGATGATGATGATGATGATGATGATGATGATGATGATGATGATGATGATGATGATGAATTTTATATAAGGCCGCTCAACTGCTTGGTCATAAACGCCCTTACAAAAACTAAATCATGGCAATAGCCAGAGATAAATGCCTCAAAAAAGAAAAAAAAAAAAAGTCAAAACAAAATGACAATAAAATAAATGCATCCGAATGAAAAAACTATAAAAGCTATAACTAACCATAAAATACCAAAACGTATAAAATACCGTATCCAATATTAACTTGCATTGTCAAAACGAACTATCTGCCCAGTGGTGGTCGAATCAATGTGTTCCTTTTCTTAGGGGCTGGGCTGGTATTTTCCGCAGGTTTATCCTGCCTTTTTCTCACTGTCGGTTCGGCAGTGAGAACAGGATTTTACCGCTCCACATCCTCAATGCATTTAGAGAAGAACAATGGATATTACGGTGGGAAAGGAAGATCCTGAGAAATATATTTGGAGTGATAAAGGACTTGGACGGATGGAGAATGCGGAATAACTTGGAGTTACAGTGCCTATTTGGACAACCAAATATGTGAATGTATTGTAACGCGAGCGCTGGAACACCCTGTGAAAGCAGCTGGCAGCGGAAGGCAGGGGAGGTTCGGTTAGCCACACCTCCTCCTCGTTTGTCTTGTAGTGGTGACAGGCAGTGGTTGGGAGGAAAAACATCAGTGTGCCGTCTGTTTCTGTCCACCTGGTTCTAGAAATTACGGGATCGTTCATCATCTGGAAACGTCGAGAAGACGGCGAGATGCCTATAAAAAGGGCTGCAGCTAGTCAGTCAGGTCAGTCGGAGTTGGTTTTGTCAGTTAGTGAGTGAGGAGACAGTCAGTTCTTGGTGTAAGAGTTAGTCAGTGACGTGTTAATGTACGAGAAGATTGTGCAACGGAAGACTGTACGTAACTGTGAAGGTGTACCGGAGCTTACGTAACCGCGAGTACAAGGAAATTGTAACGGACGAACTGGTGAATTGTAACTGTGTGCAGCACGAAATTCTGTGTACTTGGCAAGTGTTTAACTGTAAGTCGGTGGAAATAAAGAACATTGTTGAGTGGTGTAATTGGACTTTTTATTCCACGAACCCACAAAGTCACAGTATTTATTAACTGCAATTGGGTACTACCCGGTGGCAGAGTTAAGAATACAGATCAAATTACAAATACTAGATTTACAACAATAACACAATAAACAATACAAACATGATATTATTTTACTTTAGTCACTTAAACCATATCTAATTACTTCTCTATTTACATATTATATACCATTATAATTCAAAAGTTAAACTATAAACCATCTAGATTTTTTCTAAATTTCTTCAGCGACAGGGGACAGCCCTGAAAGACTGCTACAGACAATTCATTCCATTCTTCAATGGTTCTATTAACAAAAGAAAATTTTCCTACGTCGGTTCTGTATCTTCTACCCTTAATTTTATACCTGTGATCGTTTCGTCCATAATAATCCGGATTATCTAACCTTACACTAACGTCCACCCATGCCTTTACACCAGCATTAGCTTTGAATAATGCTACCAACCTATGTTTTTTACGCCTAATTCTTAATTCCTCCCATTTAGTCTCAACTCCTTTTATAGGCCCAAAATACTTGCCCCTTTTTATGAATTTTATTGCCCTCTTCTGTATTTTTTCTAATGGATCGATTTGGTTAGCTCTATACGGGTCCCAACATGCTACTCCATATTCCATAACCGGCCGCACTAAGGCCTTGTAGGCAATTTCCCTGGACCTAGCGCTCCCCTTTTTCAATATTCTCATTACGAAATGTAATGCCTTCCACGCATTCCTAGTGAAAATATAGCAGTGAAAATTAAACAAGAAAGAATAAGGTGGATTGGCCATGTGCAGAGAATGCCGGAAACCAGTGTAGTTAAGAAGATATTCATAGGAAAGCTGGATGGCAGAAGTAGAAGAGGAAGACCCAGGAAAAGTTGGGTAGATGATGTAGAAGATGACTTGCGAGAGTTGGGGTTAAAGGCTGGAGAAGAAAAGCAGAAGACCGAGTAGAATGGAAGAGGGTGGTTAGGGAGGCCAGGGTCTACATGGCCTGCTACCAAATATCATCATCATCAATGGAGGAGAACCGCTTTCCTACTGAGAATTTCGATTCGGGTCGCTCGAAACGATCGGAAACTGCGATCGGCGAAGATGAGAGCCGCCGATCTGAGTCCTCTCCGGATGATTCCTCAGAAGATGTTCTCGGAGGAGATAGTCGTGGACTTTTGCGCTCCTTTTACTTGGTACTAGCCTTCTTATTTTCCCTGAGGAACTCAGTTCTTCCATATGAGGTCTTAAACTTTCTGGGCGATGTATTATATATTACTGGTACACATATTTTTGAGGTAGGGAGGGTGTGGGAACCTTCTCCAATCCCCCTGCGTCTCAGGTCCGGAGAGTTTCTTTGCTGTGGAATCAAACCCAGACCTCTCGAACGCGCGCCACAGACGAAATCTCATGAGCCATCCCTCTCGGTAATGTTAGTAAAAACGCTAATAGAGTTTTTTAATACCGGCTGATGAAAACGAAAAATATCTTAAGAAAAACTCAAGATAATGTTTTTATAACATTTCTTAAGTTATTATCGTATTAAAATCTCGCATTATACACAAAAAGTTGACAAATATGTAAGCCACTAAAATATCCCACAGAAGTATTACGAAACGAGTATGAAGAATATTTCTTAATTCTTTTGTTTTAGCCGCACTTGTGTCGTAAAACAACTGACATACACGCAAGCATATAAATATTCTCATAGACAGCTATCTCATAAACCAACTTTCTGTTCTCACATCATTACATGCACTTAGTTGAGTAAATAAGATAACATGTGTAAAACTGAGGAAACCTGAAGTTTCCTACAAAGTGTGTACATTAGCACGAGAAGCTTATTTCATATTTCAGTTGACATTTACGTAAATGTAAACAAAGCTGACCAACTCTGCTTATGTCATTTTAATTATGAAGAATATAAATGTCATAAACATTGAAGTTAACAAGAGAATGTGGTAATTGCTACTGTTCTTTGTTTTGCATTCATATGTCTTTTGGATCATCTTGTCCAGAGAAGCATTCCCACTCTCCAACTGGGGATGCCACCAAATTGTTTTATCTAATTTAAATTAATTAATTAACATAAACGTTTCCAGATATAGTTTCTTTGTTTAGTTTGTTTACTTTGCAGTAAAACAACAAGTCTTCTGCCAAGGAATTCAGCAAAAAGTTCATAGAAAACACGTACTTTGAGACTCTCTGAAAAGTAGGAAATACACGATATTTTCCACGATACCTGGTACTTAGATACTTAATGTCGTCATTTCTATTTCTACCATCAAGTCAAAGTAGGACTTTGGGAGAACTGTGTAGCCAATAATATTATTTAGGTTCAAGTATTTAATGAGAAAAGAATTAGAATCATCAATGTTGTTATTTTGAAGCTTGACATTAGACGTTTAAAAGCAAAACAGTCCACTTTTATAGGTTTTTGATCAAAAATACGAGGGGGTGTCATAATGTTTTAATTATCACGTTTTTAAAAATGTGATAGAGAGTTTGTGTTGATATGTACTTGTTAGTTCTACATAATGTAACAGAAGTTGAAAGGGCTACTAAGAGAAAGGGTATATCAATGCGATCAATGAGGTGTGCATTTTTTCTTCGAATCTGAAGTATAATGCCCGATTTCACCAACAGATGTTAAGACTTAACACGAGTTTAGCAATAGTTAAAACAAAAATTGCATTTCACAAACAAGTGTTAGCATAACGCTCGTGTTAAATCTCTTGTTAAACTAACACGCCAAATTTCTGATGTTAAGTCCTTAACAATTGTAAATAGTCAAGATGGCGAGCATGAACTCAGCTGTTGATGTCGATTTGCTATATTTTAGATCGTCTAAATAGCATTCGTAATAGAGTACGGCCTATGAGGAGAAATTATTTTGAGGAGCAATCCGAAGAAAATTGTTTTACGGAGGTATAGACTGTCGAAACAAGTTGCTATGAAGGTTACTGCGGAAGTACAAGAGAGGTTAGAACATGCATCGAAAGGAATATTCCGATCTCGCCTTTGCTTCAAGTATTAATAACTTTGCGATTTTATAATTCACTGAATTATGTGGATAATACACTTTCCACCTTCCGTCTTGAAACATTCAAGTCACTCGTCACTTGTCCTTCTTCGCACCTCGTTTTAAATTTACGTAATACTGAGTTAGAACATGCATCGAAAGGAATATGCCGATCTCGTCTTTGCTTCAAGTATTAATAACTTTGCGATTTTATAATTCACTGAATTATATGCATAATACATTGTCCATCTCCCGTCTAGAAACGTTCAAGTCACTCGTCACTTGTCCTTCTTCGCTCCTCGTTTTAAATTTACGCAACACTGAGTTAGAACATGCATCGAAAGGAATATGCCGATCTCGCCTTTGCTTCAAGTATTAATAACTTTGCGATTTTATAATTCACTGAATTATGTGGATAATACACTGTCCACCTTCCGTCTTGAAACATTCAAGTCACTCGTCACTTGTCCTTCTTCGCACCTCGTTTTAAATTTACGTAATACTGAGTTAGAACATGCATCGAAAGGAATATGCCGATCTCGCCTTTGCTTCAAGTATTAATAACTTTGCGATTTTATAATTCACTGAATTATGTGGATAATACACTGTCCACCTTCCGTCTTGAAACATTCAAGTCACTCGTCACTTGTCCTTCTTCGCACCTCGTTTTAAATTTACGTAATACTGAGTTAGAACATGCATCGAAAGGAATATGCCGATCTCGTCTTTGCTTCAAGTATTAATAACTTTGCGATTTTATAATTCACTGAATTATATGCATAATACATTGTCCATCTCCCGTCTAGAAACGTTCAAGTCACTCGTCACTTGTCCTTCTTCGCTCCTCGTTTTAAATTTACGCAACACTGAGTTAGAACATGCATCGAAAGGAATATGCCGATCTCGCCTTTGCTTCAAGTATTAATAACTTTGCGATTTTATAATTCACTGAATTATATGGATAATACACTGTCCACCTCCCGTCTTGAAACAGTCAAGTCACACGTCACTTGTCCTTCTTCGCTCCTCGTTTTAAATTTACGTAATACTGAGTTAGAACATGCATCGAAAGGAATATGCCGATCTCGCCTTTGCATCAAGTATTAATAACTTTGCGATTTTATAATTCACTGAATTATGTGGATAATACATTGTCCACCTCCCGCCTTGAAACGTTCAAGTCACTCGTCACTTGTCCTTCTTCGCTCCTCGTTTTAAATTTACGTAATACTGAGTTAGAACATGCATCGAAAGGAATATGCCGAACTCGCCTTTGCTACAAGTATTAATAACTTTGCGATTTTATAATTCACTGAATTATGTGGATAATACATTGTCCACCTCCCGTCTTGAAACGTTCAAGTCACTCGTCACTTGTCCTTCTTCGCACCTCGTTTTAAATTTACGTAATACTAAGTTAGAACATGCATCGAAAGGAATATGCCGATCTCACCTTTGCTTCAAATAATAATAACTTTGCGATTTTATAATTCACTGTGGATAACACAGTGTTTTTAGCTGTGTGCAGACTGCGGTGCAGACGAAAATGAAAACAAAAGCGCATCGTAGTACGTTCAGAAAATAATACGACTCATCCACAGAAAAGACGTTGGTGAAATGCAAGAAATTGTTAGCGCTATTACAATTGTTACGCTACATTTGTTAACGTCGATTTTAACATCTGTTGGTGAAATCGGGCCTCAGAATATCAAACGACGCATGTTTCTTGAGACAATGTCCCGGAAGCTCATAAAGCCTCAAATAGCAAGAAGAGCAGAACTATTACTAAGAAAGCGTGCTAGGATTCTTCTCGGAATTGAAGACGTTCGCAGAACACAAGTCACACAGCCTGACAACAAGGCACTGGTTGCCCAGGACAAGAAGGCAAGCTAGAGAAATGTATAACGTAATCACATTTGCTGTGTCCTCGTGGCGTATGCCCGCCTTCCGAGTATGACAAGGATGGAAGTCTCGTTTAAAATACAAACGTATTATCACATAGCTCACCCATACATAATACCTCTCTCTGCAACAAACACTAGATCTGGCAGCATGGGTGACATATGTACTCTCATACACTCCTTTCTTAAGGGTATGTATGACTGAAATTTCATGAAAATCGTGAAAATAACGACTTTTTAATTTTAATTCTATAAAATAATTTAGACATTCCCGAATGTGAAAAATGCATAATTTGCCTCCGGACGCCATTTTTAAATGCTTATTTAAATGTCGGTGGCCTTTAAACTCTGTCAGAGTCACGCCCTCTTTTGCCTACATCCACATTCTTTGTCTGTTTCCCGTTCTTAAATTTTCAGTTCAAGAAAAGAAAAATAAGGCTTTAGAAGACAAAATAGTTGCTAAAATGTTACCTATATATCAGAGGCTGGCTTCTACAACATTACTAGAGAGGTGCAAAACAGGGAAAACACAGAATGCCAATGAATCTTTGCATCATGTCATATGGAATAAGTGCCCAAAGGAAGTTTTCATATCAAAACAAAAATTGGATGTTGCTGTTATTAAAAGCATCAGTGAGTTTAACATGGGTAGTCTTAAGTCATTGGAGCTGTAGCGAAATATCAGAGGTGAAAGTGTAGTAGACTCAGCAAGGAAAACTTCAGTGCAGTGAGATCAGACTCGTATGATGCAAAGCAAGAAGCGAAGTTGTGCAGAAGAAAAGCAACATCTAAAGAAGAAAAAGGAGGAAAAAGCAGCAACAGAGGAGAGGAAAAAGAAATCTGAGGGTCCAACCTATCAGCCTGGTGGATTTTAATGTGAGTTATGCAATCAAATCTTTAATCGCTGTTTTCTCAATGTTCATATTTTCAGCATTTTTCTTCCTGTAAAATGCTCCTTGCGATGCAGTTTTTGTACTACATTCATGAAATTTCCTACACAGGTTCAGAATATCATGAGGAATGGAAATTGCCCTAGGTTTTATTGTGAAATGTATATAAGCATATATTTTTAATTTTCAAACACAAAACTTACAGTTTTTTAGACAAAAAAAAAGAATATTTGTAAATTAAAAAATTTTTGTGACCTAAACTAAAGGAGACACAGAAAAACCCAGAGCAATTTCAAAAAGTATGTGTATTATGAACATAGGGTTAAAATATTAGACCAAAATTCAAAATATTTTGTCGCAAGGGTCTTTTTTAGTGACGTAACAAAAACATACAAAATTTATCATAATTTCTAAACTGCTGGAGAGAAATGGTTTAAATTTAGGTTGTAACATGTTTACATTATACTACACCTATGGTGTAAATTTAAAAAAGCTAGCATTATTAGTTCAGAATTTGAAAATTTCAGTCATACATACCCTTAATAAACAGATCCGCTACCGGAGCAGATAAACAATTGAAGCTCCTCTGCCCTTCATATCCCTCTAGCCTACTTGTCGTGGGCATACAGTTGGGAGGTGCTACTTATGAGGAGGAATCAAGGATAAATCTAGCAGGAAGAGTTGCAGCATGTGTCAAAGAAAGATTTGCAATAATCATTCCACAGCGGCATGTAAAGAGAGTCTACAAGAAGATTTATAAACCAAATAGTAATTTTGTTCTTGTGTCATATTTTGAGACTATTACTATACACTCATATGGTGGTTGTTGGAGCAATGTAAACTTTTAATACGATCTGTATCACACATTGTTGTTTTCACTGTAATTAACTTGAATAATATGATTAAGGAATGTTTTTTTTTTTTAATTTTATTCAATGATCGATCAGCAGTACATGCTTTACAGATCCTTTTTGGCTAATTGAATCTCTATGAACTATATAATAACATGTAAGGAAAACCAAGTTGGCTCCTATTATCTTCTTAACACTGTGAAACAAGAGAAAAATAAGTTAATTAAAACAAACAAGTAATCAAAGAGATAAGAACAACAGTCATTGTGAAACAATATTCATAGTTTTTTCAATCAGAGTCACTAAGGAGGAGATCCTGTGGGAGTCGTCTCTTCAGGCGCGTGGCCTGGCGGGTTCGTACGCCGATGTCGTGCATCACAGCTCCTGGAACATCTGGCAGGTTTGAAAAGAAGCGAGAGGCGATCTGACGTATGTACTGGTGAAGAGGAAGGAGACCAAGTTCTTTATGCAGTTGTTGATTTCTTACGTACCAAGGGGCATCCGTGGCGATGCGCATAAATCGATTTTGCAGGACCTGTAGCCTTCGGAGATGAGTGTTGCTAGCCGAACCCCATACCTGGGAAGCATATGTGATAAGTGGCCGGACAAGAGATTTGTAGAGAAGCAGAGAGCATTCAATCCCAAGAGGAGTGTGTCTGTGAAGTAGCGGGCCAAGTTTTGAAAGTCGTGCTGATGCCAACGAGATAAGTCGATCAATATGGGCTCGCCAAGTAAGTCTAGTGTCCAGCATTACTCCAAGGTATTTGACGGAGGTGGTAGGAGGTAGCCAGGGAATTGATTCATGCTTAATATGCAATTCGGGAGAATTGGAGATGCGACGTAAGCTAAAAATCTTAGCTGCGGTCTTTTGAGTGTTAAGACGTATGCGCCAAGTATCGAACCATTCAACGAGGCAGTCAAGAGAGGTTTGTAGCGTGTGAATAGTTGCAGGGAGATCTGTGCCGGAATGATATAAAACAGTATCATCAGTGTATAAGGCTATGGAGGTAGGGGCCAAGTCAGGAAGATCATAGGTATAGATACTAAATAAGATTGGGGCCAATATGGATCCACGAGTTTACTCTATAAAGAAATAAAGGAATATCCCAGAAGATTATTAAAATATAAACAATGCATAAAGTAAATGTTATACGGGCTATCTATGTAGCCCACGCGACCACTCACGTCACAAATCATCACGCAACTACGCGAAGGTTAAAGAAAATTACAGTTATCCATGCGGGAATTGAGCCATTGACTACAAATATACTCAAAAATACAGTCTTGCTCCTTATTATAATTTTGAAACCTATTCTTTGTGACACTTCATGATTCTAGAGAATTTAACAGAGTCCTTTTAATTTCTGCAGGCGTTTTGAAACATTCAGCTCATTAGCAGCGAAAATTGCCTTCCTGCTTCGTGCTAAAACATCAAGTTTCCTTGAAACATTACAAAATATCTTGTAGATGGAAGAGTTATGTATTCTTGTGTAACTCGAAGAAAGTTACATTCTTTTCTACCCTCCTGATTGCTTTGCGAATCTTGTTGGAGTCACGTAATGTTATAGATTGCGGCAGTCGTCGTCATTCTTTTGTTTAGGCCCTTTCTCCGCTGAGAGAATCCCACGAGAATTCACTTCCAAACATCTTGACAGTAGCCTTTGTGTAAATAAATTCGCACGTACATTTGCGGCAATTAATGCATCGACTTTGTCACACAAAACAAGTTACCTCTCGTGTTATTTACGACACCTAACTCAGGCTGCAACCGGAACTGTTCGTTAGCAAGGAATGCCTAGAGTTGTTCTCTAAGTGCCAGGCCATTATCTCTTTATTTAATGGCTATTCTTTGAGCATTTTTCGCATTATCGCTTAAAACCTTTCTTTTCTGCACTAAAGCCGCTGCCAGTGTGAAACAATGACAAATTATTTGCATTTAAATATACAAATAACTTACTTTAGTAGATAAATATGAGAGTCCGCTGATAAGCTGATAAGTTTCTTTATCTACATTAAAAAACACACACACACATTTCTTTTGTTTATTTCTCAAAATAATTTCTATAAAGAGTAATACAATTGTCATATAGGTGTTCTGATTTAATTGATTCATCTCTGTAGTGCGATTTATCATGTTCCTCAAAACAGCTGTTTACTGCATCAATGACCTCCTCGTTGTTGTGAAATCTTCGTCCTCCAAGAAAATTTTTTGTGGTTCGGGAACAGTTGGCAGTCACTGGGTGCTAGATCTGGCTAATAGGGTGGATGTTCAAGCAATTCAAACTTTAATTCCTACATTTTTCCCATTGTAGTGACTGAACAATGGGCCCGAGCATTGTCAAGAAACAAGATTTTTTCTTTGACAAATGAGGTCTTTTTCTTTTTACCTCATCACTCAAATGTTGCAGCAAGCTTCTATATTAATAGTAATAACTACTGATACCTTTACCCGTTTCCAAGTAATCAAATATTTCCCTGTGCATCCCAGAAAACACTCGCCATAACCTTGTTAGCTGACAAAATTGACTTTGCCTTTTTTGAAGTTGGTTTACCTGGCGCAATCCACAGTTTTGACTGATTTACTTTCTGGAGTGTACCGATGTATCCAAGTTTCATCCATGGTAATGAGCCGTCTAAAACATTCACTGGGACTTTTTGCGGTAGAGCTCCAAATTCTTATCAGAAACAGTTTTTCTTTGCAACTTTTGATCAGGTGTCAACAAACGCGGCACCCATCTTGCTCAAAATATTACTTAAAATATTACCCGCACGTTATATGTTTACAGCCTCTGATATCTCAAACAATTTTAATCTGCGGTCTTCTAGTAATATAGGATGAATTTTTTCAATGATCTCTGGAGTTGTGACTTCCACAGTGTGTCCAGAGCAAGGCTCATCACTAGTGCTCGTACGTCCCATTTTAAACTCTACAACCAACCTTTTAATCATTGTATATGAAGGGACAGAGCGAGACTCATCACTAGTGCTCGTACGTCCCATTTTAAACTCTACAACCAACCTTTTAATTATTGTATATGAAGGGACAGAGCAAGGCTCATCACTAGTACTCGTACGTCCCATTTTAAACTCTACAACCAACCTTTTAATTATTGTATATGAAGAGACAGAGCGAGGCTCATCACTAGTACCCGTACGTCCCATTTTAAACTCTACAACCATCCTTTTAATTCTTGTACATGAAGGGACAGAGCGAGGCTCATCACTAGTACTCGTACGTCCCATTTTAAACTCTACAACCAACCTTTTAATTATTGTATATGAAGGGACAGAGCGAGGCTCATCACTAGTGCTCGTACGTCCCATTTTAAACTCTACAACTCACCTTTTAATTATTGTATATGAAGGGACAGAGCGAGGCTCATCACTAGTGCTCGTACGTCCCATTTTAAACTCTACAACCAACCTTTTAATTATTGTATATGAAGGAACAGAACGAGGCTCATCACTAGTGCTCCTACGTCCCATTTTAAACTCTACAACCCACCTTTTAATCATTGTATATGAAGGGACAGAGCGAGGGTCATCACTAGTGCTCGTACGTCCCATTTTAAACTCTACAACCCACCTTTTAATCATTGTATATGAAGGGACAGAGCGAGGCTCATCACTAGTGCTCGTACGTCCCTTTTTTAAACTCTACAACCCACCTTTTAATCGTTGTATATGAAGGGACAGAGCGAGGGTCATCACTAGTGCTCGTACGTCTCATTTTAAACTCTACAACCCACCTTTTAATCATTGTATATGAAGGGACAGAACGAGGCTCATCACTAGTACTGGCACGTCACATTTTAAACTCTACAACCCACCTTTTAATCATTGTATATGAAGGGACAGAGCGAGGCTCATCACTAGTGCTCGTACGTCCCATTTTAAACTCTACAACCCACCTTTTAATTATTGTATATGAAGGGACAGAGCGAGGCTCATCACTAGTGCTCGTACGTCCCATTTTAAACTCTACAACCAACCTTTTAATTATTGTATATGAAGGAACAGAACGAGGCTCATCACTAGTGCTCGTACATCCCATTTTAAACTCTACATCCCACCTTTTAATCATTGTATATGAAGGGACAGAGCGAGGGTCATCACTAGTGCTCGTACGTCCCATTTTAAACTCTACAACCCACCTTTTAATCATTGTATATGAAGGGACAGAGCGAGGCTCATCACTAGTGCTCGTACGTCCCTTTTTTAAACTCTACAACTCACCTTTAAATCGTTGTATATGAAGGGACAGAACGAGGCTCATCACTAGTACTGGCACGTCCCATTTTAAACTCTACAACCCACCTTTTAAACATTGTATATGAAGGGACAGAGCGAGGCTCATCACTAGTGCCCGTATGTCCCATTTTAAACTCTACAACTAACCTTTTAATTATTGTATATGAAGGGACAGAGCGAGGTTCATCACTAGTACTCGTACGTCCCATTTTAAACTCTACAACCAACCTTTTAATTATTGTATATGAAGGGACAGAGCAAGGCTCATCACTAGTGCTCGTACGTCCCATTTTAAACTCTACAACCAACCTTTTAATTATTGTATATGAAGGGACAAAGCGAGACTCATCACTAGTACTCGTACGTACCATTTAAACTCTACAACCAACCTTTTAATTATTGTATATGAAGGGACGGAGCGAGGCTCATCACTAGTACTTCTACGTCCCATTTTAAACTCTACAACCAACCTTTTAATCATTGTATATGAAGGGACAGAGCGAGGCTCATCACTAGTATTCGTACGTCCCATTTTAAACTCTACAATCAACCTTTTAATTATTGTATATGAAGGGACGGAGCGAGGCTCATCACTAGTGCTCATACGTCCTATTTTAAACTCTAAAACCGACCTTTTAATCATTGTATATGAAGGGACAGAGGGGGCTCATCACTAGTGCTCCTACGTCCCATTTTAAACTCTTCAACCAACCTTTTAATTATTGTATATGAAGGGGCAGAGCGAGGCTCATCACTAGTACTCGTACGTCCCATTTTAAACTCTACAATCAACCTTTTAATTATTGTAAATGAAGGGACGGAGCGAGGCTCATCACTAGTGCTCATACGTCCTATTTTAAACTCTACAACCAACCTTTTAATCATTGTATATGAAGGGACAGAGTGGGACTCATCACTAGTGCTCAAACGTCCTATTTTAAACTCTACAACCAACCTTTTAATTATTGTATATGAAGGGACAGAGTGGGTCTCATCACTAGTGCTCCTACGTCCCATTTTAAACTCTTCAACCAACCTTTTAAGTATTGTATATGAAGGGACAGAGTGAGGGTCATCACTAGTACTGGTACGTCCCATTTTAAACTCTACAACCAACCTTTTAATCATTGTATATGAAGGGACAGAGCGAGGCTCATCACTAGTGCTCGTACGTCCCATTTTAAACTCTACAACCAACCTTTTAATTATTTTATATGAAGGGATAGAGCGAGGCTCATCACTAGTGCTCGTACGTCCCATTTTAAACTCTACAACCAACATTTTAATTATTGTATATGAAGGGTCAGAGCGAGGCTCATCACTAGTGCTCGTACGTCCCATTTTAAACTCTACAACCAACATTTTAATTATTGTATATGAAGGGTCAGAGCGAGGCTCATCACTAGTGCTCGTACGTCCCATTTTAAACTCTACAACCAACCTTTTAATTATTGTATATGAAGGGATAAAGCGAGGCTCATCACTAGTGCTCGTACGTCCCATTTTAAACTCTACAACCAACATTTTAATTATTGTATATGAAGGGTCAGAGCGAGGCTCATCACTCGTGCTCCTACGTCACATTTTAAACACTACAACCCACCTTTTAATTATTGTATATGAAGGAACAGAACGAGGCTCATCACTAGTGCTCGTACGTCCCATTTTAAACTCTACAACCCACCTTTTAATCATTGTATATGAAGGGACAGAGCGAGGGTCATCACTAGTGCTCGTACGTCCCATTTTAAACTCTACAACCCACCTTTTAATCATTGTATATGAAGGGACAGAGCGAGGCTCATCACTAGTGCTCGTACGTCCCTTTTTTAAACTCTACAACCCACCTTTTAATCGTTGTATATGAAGGGACAGAGCGAGGGTCATCACTAGTGCTCGTACGTCCCATTTTAAACTCTACAACCCACCTTTTAATCATTGTATATGAAGGGACAGAACGAGGCTCATCACTAGTACTGGCACGTCACATTTTAAACTCTACAACCCACCTTTTAATCATTGTATATGAAGGGACAGAGCGAGGCTCATCACTAGTGCCCGTATGTCCCATTTTAAACTCTACAACTAACTTTTTAATTATTGTATATGAAGGGACAGAGCGAGGCTCATCACTAGTACTCGTACGTCCCATTTTAAACTCTACAACCAACCTTTTAATTATTGTATATGAAGGGACAGAGCGAGGCTCATCACTAGTGCTCGTACGTCCCATTTTAAACTCTACAACCAACCTTTTAATTATTGTATATGAAGGGACAGAGCGAGGCTCATCACTAGTACCTGTACGTCCCATTTTAAACTCTACAACCATCCTTTTAATTATTGTATATGAAGAGACACAGCGAGGCTCATCACTAGTACCCGTACGTCCCATTTTAAACTCTACAACCATCCTTTTAATTATTGTACATGAAGGGTCAGAGCGAGTCTCATCACTAGTACTCGTACGTCCCATTTTAAACTCTACAACCAACCTTTAATTATTGTATATGAAGGGACAGAGCGAGGCTCATCACTAGTGCTCGTACGTCCCATTTTAAACTCTACAACTCACCTTTTAATTATTGTATATGAAGGGACAGAGCGAGGCTCATCACTAGTGCTCGTACGTCCCATTTTAAACTCTACAACCAACCTTTTAATTATTGTATATGAAGGAACAGAACGAGGCTCATCACTAGTGCTCGTACGTCCCATTTTAAACTCTACAACCAACCTTTTAATTATTGTATATGAAGGGACAGAGCGAGGCTCATCACTAGTGCCCGTATGTCCCATTTTAAACTCTACAACTAACCTTTTAATTATTGTATATGAAGGGACAGAGCGAGGCTCATCACTAGTACTCGTACGTCCCATTTTAAACTCTACAACCAACCTTTTAATTATTGTATATGAAGGGACAGAGCGAGGCTCATCACTAGTGCTCGTACGTCCCATTTTAAACTCTACAACCATCATTTTAATTATTGTATATGAAGGGACAGAGCGAGGCTCATCACTAGTACTCGTACGTCCCATTTTAAACTCTACAACCAACCTTTTAATTATTGTATATGAAGGGACAGAGCGAGACTCATCACTAGTGCTCGTACGTCCCATTTTAAACTCTACAACCAACCTTTTAATTATTGTATATGAAGGGACAGAGCGAGGCTCATCACTAGTACTCGTACGTCCCATTTTAAACTCTACAACCAACCTTTCAATTATTGTATATGAAGGGACAGAGCGAGGCTCATCACTAGTACTCGTACGTCCCATTTTAAACTCTACGACCAACCTTTTAATTACTGTATATGAAGGGGCAGAGCGAGGCTCATCACTAGTACTCGTACGTCCCATTTTAAACTCTACAATCAACCTTTTAATTATTGTAAATGAAGGGACGGAGCGAGGCTCATCACTAGTGCTCATACGTCCTATTTTAAACTCTACAACCAACCTTTTAATCATTGTATATGAAGGGACAGAGTGGGACTCATCACTAGTGCTCATACGTCCTATTTTAAACTCTACAACCAACCTTTTAATTATTGTATATGAAGGGACAGAGTGGGGCTCATCACTAGTGCTCCTACGTCCCATTTTAAACTCTTCAACCAACCTTTTAAGTATTGTATATGAAGGGACAGAGTGAGGGTCATCACTAGTACTGGTACGTCCCATTTTAAACTCTACAACCAACCTTTTAATCATTGTATATGAAGGGACAGAGCGAGGCTCATCACTAGTGCTCGTACGTCCCATTTTAAACTCTACAACCAACCTTTTAATTATTGTATATGAAGGGATAGAGCGAGGCTCATCACTAGTGCTCGTACGTCCCATTTTAAACTCTACAACCAACATTTTAATTATTGTATATGAAGGGTCAGAGCGAGGCTCATCACTAGTGCTCGTACGTCCCATTTTAAACTCTACAACCAACATTTTAATTATTGTATATGAAGGGTCAGAGCGAGGCTCATCACTAGTGCTCGTACGTCCCATTTTAAACTCTACAACCAACCTTTTAATTATTGTATATGAAGGGATAGAGCGAGGCTCATCACTAGTGCTCGTACGTCCCATTTTAAACTCTACAACCAACCTTTTAATTATTGTATATGAAGGGACAGAGTCTTTCAATGTACTGTCCATTGCCTTCTTGATTTCTTTAGACGTTAAGCCTTTCAAATGGAAGTAATTAATCACTGCTCGTTTTTCCAAATCCTCCATTTTCGTGAAACCTCTACACTTGTCTTGTTTAAAATGCTGTCATTCAAAAATTGAATGGGTTATTGGCCTTTATCTATGGATACAAGCTAGTCAACAGTTAAACTATATGATGCTATCCGTTAAAATGGCTCAGTGGCGCCATCTCTGTTTGAAGCCCGGGACTGGTCAACTGACCTTAGTATAGCACGTTATTAGTTAATGAAGAAATGTTGTATTTGCAAGAGTCGTGATCAAATATAAAATTACATACATTTTCAATTAAATTCAGTGTCAAATTTAGTAGCTATTTCAATTTTTGTCAACCTATTTTGAGAACTTATTTTTTCATGGGCAATATTTCAAGGTCTATTTGGACATTTTCAGTTGTTTTTGCTACAATACTGTCTGCCCATCACAAGAAGGCAAGTGGGGCCTGAAGAAGGAAGATGGGTTTGCAGTGTTTATCTGTTCTGGTAGTGGATCAGTTTTCTACGAAATGAGTGTATGAGAGTACATATGAGTCACCCATGCTGCCAGATTTAATGCTCGTTTCAGTAAATTCAGTGATAGGGTGAGTTATGTGGCAATACTATGTATTTTACATGATCCTAGCATTCTTATTATATCCGGAATGCGAACATAAGCACGGCAAAACTGATTACGTTACACATCCCTCTGCCTTGCCTTCTTGTGCTGGGCAAACAATAGAGGTTGAGTACACATACCTGTCTCAAAATAGCTCTACAAATCGTCTTGAATCATTGCTGCTAACAAAATGGAAATAAACCACCACTACAATTCGTTACATTCCACAGAATTAAAAATATACGAACTACACTTAAAAATTTCGAAATGTATGAACCCGGCATGTGGTCTAACTTATAAAATAATATGCTGTCAATTCTTAATTTGAAAATGCGTAAGAAAACAGCCATTTTGAAACAAAAATTCACGAATCTTAAAAAGAAGCAAGAACCAAATCCACATAAAAACAAGATTTATTACTCTCATGTCAAAAACCTAACAATGTAACGAATCTATCCACATGCAACTTCACAGAGAAAGAAATTGATTTTCTAAACAAAGGCCTAAAAACATGTGTAGATTACACAAAAAACATCGAAAACTATATCGCGGACATTGAAATAGCGATACATAATTTGCCCGATAATAAAAATTCTACGATCAGAACACAGTGCATAGAAACTCTAGATCATATTCAAAATGCAAATTCAAAAAGTTATTCATATACAAATTAATCAAAAATTCAAATGAAAAACCGGTAATATACACAAAAGCAGACAAGGGTAACAAAAGAGTAATACTGGACGAAGAAGACTATCGAAAAAAAAATGGACAACCTTTTAAACGGAAAAGAATTTGTTAAATTAGAAAACAATCCATTAAAGAAAGCATGCAAATCTGTGGAATTAACAATTAAAAACAGTAAAATCATGACTAAAAGAGATAAATTTAACAATAAAATAGACAATCCAAAAACACCATACATATATGGTTTACCCAAAATACATAAACCTGAAATTACCCTCAGACCAATAATTAATAACATTGATGCACCCACTTACCAACTATCAAAATGGCTGGTTCAAATCTTCAGATCCTTCACAAAATTTGAAAATTTAAGTATCAAAAGCTCGTTTGAATTGTTAAATCTCCTGAAGGACACAAAGATCAACTCTACAGATGCTTTAGTTTCCTTTGACGTCATTTCTTTATATCCAAGTATACCCACCAATGAGCTTATTCCACTTCTCAAAAAATGGCTGGAATCAATACAAATAACACCTGAAGAAATAGAAGAACTTTCACAACTTACAGAAATTTGTATCAATCAGAAATTTTTTCAGCTTTAATGGACAGATCTATAAACAAAAAACAGGCCTAGCAATGGGCAACCCATTGTCTCCCTTCTTGGCAGATTTATTCATGAGTGCTTTTGAAACACATATCACAAAAGCTTTTCCAAATTATTTCAAAGTGTGGTATCGCTATGTTGACGACATTTTTGCAATAGTACCTAAAAACTCATACAAGATAGTCTTAGACTTTTGAATATACAAAATCCAGCTATAAAATTTACATTGGAAACAGAAGAGGATGGTGTGCTCCCCTTTTTGGACATCAAGATCAAAAAAATGAACAACAAACTCACTTTTGGTATTTCCAGGAAACCGACACACACAGATAATTACATCAAGAACAACAGTTTCAACCCAAAACAACACCAACATACCATTTTCAACAGTTTAATCTTTCGGATGATCAACTTTCCACTAAACAGAGAAGATTATCAAGAAGAATACCTACACATAAAAAAGTAGCTATATCCAACGGTTTCAACCCAAATTTAGTAGAAAAAACAGTTAACAGACTCAACAAAGCTAAGAAAATAAAAGAAACCACCACCCTAGAACCTACAGGAGAAAAAGAGAAAAAACTTTTTAAAAAATTCACCTTCCACCCATCAGCCTATAACAAATTCCAAAAAATCTTCTCAAAACACAACATAACTCTTGCACCTCAAAATATGTTTAATATCAGAAATTTGTTAAAAGCCCCTCCCAAAAATTCAATCACTACCAAAGAAAAACCAGGAATCTATGAGATCAAATGTGAAACTTGCCCTAAAATTTATATAGGAAAAACAAAAAGAAATATTAACATCAGAACTAAAGAACATCTAAGAAACATTAAAAATGGTGAAACAGAAAAATCAGCAGTGGCTTTTCATTTTTTGAATACTAGACATGACATCAACTTGGAAACATCTCTAATAAAATATGTTAATCACCCCATAGACCTTTCCGTATGGGAAAAAATCTTCATCAACAAAAATCGTCATAGAGTCATGAATTTTGAAACTCCACCACCGGACATCTTTGACAAGTACATCACGCCATCTATTGACAAAACGGAGAAAGAGGAAACCACTACAACTTGTACTAATCGAGTATCAGCTGATGATAGGAGCAAGAGCTCTTGAAACATGTCCTGTGAATAAACAGTGTGAGTGAAGCAATGTGTCAATATCTTCTCGATTAACTTTTGTACTTTTTCTAACTTACTGAGTATATTAAATACTTCCATTACCAACCAAATGAACAATAATATTTTTAAATTAGGTTATTTAATTGTTTATGTTAAGTGCTGATCTCAGGTTGAGTTACACATAATCCTTGAACGGAATGTCGGAGAACTTGGTTGCCTCAAGAATTTCTTGACAGAAAGCTTCAACATATAATGCATTTTCATGGCCATCTGGTTTCAAATGTTTTGCTGCAGGTAACGGAGTTATTTTGTTGTAATCTTCTGTTGAAATAAGTGAGACATTTTGGAATGCTGACCACATTATCTGAATCCTTGATGGTAAACAAAGGCTCAGACTTTTAATCTTTTTTTTTTTTTCAGTCCTTGAAGGCCAATTGCTTCACTTTTTCGTTATTTGTTCCGGATTAATGCGTTAAAAAAAACAAGATGACATCAACGGTACTCGACGCAGTAGTGATTCCTGCTGCTTAAGCAGATATCGAAGATTATTTTGGCTTATGAAACAGTAATTATTATTAGTGGAATGTTTTTGTTGCAATTCTCTCTCGTTCTTGGGAGCAGATTCTCACGGACAGAGAAGAAAGTTTAAGAATGATGTAACCCAAGTAGAGCGCATCATGAAACCACGCAAAACTCGTGCAAAATTCCACTATAATTAGTCTTTTCGTCATGTACATAAGGAAAAAATACTAAAACGAATGACTCATTCGCTTCTCTTTCCCCTTCTCTGTATTTTTGTATAAAATAACAAATCTCTAACTATGAATTTTCTCCAAGCACCTTTATCATTACCGTTAACTTTTAATGAATATAATAAATTTTCTAAACCATTAAAGACAAACTATATTAAAATACACTTTTAACGTCACATTCCTGTAGTAGTGGTCATTCGTTCCTCCATATTAAAGCTTCTACAGGACGAAGTCCTTAATAAGCTAAAAAATTTACATTCTCCAAGATTGTCATATCGAATGATGAATAAAATGGGAGAAATGATGTTAACAATAGCCCAAGTGCCACAGAGCTTAGAGTTACCAGACATTCATCTTTCAGGATAAGAGAAAACCTTCAACGTTTGGTCGTATCTGTGATATAGAGTTTTTGTTCATATGTACTTGTTAGTTCTTCTTTACGTAGTCACTATCCAGTTTTACACATTTTTTTCCAGCGTTTCTTAACCTTCCGAATACCTTGAATGTAGAAGTCTGCAGAATTAGCTTTAAACCACTCTTCCACTTCATTAATGACGTCATTTGTGTTGTCAAATCGGCGACAACGCAACGGATTCTTCATTTACGGGAACAGGAAAAAGTCACTTGGTGCGAGATCAGGCGAATAAGGCGGATGTTGTAAGATCTCAAAGCTACATTCACTTGTTTTGTCAACTGCAACTTGAGATGAATGGATCATGCTTATAGATCCAGGATTCATCCATGGTTACCAGACGATCAAAAAATCATCTTCATCCTGTTCCAATAGCATCAGCATCTCTCTTGAAAGGTCACGCCGTGTTGACCTTTGGAAAGGGGTTAGCAAACGTGGAACCCACCGTGCAGACACCTTAGACATGTGCAGTTCGTCCACACACTACCATAACTAAGATGTGTCTCATTCATGATCATTTGGATAGTTGCTCGTTTGTCTTCCAGTATTAAACACTCCACTTTCTTCACTGTGACAGCTGACGGTCTACCAGCTCTTGGCTCATCTGTCAGGGACATGTGACCAGTTTGAAAATTCCTTTCCTACCTCACAATAGTGCCATACGATGGGCAATCATTTACATAAACAGCCGTCATCTCGTTATGGATTTCCCGGACAGTATTGCCCTTCAAATGCAGGAACTTGATCACACTACAAGCCTCAATTTTACACCTCAGTCACTTCTGGCACTCACTGTAAAAAACAAAAGGACTCAAATCACTGAGACTGTGAACATTATGTCCGAAGGGATCAATGATGACACTGAAAAATTTTCTTCACACTAAAAGCTACCGGGTGATGAAAGTTTACGACACCCCCACGTATACATCAATAATGGCGTTACGAACAAAAGTTTGAACGAAAACAACTTTGGAAGTATTCAAATTAAAACTGTTGCAGCTAATTCTTTAGGAAATGTAGTTACACATGTTTTGTTCAGTAAATATTATATTTTACTTCATAGGCTTTGTTTCAAAACCATAAAGCACTATCTGCCAACCAAATCAAGAGTGTTCTACTTTTTCGTATTGAGAAAGCGCGTGGGACAAATTTCCCGATCGAATTAAGATTCTGTTCATAGCGTACTAAGGAATTTTCTTTCAACAGCTCTTGAAACACTTTGTGATAATCTTGTAGTAGTGTAAAACACTTACAATTAAAAATCGCATAATTCGACCATTCTAAAACACTTCACTGCTCACACGTTAGCTGGAAATGGGCTGAATTCCTTCTGCTATTGTTAATAAATATGAATTTACGTTGGAGTTAATGAACACTTCATGATACTTTTGACATTTGGCCTGGTGTTCGTTTTCGCTGTTTCTCTTATAAAGATCTTTCCCTAATTGCGCTGCAGTTCACCTAAGAATTCTGTATTGAGATTTAATCTAATTATGTTTTGAGATTTCCTGAATACACAAAAATTGAAAACTTTGTGTGTGTCTGTGTGTGTGTGTGTGTGTGTGTGTGTGTGTGTGTGTGTGTGTGTGTGTGTATACATCCGTAAAGTGAATACTTCGGAAACGAAAAATAATTAATAATTAGACTAT
The DNA here is from genome assembly GCA_030765055.1 of Mantis religiosa. Classification (NCBI taxonomy): domain Eukaryota; kingdom Metazoa; phylum Arthropoda; class Insecta; order Mantodea; family Mantidae; genus Mantis; species Mantis religiosa. The sequence goes on from CM060958.1 coordinate 11,695,592, forward strand.
ATATTTAAGTGCAGTGGATTCCAGCGATGCAAGCAAATATTATAAAAATAGTCCCCAACTGGCAGTACGCTTTGTTGGACAAATTTTCTTTAATTTTGATACTAAGCAAAATGGTTCAAAACATGCTTGATTAAAATATCACATATTAAACATATTTTCATGACAAACAAAACGTGTGTCTTGAATTGCTTGTGAATGTACTCTTAAGTCATCTTCATTGTATTTGGCTTCTATTGAGCTGGTGAACCATAACATATAGACAAAGTGTTACTACTAAAAATGTAGATCCCTTTCAGGTGCACAGTGTATGTGAGATTTCTGTGTGGCATTAACCACTTCAGAGATTTTATTTGTTGTTGTCTTGGATTTTAAAATACGTTTGCAGTTTTAACTCTCACTTTATGTACATATCTTAAACTTACAAAGAAAGGAAAATTATCTATGAGTGTTTTAACATGAAGTGGTTTGAGGTTTAGCTTTTGTAGGAATAATTTATGGGAGAGAGTAGAGAAAGTTGTGTGAACGGAGCAGATCAGATTGTCAACTGATATGGCTGAGAGGGAAGGCTGTTCTCATGATAGGGCCGTGAACAGGTGGTTCGTACTTCAAATCTTGCAGGACTGTTCTCATAGATGACAAATGCTGGGTCACTGAACTTAGTCCTGGGAAATTCGCCGAGCAAATTAGCTCAGGCGGTGACCCGCGTTCGGGAGGTCTGGGTTCGTTTCCCGTGGACGCCCTACCTGGTCCATGGGATTTTCTGGGGTTTTCCGGTTTAGTACAACCTTCAAATTTACTGTCCCTCCATTATTTCACATTCTCTCCCATCTGGTGGTCTCTTTCAGGGTAGAAGTATCGGCGGGAGTATCGGCGCTGCATGGCAGGATGATATACTCCTGGTAAACACTCCCTCCTCCGGTAGGGTGGTCTTCGCTCTCCGGGTCGACCTGGTGGGCAGTTTCCGAAGCACAGTATGGTGTGAGACCGTTGTACTGGCTTGTCGGGTTGTTTCCAACTGAGGAATTGCAAGAACACTTTCCTCTGCAGTGTCGTGGCTTCTTGGACCGGCCGCCCTCGTCTGCTCTCGCCTCATCCTTCCTTGTGGGAATGCCCCACTTGGGGCATAATTCAATAGACCAAGATTGGAATTCTGTGCCGAATTCCCTCCGTAGCATAGTCCAGCCCAGTCCAGTCCTGGAACATTTCATTCCATAGTTATCATTTCATGTGTTATCATATCACAGAGCAAGACAGAGTACCTACTAGGCAGTGTGATAAGATCCGTGGTTTCTACTATTATTACTACATAGTTCAATACAATAATTCTTGTTATTAACATAAATACAGTGCGACCCATATAAACCTGAACCACTTCAATAGGCCATAGCTTTTGAACCAATAATAGGACAGACGTACAACTTTGGAAGAATATAATACACAATTGGGAGATTACATTACACAACTTTAATCTCAAAGAAAATGTTGGAAGTGTCCTCTACCAGCATCTATACATGTTTGTACTCGTCTCACCATATTCTCTGAAGTTTTACGGAGAGTATCCTCGCCAATGTTACTTATTTCGGTTCGAATGGATTCCTTGAGAACATAAATTGTCCGTGGCCTATTATTGTACACTCTATTTTTAGATACCTCCACAAGAAAAAATCCTGTGAGGTTAGATCAGGTGTTCTGGGGGACCACAGACCTTTTGAGTTTATTCGATTATCAAAAAAATCTGGTTACAAGTTTCATGGTGTCATTGTTGCTCCATCTTGCTGGAAATAACCTTCTGTCAATTCGATATCATCCAGCTGCTCCACAAATGTATTTAAGATCCCCACATAAACTTCAGTGTCTATAGTCGTATCAAAGAAAATGGCGCTTTAAGACTGTCAATTGTTAACAATTGTCAGTGTTCTCAATTCTCTCAGAGCTACTGAAATCATGAAAACAAACTTCTTCATTGTATGTGCTTTCCATGGGCTATTGAAATGGTTCAGGTTTATATGAATCGCAGTGTAATTCGATTTATGCTTTCTTAGAAAATGGTTTTCTTAGTCATTTTTGTTCCTTAGGTGAGACACGTTTAGAATAATGTAATGTTTGGAATTCTTAGAAGAACTTTCATGTATTGCAAGTTCTTCGAAGACAGCGTATCCAGGCTCAACTAAAAATCTTACCCTTCCATGAAACGTGGCATAAAGGTATTTAGATTAATTTAGTAAATTATATTCACTAACAATTTATTCCACATGAAGACAAAAAGAAAATACATAATGCTGAACCCAAACTACGGAGTATCACTTAGTTCAGAGAACTACTTTTTTTTGAGTATGGCAATGATCTATTAGTTTGTCTCTCGAGAAAGTTTATACAATGGACGCCGTAAAACATGTAACTATAATAATTAATAATAATTATAATAATAACTACCAAATGTGTTAGGTGCAGATACTCTAACGTCAAAGCACAAATGAATGATTGAATATAAATAAATAGGTAAATATAAAAGTAAATTATTAGTTTATGCAAGCAATACACAGCAAGTGAAGTCACATGACTTTCTGTATTCACTCTTCTATATAATGTTTATATTTTCTGTATTACGTACTTAGTAAAAAGTGTGTGGGGTATATGATTGCGTACAGCATTATTCAAAAGCAAAAATCAATTAAGTACGTAACTACGTATTTAAGTTTGATTTATCAGTCACTATGTTTACACTCAAACTTCACTTACTTGTTGTTGTATAGTTGAAACGTTTTCAAGATCATTCGATCTCATCCTCAGCTGTATCAGACATAGCGGTATTAAATGGATTCAACCCAGCCATCATAAGGAACATGGTGAAGAGAAAAAAAAAATGAAGATAATATCAAAAAATACCACTCTCACACCACTTAAAAACACAAATTGGCAATATAGAAAATTCACCTACCATCCATGGGCTTTTAGAAAATTTGAACGAATCTTCAAAAGACTAAACTTAAAACTAGCACCCCAAAACAAATTCAGTCTGAGGAACCTGCTAAATAAACCACTGAAAAATACAATCCTCAACAATTTGAAATCAGGAATTTATCAGATTAATTGTGAAACCTGTGAAAAAAGCTACATAGGAAAAAGTAAGAGAAACTTGTTAACCAGGCAAAAAGAACACCAGAGGAACATTAAGTTGAAACAAACAGAAAAATCTGCAGTTTCACACCATTTTTGGACAGAAAACCACAACATTGGCTACAACATTAAACTGTTAAAATCTTTAAGTACACCCATAGAATTGGATATTTGGGAAAAAATATTCATAAACAAAAACCGTGATAAAGTTATAAATTTTGAAATCCCGGCATTAAATGAAGTATTAAAACTTAGTGCCACTAACACCAGATGGCAGAGTGATCGGAGCTCCGTAGTAGTGGAAGAAGAGGAAGGTTCATTTAGTCACCAAACAGCTGAGGATGAGATCGAATGATCTTGAAAACGTTTCAATTATACAACAAGTAAGTGAAGATTGAGTGTAAACATAGTGACTCATAAATCAAACTCAAATATGAAGAATACTTCACTGTTTATAATGCTTCTGCTTTTAATATTTATGACGTAACTACGTATTTAAATTACACTGTTTTCAAGGATGTAACATGAAAATTAAGAAAAGGAAACAAATTTCCGTCATCTCTGAGTAAAGCTATCATGTAAGACATTTAGAAGATTTTGATTTTCTAAAAACTGTCTAAAAAATATAGATTAAAATGCTGTATATTTAATATACATTTCCCAAAAATGAAATGTATATGTTTAATTTTCTGTCAATGTCCTCAGAAGCCATCTTAATTCTGCGTGACTTTTACGTAAGTCATAAACTGCAAGAGATAGTCGAAATTTTACTGCTTAAGAATGCAGATCTTGTGAAAACAATTTATGTGTAATATACTTTCTTTTGGAATGAAACCCTTCATAGACGTCCTATGTTCTTCCCATTTGACAAACGTCATAGGAACGTACCATGTGAAAAAATATATAATATATAATAGATATATAGATATGTTACTTTACGGCACGGTATGACCGGCTTTACTTCCCTTTCTAAGGAAGTCGTCTTAGACTTCTATACCCGAAAAAACCCTTAGGAACTAGAGGCTAGTATGTCACCCCTAGACCATAGAGGACAAGAAACACGTAAGCACATAGGGAACTTTTTCCAAATGTTTCGTTGTTTCAATGGAACTTCCGATAACAACTGGAAATGAATTTTGTAAAGGAATAGTTCTTCTGTTACTCTAGATTAACATTAAAAAGGTAAAATTGAAGAAGGAAACATTAGGTAGCATTTTCTGCACAATGTCGTTTGGACAACATTCCGGCACACCGGTGATGCTGATTTGATCCTGACGTCATTGACAAACAAAAGTTTTAAAAACTAGCAGGCACGCAAATGTGACTCTTCAGCTACACTACAGATCAGGGGCGGCTTCTGAGGTAGTGCCGCTGTGCCATGGCACCATCTGTATGAAAGCGAAAGAAAGAGAAGTGTATAAGAATTGCGCAAAAGGAATTGTTTATGAATAGTTGCTCCCTCGTTTGAATAGGCGCGTTGAACGCCAGCGCTCTCTCTTGGTTGTTTTCCATAGCTTGGTGCCGATTCCAGAACGGCACCGTCTACGCTCATAAACGCCTGTGTTAGGGCTAGGGGCTAAGATCTCTGCTTATACACGGCTTGTTATGGAAGAAGGTCAGCGAAGGTAGTGCCGGAATTTCTCTGGCGCATAACTTACGCTTTGCCCGTTAGAGTGAAGTAAAACACGGGACTTCAGAGAACCACGATCCTGCCACCTAGCGAAAGACAATGGTAAGAATACATTTCGCACTAAACCTTCCTTTAATGCAGTGTCACCATCTACTGCAAGTTAATTCTGAGGAACTTCAAAACGCAAATTAATGCTTAATGAAATCAGTTGCAGAAACACAACACATAGATATCCTTATAAATAAAATTAATTGGGTTTCAATGTGAATATAGTATTAGATTTTAAAATTTAGAGACAGTATTTCAACATGTGCATATTTAACAGCAGCAGTTTTGTTGGTAGAACATAAAACCCGCGCGTCCAGCATGTGTTGGACACATGTTTTGTAAAGCAATGGTAGAGCAGTTCTGTATGTGCTCCTGTAATGCTGTAGTTCATCGTGAGTACGGATTTTTAAAACAACAGCCATAACAAACAAGTAGACAAGACCAGGTATATATTGAACTTAATTATAAACTGTATTTGGTTCTGTGGTGCTTTGGAGCTGGCTCTTAGGAGACACGACGAATCTGACGCCTCTCAAAATAAGGGTTTTTTTCGTGAGCTCATTCAGTTTAGTGCGGAGTTGGATAAAGAACTTCAAGTGCATCTCAGTCAGACATTAGTATTCAAAGGCATTTCTAAGACTGTTCAAAACGAACTCTTGCAGTGAATGTTGGTAGTGTATCACGAGGAAGTTCGCAAAGAAATAAAGCGTGCGGATTATGTTGCAATAATCGCGGATGAAACCACTGATGTGTCTTGCGAATTTCAGTTGGTTATTGTTTCGCGATACATCGTTTAAGGAACCCCGTTGAAAGATTTTGGAATTTTGTTAATCCAGAAGGTCAGAATGCTCAGTCTATCTCGGAGTGTATTCTGAAAGAAATCGAACCCTTAATTGGAGATGACCGTAACAAGAGTACGGATGTAATAAATATCTATTTCCGTTTCCCTGTACGTTTTGTATGGTACAATATATTATAGAATAGCTTGGATTATTGATAAGATTACCTAATTCGTTCGTAATTGGTGCACATATTTATATTTTAACAACCCTTATTTATTTATGGCACCATCAATACAATAACTCACCGGCCGCCCCTGCTACAGATGCCAGCCAACAGAGGAATACACTCAACTGTTCAGTATTTATTATTTTAGTCGTCTCTTGAAAGATTTCAAGTATTGCATTTATATCTGCTGGTAAATTACCAAACACCTGCGTCCCCGTAACATAAGAATGCCTAATAATTGCTTCTTCTTAAACGCTTCACTGTTTACTCCTGATGCAATAAGTGTAGACTCACTGGAATGCTGCCTTTGTGCATTTAACGCGATTGAATTCTGGGTCACTAAGTGTGGAAAATATTGCATTAAGAATGCTAATTCTTATGGTAAATGTACAGTAACGTATCTTGTTTCATACAAGTTTCTTTGTTTATAACTGTTTGCCTTCATAAGAAGTGACTTGTCTTGAGAAGTTCAAGGTATTTAAAATGCCATAACAGCTTTCACTCGACACGTTGAATGCCACGTGAACATAAGAGGGAAACCCAAGTTGCATATATACTGGTACTGCTTCGGTTAGGATTTGCTTGAGACGAGTTTATAAAAACATTTGAGCAAAATGATTCAAACAACCAGTTGAGGGGATACTAGATAATGAAGGTTGCCAAAAAGTTAAATTCTCTTTAAATTAGTATGCCAAATGTGTATCATTGCAGGCATAGTTATATTTGAACATATTTTTAAACTCCGGTGTACCCGTGTCGGTAGTCTAGGTGGTACGCATCTGCCTTACGTTCAAGAGGTTTCGAGTTCGCATATTGGTCAGAGTGACTTCTAGATAAGGTTTCCTCCGGAGCTTTTCCTTATCCTGAAAAATGAATGTCTCGTAACTCTAAGCTCTATGTGTCCTGTACTCATTTCAGCATCATTTCATTCATCGTCCGATATGACTTAACGTTTGAGGTTTTCTCTTATCCTGAAAGATGAATGTCTGGTAACTCTAAGCTCTATGTACCCTGTACACATTTGAACATCATTTCATTCACCGTCCGATATGACCTAACGTTGAAGGTTTTCTCTTATCCTGAAAGATGAATGTCTGGTAACTCTAAGCTCTATGTACCCTGTACTCATTTGAACATCATTTTATTCATCGTCCGATATGACCTAACTTTGGAGTTTTTCTCTTATCCCGAAAGATGAATGTCTGGTAAGTCTAAGCTCTATGTACCCTGTACTCATTTGAACATCATTTCATTCATCGTCCGATATGACTTAACATTGGAGGTTTTCTCTTATCCCGAAAGATGAATGTCTGGTAAGTCTAAGCTCTATGTACCCTGTACTCATTTGAACAACATTTCATTCATCGTCCGATATGACTTAACATTGGAGGTTTTCTCTTATCCCGAAAGATGAATGTCTGGTAAGTCTAAGCTCTATGTACCCTGTACTCATTTGAACATCATTTCATTCATCGTCCGATATGACTTAACGTTGGAGGTTTTCTCTTATCCTGAAAGATGAATGTCTGGTAACTCTAAGCTCTATGTACCCTGTACTCATTTGAACATCATTTCATTCATCGTCCGTAATGACTTAACGTTGGAGGTTTTCTCTTATCCTGAAAGATGAATGTCTGGTAACTCTAAGCTCTATGTAGCGTGTACTCATTTGAACATCGTTTCATTCATCGTCCAATATGACTTAATGTTGGAGGTTTTCTCTTATCCTGAAAGATGAATGTCTGGTAACTCTAAGCTCTATGTACCCTGTACTTATTTGAACATCATTTCATTCATCGTCCGATGTTTTACATTCGCAGACATTTCTCTACTCTTCTGCAAAGCGTTATTTTTATCTACTTCATATTAAAGCAAATAAACGTTGTTCTACTGCTGGTTTTGTAATAGATATGAGGGGAATATGGGAATGTAGTACACTTTAAGTGATGAAGAGGTTTTCAAAATGCTGATTGCTTTGTGTTATTTTTTATATTTCGTGTTCTGTAGAGCTGGGATGTGAAAAGGACGAATAAATACTTCTTACTTCAGAAAAATACAAGTGTTTTAAAACGTAAAGAGATTTCAAGGAATATATGGATATGGTTAACTCTATAAAGTATATTATTTGACATGAACTGTATGCTTTAACGAGATGTATGTGCTTTTCAGTTTAAGACATTAATTTTGTATTGAAAGTATATAATAGACATGGTATTTCAATCAAAATAGAGTCGATTTTTTAAAAATCAGTTTTCCCTATAAAGGTAGCTGGAAGGGAGGGAATTGTTTGTAAATTTTCCTCTTGTATCCTTGGAGATCATAGACATTTTTTCTAAAAGTGTGTTTCTCTTTGTTCAAGAGCCGTCAGAACCTGGAATTTGGTGAATTGTTGGTTTAAATGCCCCGTTTCGATATCCTCTTACACACAGATCTTGTTTGTTTGTACTATTGGTATAGATGACGTAAGTATGTATGTCGAGTAGTGCACATTGCGGTATGGCACATATTTTCTCACCCAGTTGGCGCTCGTCAGAAGCAGGGCAGTCGGTCTGTTTCCTCGCATTCACACGTCCCCAACATTCCGTTATAGGGAGACAACAGCAGGATGCACAATGTAACAGGTAACACGTTATTCATGTTTCCTCGGTCGGAAGAAACGTACAGTGGGGTAACTTAAAACACCGCTTTAGTCGGCTATGAAGTCATATTTTTTTTTGTGTGTGTGTGTAAACTGGAGAGTTGCCAATCGCATACTATGGAAGAGCTGAAGGCAGTACTTTTAACAAAATACACGCTAATCATTTTTATCTGTAGTTTTACCACGCAAAATTTGACGTCATCAATAGCATCGCTGATGGAGCGAGTTTATATACGATTCCCCAAGCATCTTGCGATCGTATTTGATGTACTGACAGCAGCTTTGAGAACTCCCTCTACCGGCAGGTAAATATATTATTTGAGAGAGGGGTCTGCATGCGTAATATAAAGCTGCGTAATTTCGTCTGGTGCATAGATACAATAACCGTTTATAAAAAACTATATACTGCAATGCACTGTAAAACTAATTATGTAGCCATAAAAGTATATCATGAATAATATACGAAATGATAAGTCAATAAACACTTACTTCACAATGAACATCTTGTTTTTCTGTTATAGTAGACATATATGTACCTATATTGTAAACCTGTCACATAAAATAGAAATATTTCAATTTGATCTCAATTCTTTTCTATCACCCACAGTTTCCTCACAATGTAACTTCATCTGGTGTGAGTGTTAGTAATATTTCTTATGCAAAAGAAGGTTATAAGAATCATTACTAACACACACACCAGATGCTCCTGTAAAGATCTTTTTACAAGATTGAAGATATTAACGCTTCCTTGCATGTATATATTCTCGATCCTAAAATTCTTTGTATGCAATCGTGCCTTATTTGCAACAAATAATGTAATTCACAAAATAAACACTACACAAAAGTATAATATCCATTATCCCAGTGCTAAACTTTCTTGCTTCCAGAAAGATGTGCATCATGAAACTATCAAAATATTTGACGCACTTCCTAATGTTCTTAAAGAAAAAGTTGATAATTTCGGTGCTTTTAAAAAAGCTGTTAGAGAGTACCTTTGCTCAAAATCTTTTTATTCTGTACAAGATTATCTGAATGAAAAATTATCCTGATAATGCTTCTGTAGCTCTGTAAGTAGTATCTAACTATTCCAATGACAAATCATTACTTATAAATATTTGATGCAAGTTGAAAGTTTATTTTTAATGTATATGTATTTAATAAATAACAAGAATGGTATCCATTGCAAAAAGGTTGAGATGTACTGGCATAAGACAAGTGAAAGCTGGTTTAAAAAGTGTTTCATTTTGTATCATATATAATTATCCCTGCTTTGTTTTCCATATTGTTGTTCATATTGCCTGTGTACTATAATATGTGTCTTATGTTAACTTTTGTACATATATACGCTATTAAACTTTATACCTCTGGACATGTTCAATGTTCACAGCATTTTCTGGCTACAAGTGAACCCACTGAACGCAAATCAATCTAATCTAATCAAACCAGAAAATTAGCAGAACATGTTCTAGGAATGAAAAATTAATTAGTGCTACAATATGTACAAAGCTTTCATCCAAGTCTAAACAAGAAAATATCTCTAGTATATAGTCTTATGTGTCTATTTTCTTATATTTCCTTTCTCTCTTCCCCTTAAACACTGTCTGTACTGCGAGAAGGTATGCTTGAGGCCTTTCTGTCATAACATTATTTATTACTTCTAGATTGGGACCAGTCACTTTATAGCGTCCAGTGTCTCTTTTTACGAGTAACTGATCCTGTATCTTGGAAATGTTTGATGCACCTATTGGTTTTAAAATACATAAAGATACCAATATTAATAGACATTTTATTTAAGCGTCAGAATGACAAAAGGTTTGTATCGTATACTGATAAAACGTAAGACGTTTATGTTACAAACAAAAGCATGTCAATTTGATGGTACCTGGACACTTTTGACAACATTACGCTTCGAGGAACTTGTCTGAATGCTGGATAGTGTTGTATAAACTCCTCTATGCAGCGGTTTAAATTATATTTATATGTCACACCAATTTTAATGCCGATACGAAAGTAGCATTCAACCATGAAGACGCGGTGGCCTGTGTTTATATCCAGGGAAAGGTGGCTGTATTAGTTACCAGAGCAACCACACTGAGAGCGCTGTAATTTGCTTACTGTTTGCAAAAATTACCACCTCTCCGTAGACGGCGCTATGATTTCAAGATAGACTCACTAGTCAACTATGACGTCATTATTGCTCAATCTGACGACGGGAAATAACGAATGAAAATGAACACAGTGTATTGTGACTTCATCCAGTTTTTCCTCTTCCTTCTGTAGCGACTTAGTGGCGTAACAAAGCACTGCCGTTGTGGTCTTTTCTCCAGCACAGGACTCTCCAATCCCGTATAGTAAAATACTCACCATCACAAACTTGCTCAAAGAAGAGTGCTTATTGTTACACTTACGTAACCACTGACTTCCTCTCCGACTCGCTTTAATAGCTGTAGCAGTTTTCTAGAACATTTGAGAAGTGGAAATATCCACAAAGTTCTATTATGTGTTTCAAATGTGAAGAGTTCTGGAGTCCAGCTAATCAGATGCGTTAGCACACTCAGCATTACCAGATTGTCAACCCCCAAATCTTTTTATATTTCCCTCTCTCTCACACACTCAGGCCGTGCCATGGCTCAGTGGTTAGACCGCTTGGCTCTCACCAAGGCGGCCCGGGTTCGATCCCAGGCGACCGCAAAGTGAGATTTGTGGTAGAAAACACGGCGCTGGGGCGGGTTTCCTCCGGGATCTCCGGTTTCCCCCGCCGTCTCATTCCAACGGTGCTCCATCTTCATCTCATGTATCATCAGTGTCATCGCCTGCGGTGCCGTATGTAGTAAAAGCGGGCGTTAAACACTACACATTTCATTTTTTTCTCACACACTCATATAACGTGCCGGTCTGCTTGGTGTTAGACGTAAGGGTAACCAAATTAAATTTTCCAAACTTATATAGTAATGCAGTTGCCAAAATCAAGATTGGAAAAAACATTTTTGTAAACTGCGTATATTTTTAAATGCTATAATTATAATTATAGTTTATGAATTACCTGTTTTTCTAAACCAATGGAACTGCCAGTGCCTCATCCTTATCACTGTCAGTGTCACTTACGTCAAGAGACAGTTCGTCATTGCCACTGTCTTCATTGCTGAGTCTTACAAAAGTACGATTATAGGTTCCAAAATCTCGTCACGTGCTCTTTATTTCTTAAAATCATGTTCCTGTATGTTTTCTGCATCTCTCACTTAGTAACAGTGCAAGTTGTTTTCTGTATAGTTGGAAATTTACTTTGGTCATAAAACTCGAACACAGTTCTATGTACAACCTACTTGTTAAAGTCACTTAAATTTGCAACTCTCTTCGGAGAACCAACATGTTTCCTGGGCGACACAATCATTTGGGTACCACTGGGATTAGAATTTCTTGCCTCTCCACAAAAATGCGGGACACACTTGCTCTACCTACATGATGTTCATTGCAGTTGTACGTTTTAATAACAGAATTTGAAATGTCATACATTTGTTAGTGTATATTTCCATGTAATTATGTAGGTTTTGACATATTCTGTATGAACAAAATGAAGCATTGAAAAACATAAAATGGTAATCCAAAGAATCGCTAGGTAGTGAATGCACAACACGCATTGCGTCACTCATTTGTTTTCGCTCCTACTGACCCATCTTTTGTACCGTGTGAATACTGAGTAGTTGTAAACGGAACTCGGGCCGCCGTAGACCGGAATTTTAAAACGGTTTTGCCGGAGGTGAGTGTTGACCTCAAGAACTCTGTAACCTTCATAAGCTGTGACAGATAGCCTTAAAGAGAGTGTCGCTGACCCTAACTAGAATATTAATTTGTTATCCGCAAATACGGCAATGGTGTCATTCCTCTCAAAAATAAACATTAGATCCGGCAACATGGCCTAGTTTAGCTGTATATACACAAGCATTCAGTTAACTCGGGACTACATTACATTTCATTCTCTACCCAGTATTGTTTAAGGATATGTATGACTGAAATTACATTAACATTTTCAAAAAATCCCCTTTTCCTCTTTTAGTCTATTAAATAGTGTAAGTATCGTGAGTATCGAGGTATCAAAAGTATGGAGGACCCGCAGTAGTAAAAATATTTAACATGTAGCATTTTAATAAGAAAATATAAAAATTTTGTGACTTTGTGGGCTCGTAGGAGTAAAAGTCCAATTTGCAGAAATTCAAAGTGTGCTTTATTTTGATACAATGATGTTTTGTATAAAACAAGGTTCCACGTTGTCGCGACAATTTGTAACTAAGGTTATTGGCAAGGGTTCCACGTTGATGCTACTTTGAAGCTATTATAATGTGTGGCTCAGGGTAAAACAATGAGGTTTCTCGCAGGGTATGCGTGGACGTGTGTGAGAACGATATTTTAATTACACTGGAATGCCCGTTTCCAACTTATTTATTTACTGCTTCTTTTTTTTAGAACATCGAAATTGAAGTTGCCGACCAAGGGTTATCAATATCCCTGTTTAGAGTTACTGACAGCAGAATGTTTATTACTCGATAAACTTTATTCGTTCCTCACGTATATATGAACCGACAAATATATCCTCTCATTTCTGGTATGCCTGGCCTAAGACAGAAGAAGTTGGCTGCCCTAATCGGCTTCACGCCTCGGACTGCTTCAACGGCTTGCCCGCCACGAAGTGCTTTAATCGGCTCCACGCCGAAGACTGTTGTCCACGGCTGCGTGTGTGGGTGTATATGTCACTTTCACTTTCTGAAGACCCTCTTTTCACACAAAGATCCCTTTGTGGCTGTTTTGTCTCCATTATGAATGGTCCAAAGAATACCCTATTCAACAAGTCAAAGGCCATCCTTTAGAAATGTGCTAAGGACACTGTTTCTTACGTTTCTTTTGTTAAAACAACTTATTCACCCAAACTGCTATTCGACTCAAATGCCCTTGCACGTGTTGTAACAAAGACGCAACATTCCTTTGAAATCCATCATGATTCTTTACTTATTGCGATCCTTTAATTTCGGTATCAATTTCCGTAGAAATACACTTTGCTCAACCCTTACAGTAGCAGAATTGCAATTATAATCTTCCAAGGTCGCCGTCCTAAAACAAAAGCGTTCACTTTTAGAATACAGCACACACAATTCAGTTCTGTTTACACTCTGTTTATACTCGCTGGCGTGTCGCGATCTCTTATACCTTCATTGATAATTCTAGATTGTTCTGTAACAAATAAGAAATCGAATGTTCTATAAGACGTCACTAGACGAAACACGAACGTTCCAGACGTCTAACTTTATCTGTGTCGGCAAGCCTTTTATCTCCGTGCTGTATTTTTCTGCAGGCTCCTTATCTCTGCCCTGCACTATCTGTTTGGGCGCGTCGCCACGCTGTCGTAAATAATGGGTTCGTGACAACACGAAGTAAATTTCTATGTAAAATGTAGTTTGGAGTAGGGAATATTGTTAAAAAGTTTGGTGTTTCTTCCTGGAAGAAGCTGAGCTTTAATACCAAGTTAGTTGTTTCATATACTTTTTCGAGTTATGCTGCAACACTCAAAATCTTAATATAGACTTTTTGTGAGGAATGCAATAATTCGTCTACCTACCATACGTAAGTGGTAGAGAAAGCAAGATATCTTGAATTAATCCTAAACCTGTTATGCTTGTTCTTTAAGACTATAGAACAGCGAGAAGCTAATTTCATCTGCTAACCATAGTAAATACTGTAGTTCTCGATTTTGGATTGCGGAAGTGATGCCAAATGTAGTAAAGCTGAACCTGATGTTCTATTGTTTAGTTCCACTTTGCCTTCCTCACTTTGTACACCTGCATCTACACTCTCTGGCCGGTTTGAAAATAATTACGTTTCAGGCATCTTCAGTTATTTTAAGCATTGGTTTTGTAACACTGGTAATGAGGAATGTGGCAACATAGTTACAACAGTGAGGTAATTATTTACGTAATGCTAACTTTAGAAACAAACCATTATGCTGGACAAAATCATATATAACTGGTTCTCTGTAACATCATGCAACAATGGAAACAATGACGGACTATCATTGACTCCAGTTGATTCTCACTAGGTTCCATTCTAACCTACAAAATTAAAAGCAAGAGCACGTCAATTCCTTTTATTTGGAGGAACAATAGTAGCAACGCCATCATAGCCCATTAGATTTCCATTCATTCTTATACAATATTAGATATTAGGTTAGTAATATAGGTTATCCATTATTTTCTGTTAAACTTTACCATGCAAATATTTTATTCTCTCTATGCAGCACATGTTAACATTCCTTTTTCTTTCTTCCAGGTAAGATTGGCTGTCAAATATGTGAGCTGCAAATAAGTAACACGAAAGTAAGGTAGAGTACTAATTACAGTTCATACTTAGTTGTACTTTAGTAGATGTTAAGTATTTATTACACAATTACCTGCTATATTATGATTTCCTCATAGCCATTATTGCAATATCTAAAGACTTGCTAATGTATAGCAATCACTCGTATAAACTGAATCTAATAATACTATATCGTATTTCGTATACTTCATTGTTTTAGCTCTATGGGTTCATGATTGATAATAATAATAATAATAATAATAATAATAATAATAATAATAATAATAATAATAATAATAATAATAATAATAATAATAATAATAATAATAATAATAATAATAATAATAATAATAATAATAATAATAATAATAATAATAATAATAATAATAATAATAATAATAATAATAATAATAATAATAATAATAATAATAATAATAATAATAATAATAATAATAATAATAATAATAATAATAATAATAATAATAATAATAATAATAATAATAATAATAATAATAATAATAATAATAATAATAATAATAATAATAATAATAATAATAATAATAATAATAATAATAATAATAATAATAATAATAATAATAATAATAATAATAATAATAATAATAATAATAATAATAATAATAATAATTCTTTCATACAAGAAAGAATAATCAAAGAATTTTAATTGTTAAAGGTGTAGTTCATTATTATTATTATTATTATTATTATTATTATTATTATTATTATTATTATTATTATTATTATTATTATTATTATTATTATTATTATTATTATTATTATTATTATTATTATTATTATTATTATTATTATTATTATTATTATTATTATTATTATTATTATTATTATTATTATTATTATTATTATTATTATTATTATTATTATTATTATTATTATTATTATTATTATTATTATTATTATTATTATTATTATTATTATTATTATTATTATTATTATTATTATTATTATTATTATTATTATTATTATTATTATTATTATTATTATTATTATTATTATTATTATTAAAGACACCCGAGTTTCACGCCGACTATAACACGTTAATATGTTTTTCAACAAAACTTTGACAACTTCAAAACTTAGGTGAACGTAACTTTTATTTTGTAGATCAGAAATAGCGGAAAGAATTTTATAATATAAAAAAGAAATAGTAGATGCATTTCAGAGCCCTGATATGAAATACGCAGCATTTTACGACAAACTTATAAACCGAACCTTTGAGACATGTCTTTTAGGAGGTTCAGAATTCATAGTGTCACCGAGACATTGTTGTGCCGCTGCCGCATGAAGCAGCTGGCGTGTGGGCGCAGAGCTGTACGCTTGCCAAGAGAGAGAAAGAGACAGAGTAATGTGTGGATAGTTCCGTCTTTGTCTCGATGCGTCGCGAGCGATCTACTGCATTCTAGAGCAATGACTGGAGGAATAAAACAACCCGCAGAGTGTTAGAGAGTAGTCAGTTGCTAGTGACTTGTTAGTTGTGTGTGCAGGTGTGCAGTAATTGTGAGTGTGTGGATATTTGGAGGGTACCACAGTGAATTCTTTTGTTTGTTTACGTGTGCAGCTGGGAACCAGACGATCTTGAAGAATATTGTGTATGTCACGTGATTTTAATGTTGCAAGGGGTGTACAAAATTACTGTTTACTGCAATAATGGCCTTGTATTGGGTGGTACAAGAAGGAGAAGAAAACATGAAGTAAAAGTAAAATAACAGTCGCCCAGTTTTTGTTAGTTACTCTTTTTTCAGGTCCAAATAACCTTTTTGCATAGTTCACCTCTATATTGCTATCACTGTTTTAATTCCAGTAGCCAACAATGAGTTATACATATTTACATAATAATGTTTAAAATATGACTGAAGGAAGAAGTGTTATACATAAATGTTTTCGTGCTATATACTTCGTTATCACCAGTGTTATGTTTTGAAAAAATAAATCTCTAACTTTACTTCTAACCGTGACATTTGGGTATCATATGTTAAATTAAATCCATAAATCTCTCATTGCAGAATGTATATATTCATGAAGGTACTTGGAAGATCACAAATAAATACAGTTAGGAGAAAATTTCACATATAACCTTAAATGGGTGATGTTATAATAAGGAATTATATTCATTAAGTATGTAATTAGAAGTAACACTACTACAAAAGTTAATAAACCTGGATAACAATTGTGCTTTATTATTTTCCAACCATTGGGTACTTTTTAAGCATTTTTGTTGCATTTTTAAACGAGTTTATAAAGCCCTATGCTGACGTTTAATGCTGAAGCAGCTATCAGTTGCATGTGCAACGTAAGCCATTACACTATACATACACAAACTTTCTCTGTACATGTGAAAAGGACAAAGGGATATTATTTACTTAACCTCTGTTAGAGAGCACTACTGAAACCTTGTATCAAAGAGCGTTTGTGACCTTTGCCGTGCAAATTTGTAGCTTGCTCTCACTAACTTCAGTAACAAATGAATACGTTTTGCGATGCTCAGATTTTGTAGTGTTTCGTACCCTTGCCGTTAGGCGATGCAAGAGTATTTATCTTTATATAATTATTTGGAATACAGTGATAAACTCGAGTACATCCTGATGAAACACTGCAAAAGTTTCTTTATCTTCTTACCGTACAGAAAAGGTTATAATATCACCGCTAATACGTAACAATGCTTATTATAAAGAACTGTTAGATACTCCATGACTTTTTAAATAAAAATCAAAGCCTCCTACACAAATATACTCTTTTTCTATTCTAATTTCTAATATATATATGCATTGTAAATCCATTTAGTCTGTTTGTGATTTAGGAATTGAGTTATATTTCACGTCTCTTAAGAAAAACAGAGTTTTTAATGATGAAAGAACTGTTGACATTGGTTTAGTGTTTTTCGAGGTTACTTTACGCGAGTAAACAGGCCAGTTCCTCCCTTTAGAGCATTACTGTGAAATAATTACAACTGAATAAGTGTCAAAAAGGCGTAGACATAAAAATAGCGATTCACTATGTCAAAATTAGTCCTATTATATTTACTAATTTGAAATTAACTCAACTACTAGAGTAGATACTTTATCTGGCACAGTTTTGTTATTACTGTAACTTGAATTATTCCTTTGCACCAAATAGTGATTTTAATGTAGCAAGCGTGTGCATGCTTTTGGGCAGTAAAGTCAACATGACCTTCCAATAGATCTACCATGGCAAGCTGTTTGAGTTATGAACCCTATACCCTGTTTCTCACGACTTCTTCTTTCCTCTGACACAATGAAGTTAGCGGTAGTTCTACTGCTATAGTTTGGAAATCTCACTTGCGTGTTTCTTAGTACTATATTACAAAAACAGATAATGCACAATACATGATATGGTATGCAGATTTCTTGTCCTTTAGTTAGTTTTCAACATCCTCTCTGATGTAGGTAATACTGAAAGGTAATGGGAACAATGATGTTCTCATGTTTGCTTTATAACTGATTGTAGGTATTGTCGTAGTTTAGGGTCAGATCTCAATCAATGTTCGGACGCTTTAGGGTATAGAGGGGATAACTTGTATACCGCGGTCTACATAGATCTATTGTGACCACTACACGAGGACAAAACAGCTGTGTGCTTCACATAAAGTATAATGAATACACAAAAATTACATTACAGCACTCTCCATTCGGTAATTTCATAGGCAAAAATTATCATATCGTTTCTATAGTTTCAATTTGTCGCATATATTTATATCTTCGAAAATTTAATATGAGGATTCTTTTGTAACTAAAATTAAGTTATTAACGCACACTGAATAATACAGTGTTAAAGGAGCTATAAATCGCAAAACATGAAAGATTAAAGTAGTTACAGATAATCAATTCAGAATACAAGTGTTGGAAACTTCAAACAAATAACAAGGAATATTTCGAAAATAGTTAACTTTGCAACGAATAATTTACCATAAATTCTATCCTTTAGCCAGATCTAGATAGTTTTATACCGCTCGCAAAAGTTAAAGACATATGAACGCTGACCAATGTTCAAGCGGAGCGCTGTTGCTGTGTCTGTTTAGTTAAAGCATGTGCACGTCGGCTTCTGCCTTTGACGAACCCTTATAATCGTTTTACAACCCCCGACCCTCCTTCTCCCAGACCGTTCTGCAAGGTTGCCTCCTTTCTCGATACGTCATGAGTATCGTACGAGGTTTCGTCTAAATAAATTATCTTATGTCCATTACTGCAAAACTTCCTTAGTTTTGACATATATATATATATATATATCGCCAAGCTACAAGTCTACTGGATTCCATAATAACCCTTATCTTGTTCGAAGTGTGGTATTTGAAACCCAGCTCCTTTAGGAGACCGCACAAAGTGAAGCGCCCATAAGGAAAATCACAAATTTCTTGCAAATGTGCAACCAATTCGTCTAAGGTGGGCACTCTCCCTTTTGCATAGAATCTATAAATTTCTCGACGAATTAAATCCCACGTGAAATTATCTACTTTAGAGAAACGTTTCCTTTTGTTTTCACACTTGATCGGCGTCTTTGGTATTCCTTTCGTCACAATATTTCTTACTGTATTTCTGTGAATACCCAGAATTTATCATCAGGTTCATTGCACGACGCCTTACCAAGATTATTTGTCAGCAAATATTTATATGTGTTCAAAACAAGCGCTTGAATTTGCTTAGAAACAGTTCCCGTCATAACTTTGTTATTTTTTAGGATTTTACAGTAATATTATTCGGCCCAGTTATTCACACTGTCTTCACTTTGATTATTTATCTCTACTTCATTTGCATTTACCACCGCATTTCCCTCCTACGGTCTTCACATCGTGACACACAACGAATTTCTGCACATAATGAAACAGATCAACTGGAAGTTGGAACTTTGGCAACTGAGACTCCACGTGGACTAGACATGCGTCTGTCACTTCGAGAAAATCAGGGTTGCTATTGGTCTTCAACGACAGTGTTCCATTTCTGAAGTGTGGAGATAGATTTATGACGGTCATTAGTGGGCGGGCGGCTCAGGTTCCTTTGACTCGGAACTGCACATGCGTTGAGTAAACGGACTTTACGAGCACCTGCAGAGGTTCCGTGTACATAAGAGTAGTTTTATCCGCCAGCAAAGGTTTTGGCTATTGTTCCCGTAATTTAAAAATACATTAAATATTCCTAAAACATTAAGATCTTACCTTGACACACGTCACAGCAGTGGAGCACCAAGCACGGTTTCTAATCTAGTAACTCGCTCTCCAACTTAATGAATCTTTCCCGGAGATTAAAACACAGCCACGCTCCCTTTTTCTAAGGATGAAACTGCTTCACTACAATTCATGACACTGTGTGTACACCACCTACACAATAAGTTTCTACAGTTAATTGCTGGGGTTTTGAAAAATCTACACTTGCCCTATATTCTGGATTGGAGAGCCTTCTTAAAAACTTGTTCATATTAAATATAACATTTCTACCCTGAGAATGAATCACTTCACGTTTGTTGATCGAAAAATCACTTGTCCCAGCTTCGAGGGACATGTTCACGCGCTCGGAAAACAAACACTGGAAAAAATATATGTGTCTAGTAATAATTTAATGTAATATTAACAATTTTTCAGCTCAAGTTCAACACACGACTTAACGATGTCATTCACTTTAACAAAACAACAGCTCTTCTCTGAAAACGAAGTGAAAATTAACTCTATTTCAAACTGTGTGACTTTTGTTTTAATAGTAGGTGCATTATTTATTTATGCTTGAGATATTGTGAGCAAAGAATGTTGTTATTTTTCAGACTTATCTGTGTTTAAAGGATGAATGTTGGGTAACCATAACCATGTGAAGATAAAAGTGCATAGCTCGCGTTCTATGAATCGTAGACACGGGATTTTTTGTAGTCATGATCATAAAATAAAATTATTTCTTATTATATGATCAGCATCTGTCATTTTTCAAACATTTATTAGAGCATAATTAATTAATATAACGTTCTCAGTTCAGGCGCACGAGATGCGTGTACCACATTCGGTAGCGCTGGTAGGAGGCGCAAGTTTACGATTTGCTGGAGTCTGCAGTACGGCCCACCTCCATACGCCTTTAACTTTTGCGAAGATTATAGATACCTTTGTTTTGGTGTATGCTATGCACACACACACACACACACACACACACACACACACACACACACACACACACACACACACACACACAGACACACGAGCGCGCGCGGTGTTTTTACGTTCTTATTTTGAATTCAAGGAGACTCAAATCATATTTTCCAGTGAAGTCTTGATATTGAATTTTTGGGTGGAGAACAATATCGTTTCGAATTACTTGCTTACTTGCTTGACAAAGAATTTGAAAAAATTATTATTCTCAGGTGCGTAAGGCAATTTGCCTATTAAAGGAAGTGCATTGGTACGGACAAGAAAGCAAATATACACACTCCATAGCAGCAAGAGAGATCATGAAGGGTTATCTACGCGATAGGTGATATACCACTAGTTCAGGGAAAGTGTATAAAACAGACACATTACAATTTTAAATTTTGCAATTGATTAGCAGGCTCTGCACGGGAAGTCTACTTCAACAACTGACAATCGTATTCCCAGTGAGGTCTATCAGGCAGTTGTTTATGTTTGAACACCTTTGCATTACACACCAGTCAAGTTCTAAGCATTTATGCATCGAAACTTAGAGCAAAATCTTATGATTGGGGATGGATCGATAGCGGTTCTTCTCGATAATCGATATTCTCCAGAATACTCGATATTTCAATACTCGAAATCATCATTTCTACATCTAGTTTCAATACAAAATAGAAAGTTGGGAGAACTATGTAATGACAATAAAATTAAATAGATACACATATGTAACGAGAAAAAACTTAAAACCATCAGTGTTCTTATTTTTAAGCTCTACATTAGACATTTAAAAGCAAAACAGTCAACTATTATAAGTTTTTGTTAAAAATACTTTTCATCGTATGGAATCAAGTGTACTTCTTTTTCTGTCACATATGAGTCCTGCTGTACTAAATAGTCTTTCAGAGAAAATAGTTGCAGGTGGAATACACAAATATTTAGCGGCTTAGTTTTAGTTCTAGAAATTTTAAATCTGTTTTCCGGTAATGCAGTGCACTAGAAAGAGGAGGTGAGATATGTAGTGAACTGTTAACTGACAGTTGACACACGATTATTTTATTGTATAACGTTCCTGTACAGCTACCACATTCCTGACAATTTCTTGGGCTTTGTAATGTTCTACTTGCAACAGTAATATTTTGTTTATTATAAAATGAAATAAAAATTGCAGAATAACCATCGAAGTATCGAAAAGGTATCCAGAAAATTTTCTGAAATATTGTTCGATGTCGATAGCATGCAAGTATCGTGAGTATCGAGAACCCATCCCTAATTATTATAAACCTATATTTCCTTTGTACTCTCTAAGCTTTAAAGCAGTGTTTCCCAGTTTTTCTGTTTTATTTTTAAGGCAAGCTATGGAATCCCAAAGGAAAGAACGTCAAATTAAGAAACTGACAAGGCACTGAATTTGCTGACGTCAATTGTCTCTAGGCATTTCGATTTCTTCATCATTAACGATAGATTATTGAACTTCAGAATAACTTAATCGGAAAATTTGGCATATAAATGTAATACCTATCATGGGAATAGCCTCTTTCTCAATATCAGCATCTTTAAGGTTTTTAAAATCATCTTACAATTCCCAAGTCTCTTTGGTAATCTTACGTTGAAGAATATGACATTTTTGTTGTATGATAAACGTTTTCAAAGCATGCAATTACAAAAGTATATAAATGTGGAAATATCATAAACATTCCTAAAAGAATTGCTAAAGTGCATGGAAAAATGTGCATTGCACACTTGAACGCGCTATGTCACTATATTAAATGCTTGTAACCGAATAAATATGATACACAACTCGTAATTACTGTAGGGTTTCATGTTATTTATTACTCCATGTATAAAAGCTTTTCTACGTAGTTTATTAACTTTAGACCCTTCAGATCTTTAGGAATTTTAGACCTTTAAGGATCAACTTTTAAGCAACCAACTAGACTCTAAAAACACGATTTTGGGCACCTATAAGTACAACCTCCAGAAGTTAAACGTTTTATTTTGTGAGTCTAATCTGTTTAACTTTCCAACATCAATAAGTTTAAAAGTGTAATTGCGTTAGTGCGTATTAAAAATTAAACAGTAATAACATCTCTAAACTTACTAATTATTATATCTTGTATTATAAGTTATTGTTTTTATATTAAACACTATGACAATATAAGTTTCAAAGCTAGCTATTAAAACTTGTTTTAAATATTTGAACGTAAAAATGCACCATACGTAATTGATATATCATTATGATCCTAACACCTAGAGCTGATATGGAAGCAGTAGCCAAAATGTTTGCAAAATACAGTGCGATCCATATAAACCTGTACCATTTCAATAAACCATAACTTCTGAACCACTTCCAACATTTTCTCTGAGATGTAAATAGTGTAATGTAATCTCCCAATTGTGTATCATATTCTCCCAAAGTTGTACGTGTGTCATATTATTAGTTGAAAAGTTATGGCATATTGAAATGGTTCAGGTTTATATGGATCGCAATATAAAATAGTGTAGAAATAGCAATATGGATGCCTTTTTGAAATGAATTAAAAAAAAAAAAAACATGCCGTAAATCTTGAAGAAGTCTTGGAAATATCTGCGTATGAGCTTTATTTGGGTATAGAAAGTTAAGGGAATGAAATTTGGTTTTTGGAAGACAACGAGGTAGTACAAGAGATTAGGAAGCAATGGTAAATTCGCCAGTGACACTTTCTCTCATAAACGGATTTCTCTTGCATTGCAGTCACCAAACAGTACCAAAAGATAACAAAAAATGTAAATGGCGGACAAATATTCGGTTTCCATTTCTAGAAAACGAAAGAACGAACGTGCTAAGCTGTAAAAATGAATGTTTTCTACGATGTGTAATATATTAAAATATTTCTAATATTGTGACTTTATGGGTTCATGAAATTAAAAGTCCAATTGCACAAACTCAAAATGTTCTTTATTTCCACCGAATTACAGTTGGAACACTTGCTGATTACACAGCGCACACAATTACAATTCGCCAGTTCGTCTGTCACAGGTCCACTCTACACTCACAATTACGTACAACTCCTCTGATACACGTACACAGTCTTCCAGTCCGTTCACTAGCACGGCGCTCTTCACAGCTGCTCGCCAAGAACTGAACTGACTGATGATGATGAGATGAGTATAAGGGTGCTCAACTGCAAAGGTTATCAGCGCCCTCTTTTTAAGAAAACTGGTCATGGCAAATGTCAGATATAAATTTCTCTAAAAAACTATTAATATGTAAATAGACTTACAAATAATACATGCACATAAAAAACTATACAAACAAAAGAAATATATATCTAAAATGGCATAAATTCTCTTCGCTAAATCCTAAAGTCTGGTCTAGAAAAGAATCTCAAAACTTTCTCCACTACTGCGTTATCGTCCGCTAGCATTTCTGCAAAGCTGACCGGCAGCTGCAGAGACGTCCTAAGGTCTGCTAGGTGAAAACACTCTAGCAGCACGTGTCGCACAGATAACGCTTCTTTGCTAAACGGACACAGTGGAGCAGGCTCCTTTTTAAATAGAAAGCTATGAGTAAAAAAGCAGTGCCCAATTCGTAACCGAGCCAAACTCACCTCCTCACGACGAGATGACCGACAGGAGGTAACCCAGGGAATCGGAAGTTCTTTGACAGATCTAAGTTTATTATTGCGGAGAGCGGACCACTCTTCCTGCCAGCAGGTTTGCACAGCTCTCCGCAATACGGCCCTAAAATCTTCCGATGTCACAGATGGTACTCGAACCCTGGGCTTCATGGTAGCCGTCTTCGCCCACTGCAGGCCTTATGTAGGAATATCGCTGTTTCTGGAAGTCTCGCGGTTCATTGAATCATCCCGACTGTTCCAGACGTCAGGGGGAGGGTGAAAGAGATGGCTAGTGATGTTTTCCCAACCATCCCCTCCTTAGCGCTACAAGATAAATGGGTAGGCGTGGCTGAATGCTTTCCGTCCCGTCCCTACCTGCCAGCTGCTGGTTCTCTCGAGAATTCCGATGTTCGGGTGACAATATAAAATTCTCACCGATTCCACCGTATGCTGGATGAAGAAAATAAAATAAGTTTAAGAAAACTATAGTTCAGTAAATGAAAAGCACTGCCACCGCCGCCGCCGCCATACCATTGCAAGTGGTCAAAGCTCCCAATATAGCTATAGAAAGAAGAGAGGGCGGATTTACCTCCACCTAATCCTCACCGAGGTACCTATTACGCATTCACGGGACTCATAAAAAATCCTTATCCCATAGGGGAAAACTTTGGGTACCACTACTAATAGAAGTTAAAAGAAAACAAATTAAAAAAATATATATTCGACAAATTTGAAATTCTATGTCAAGATTTCACCAGAAATGACCTTCATATCTCCCAATAAAAATTAAATTATAGCATATGTAGGTACGGAGTTGGTATACAATTGGGAGTATGTTTAATTTGCAGAATGTAGAGGCAGAAAACGAAAGTATATGCAATAGAGTTAAGGCGCCGTGAAATAGTGGGCAGGCATTGTTTGCGTTCCGGGATCAATCTCGTACGGGAAGTAGATGTTTTGTATTGTTTTCCTGTACACGGAGCATAATGCAGCATGTCATTTATAATTAAGTGAGAAAGCATCCAGGTTTGACCACCAAACCATGTCACGTCACGCCACTTTCATCCTCAACTGCAATTCCTTGATTTTTCGTGTCAAACGATTTGTTTAGCCTTTACATAATTGCTCATTCCGATTTCTCCTCAGGGTTATGGGTACCTAGCATCTATCGGCTATTTCCTGACTATCTCTGTTGGCTAGGAACTTTGTGGTTGCCTTTAGAAGGGACCTGAATGTATATCTCCTGGCGTAGGGTTTAGGACGTTGTGCTTTGGTTCCTAGCTACGGAATGCGCCCAGGTTCGATCATATCCGTAGTAGATGCAGAGACAGAAGCGGTGCCTACTCAACATTGTGGGGAATTTGAGGAGTACAATAGGTAGCTTTATCTACTTCATGGTTCTCTACACGAAGCAGGAATGTTCGCGAATTTATTAGTCAAATCTCTTATGTAAACATTTAAAAATGTTCTCATCTCGATTAGTAATAAGATATATTTTACACGAAGAGGAAAAGTATATTGACATTTCTTAAGTTGTTGTAAGTTACTGATTTTATTACGTTATGACAGCTTGCATCTACACGCTTGAATGTGCAAACTTCTGGACAGAAAAACCCTCGTTCTGGGTGTTTTCCAAAATGGTTTATGATGAGGAAGAAATATTTGGATCAGCATTTTACAGATCTCACAGTGCACTATGATTATGACTTCCCATTCAAATTTCGTACACAGTATTATACATCAACTGCCACCTTTTATTACATTTTCTTAAATCAAAGCTCATAACTTTAGGTGCTGGTACAGCAATTTAAAATCACTATTACGTACACATTTGATCTTTACAAAGTCCTAAACATTGGAGAATTCTGCGTGCTTTACATTTATTACATTAAATATACTTATATTACCGTAATGTAGGAAACTCTTCTTCAGATAAAGGCCCAACCCTGAGTGACCTATAACAAACCGCTGGCCGAACACTCCTATGTAACTTCAGAAACTTTGTGTGTTGAATTCTGTAGCATCCTGCATAAAATTTCAGTCGTGTGGCGCCTTTCGGGAGACTGCATTTCTTCTTGGACAGCTTAATGTTCAGAAAGACCTCGACTTTGACATTTGCCGCAGTTTTTCTTGTTTTAACGAACGCATTTATATGCGTTGTGGTCAGTTACGTTCGTAGTCAGAATGCATTAAGCAGTCAAGTTCATTTTGATCCACGTTTGCTGACCGTTAATTAATCTGTGGAATTGTGGGAACTGTAAGGGTTAATATCACATTAACATCAGGAATGTTTTAGTGTACTCTTTGTGTGTGATGTCATCTAAATCACATAAAAAAGATGTAAAAACCAATAAGGACGAATTAGAATTGTGAAAAGCTAAATGTAAACAACTTAAAGGCCATTAAAATGTGACGATAATGTTTTACCAGTCTTCTTTTATCATTGGAATTAAGTCTGTGCAAATTTTTAGTGTTTGTAATTGAGAGTATGAAAAATCTAACGCTCGTGGAGGTTATATTCTATAATATTGTAGAAAATAGTTTACCCATTTTATGTTTATGATAACATGCATTTTTATGAACATTTTCTACAGTATTTCTTTGTTTATCCAATGAAAACAAAATTTTGTAACTTTTGTAATTTCTTAATCAGCTTTCAAATTTCTAGTGTTTACCATGGCAACACCTTTTATAGAATTCTGTAAGTAAAGGACAAAAGAACATCTGAGTTGAGTAGTCAATTTCGTCTCTGTCTTAAATGTATAAGGCGAGCAAGTCTGTTAATTGTGACATTATTTGTGGAAAATCTTTTATTACAGTTTTCCTCGTTAGATTTAACGGCTCATACTTTTAACATTTTATTAATTTAGGGAATTACAAAGATAGAACTTTCTGGAAGTGTTAAGTATTGCGTTATTGTCTGAAAGAGTGAAATTGCTTACAAGAAAGCTAAATGCCTCATAAGACCTGAAGCTTTCCTGACGACGAACATGTTCGAAATCTTCTTGAGATACAAGCCAGGTGAAAAGACGATTAGAAACTTGGTCCTTGTTGTCGTATGGTTGTATACCATAGTTCACACCTTGGAGTATCTACATGGAATGACATAAAATGTAGGTTGAGGGAATATGGATCTCAAATTGAATATAGTTTACCAGAAGATCCGTAGTTCAAATCTCGGCTATGGTATTGAATTTTTCGGTCTGACTTTCGTTTCCCAAAAAAAAAAAAAAAAGAAAAAAAGAAAAAAAAAAGAAAAAGAAAACCTAAAAAGCACCGAGCAAATGTTCTGAAATATCGTCGATACTATGCAAGTATCGAGAACCCATCCCAAACAAAAAAGGTGCTGCCATAAAATTAAAGCGACAAAATAAGATTGATAAAACTATGATTGAAATTCTATGCATTCTCTTGCATAACTAGTCAGTGACTCTACAAATTTACTAACAAACGACCATGAAGCCAGTTAATATTAAATTATTCAATTATTCAACGAAGTAGAAATAAACCACCTTCTAACCACTTGTTACTGGCAGTTTGTTACTCTTGCAATTAACTTCCAATAACCCTAAAGGTAGAACTAACCTATACGTACTCCAATTATAAAGAGCGAGCACATATTATTTCCCAGAATAATGAAGCTATTAAAACAGGTTTATTTCAAACGTTAGTAAGTGTTTTATATTATGAAAGAGTGCCTTTTGGTTGCCTAGTTAGTGGATTCTTGGAAACACAGAGGTCTGGGATTTTCTGAGGAGCACTTTGGGGTACGTAACCTCCAGACGTAGGTGCAGTGGCTAGACGTGCAAGTATTAAGCAATTCTTTCTTATTTTACCTTAAAAAGGTTGCGACTTCTGGGAACTCCGCTTATGTAAGCTCTATGTTGAGCTGTCCTCTACGACTTGAAAGATGTCCAGGTGCATTAATTTTGCTTCAGTGTGTTTGTAGATCTTAACCAGATTATAGTTTGATGAATAAGATTTAAGAGTCGATGTCTATCAGTTAATTTTAGTGACAACCTACAACGTAAAACATCTGATAAAAAACGTCACACAACTTTGCCTACACACTGCTGTGTCATGAGGTTATGGACAATTCATACAAGTATAATTCTTCACTCACGTGTCTTTCGCTACTTCTTGTGGAAAATATTCTTAAAATATGCTTTTCCTCTCATTAATGTTAATTGACATAAACATTTCCAGAAATAATCAACAATTCCAATTTTCTTGTAGCAGCAAGGCTAACATGGTAATACAATACGCTTCAGGCGATTCCATTCCATCCTCTTTGCATTGCCAACAGTTGAAAAATGAATAAGCATTTGACATCTGAGAAAAGTGTGAGTATTGGATATTTCAGACGTATAATAAGGAATATATTGGAGATAGTTCATTCCACAGAAAATATACGAGACATGTTTTTTTAAGTCAGTGTCGTTTTGCGATTCCGCCGCCGCAAAGCTATGGTCGGCGTTCCGCGCATGCGCGCTGGTTACCTAATCTCTTGTCTACACACTGACGCCATTACAGTCTGATTCTTCATTGTATACGTTGGTTACTGAGTGTTTAAGATGCCTCCGACAATCGTGAGTCCCGCCGATTATGAAGTACGGGCTGTTATACGATTTCTTAGTGCTAAATGCGTAAAACCGATCGATATTCATCGTGAGATCTGTAAAGTTTACGGACAAAACATTATGAGTGATGGAATGGTAAAGAAATGGGTGAGAGCATTTAAAGATGGCCGCACAAATGTGCATTATGAGGAACGGAGTGGGCGTCCTTCAGTCATTACTGAAGATTTGGTGCAGAAAGTGGACGAAAATTTGTACCTACACTTGAAGAAACATCTGGGCGGTCAGCGTCTTCAAGACGATAACGAAGTCAAAACAGTTGTGATACAGTGGTTAACACGTCAGGCGGCAGAATTTTATGAGGTGGGTATTCAAAAACTGGTGCCACGTTATGACAAGTGCCTCAATATTCACGGAAATTATGTAGAAAAATAGATCAAGGTACAGGCTTTCATGTAAAAATAAAATTATTGCGATATCTATGCACGTCTTTTTTAATTCCAAAACGGTACTCACTTAAAAAACATGCCTCGTATATTGAAATTAACTGTACGCTTTAACGAAATTTTGTCTCTTGCGACTTACCAGATATGCAAAAGCCTTTCTGAATGAAGAGGACCTCTCAGAATATTCCCAAAATATTCAAGATGCACCTCATTTCTCAGAGAAACTTTTAAACATATTATATTAATGACTAACTGTAGTTAACCATTTTCGAGTGTCATTATTTGATTAAAGTTGTTTTTTTTAATGTAAGAGAACGGAGTTACAAATCCATACATAGCAGCTTGCTCTTAGATTTTTTAAATTAACGTGCTCCAGCGTTGCTTAATTTCCTCTCGGGCAGCAAGCCAGGTGAAAAGACGAATAGAAATCGACGTTTCGGAAGTGCCCAACTCTCCCATAATGAGGATATTTATTAAATGTTATTCACTGCATATAACGCAAATATAAACAAAGACAAAACACTATCAAAATTCGTATTACTGAACAAAAGACTGTCTTCAGGTCAGGAGATGGCGTGAGTATAGAACATTGTGTCAAAGAAACGTAACTACTTAACTTGATTATCAAGCTGTATCGATCTGTGCTTCTTAAGTCGATGGATTTCCATTTTTAAGACCGGTTTCCAAGAGGATATGAACTGAAATCGAGCATCACGACAAAGCTTGCTCCTCACGGAGGAAATGTCCAAAGCCTCCTCAACTCTCCACTCCCAGTAACTTGCATTTTCTCAAGAAGGTCGTCTCCCAAAAGTTGACACTATAGTCGTTATCAAAACAATGCTCTGCCAGTCCAGACTTCTCAGGTTACATTAAACGAATGCTCCGTTCATGTTCGTTTATTCCGGTAGCGATGGTCCTTCCGGTGAGATGGTTTAAGTGGAGCTGTGGTAAGTATTTCATGTTCTAGGTGTTCCATATAGAAATTAGCTATAGCTGGTGACATAGGGGAGCCCATTGCTACTTCGTCTACTTGTTCATAGAAAGTACCGCCAAACAAGAAGAAAGTGGACGTCAGGGTATGTCGGGAGAGACATATGTATGTCCGGAAGCACCATCGCTACCAGAATAAACGAACATGAAAGGAGCATTCGCTTAATGCAACCTGAGAAGTCTGGGCTGGCAGAGCATTGTTTTGATAACTACCATAGAGCCAACTTTCGGAAGACGACACAACAGTTACTGGGAGCAGAGAATTAAGAAGGCTTTTACCATTTTTTCCGAAAGGAAAACGCTTAATCGTGATCCTGGATTTCAGTTCAGGTCCTCTAGGAAATTCAGCCTAAAATGGAAATCCGTCGACTTAAAAAGCACAGATCGATACAGCTTGATAATCAAGTTAAATAGTTAAGTTGTTTGACACAAATAATTTTTATACTCGCGCCATCTCCTGACCTGGCATTTAATTTACTGAAAAGTCTTTTGTTCAGTAATACGAACTTTGATAGTGTTTTGTCTTTGTTTATATTTATGATATATCCAGTGTTTCATTTATGGTTATAACATTTTATAAATATTCTGATGATGGGAGAGATGCACACTTCCGAAACGTCGATTTCTAATCGTCTTTTCACCTGGCTTGCTGCCAGAGAAGAAAATGAAGCATTCGTGGCCAGGAAAGCTTCAGGTCTTATTTTTGTCCTTCAACGTTGTTATATCGGACGATGAATGAAATGATGTTCAAATGAGTACAGGGTACATAGAGCTTAGAGTTACCAGACATTCATCTTTCAGGATAAGAGAAAACCTCCAACGTTAAGTCATATCGGACGATGAATGAAATGATGTTCAAATGAGTACAGGGTACATAGAGCTTAGAGTTACCAGACATTCATCTTTCAGGATAAGAGGAAACCTCCAACGTTAAGTCATATCGGACGATGAATGAAATGATGTTCAAATGAGTACAGGGTACATAGAGCTTAGAGTTATCAGACATTCATCTTTCAGGATAAGAGAAAACCTCCAACGTTAAATCATATCGGACGATGAATGAAATGATGTTCAAATGAGTACAGGGTACATAGAGTTTAGAGTTATCAGACATTCATCTTTCAGGATAAGAGAAAACCTCCAACGTTAAGTCATATCGAACGATGAATGAAATGATGTTCAAATGAGTACAGGGTACATAGAGTTTAGAGTTACCAGACATTCATCTTTCAGGATAAGAGAAAACCTCCAACGTTAAATCATATCGGACGATGAATGAAATGATGTTCAAATGAGTACAGGGTACATAGAGTTTAGACTTATCAGACATTCATCTTTCAGGATAAGAGAAAACCTCCAACGTTAAGTCATATCGAACGATGAATGAAATGATGTTCAAATGAGTACAGGGTACATAGAGCTTAGAGTTACCAGACATTCATCTTTCAGGATAAGAGAAAACCTCCAACGTTAAGTCATATCGGACGATGAATGAAATGATGTTCAAATGAGTACAGGGTACATAGAGTTTAGAGTTACCAGACATTCATCTTTCAGGATAAGAGAAAACCTCCAACGTTAAATCATATCGGACGATGAATGAAATGATGTTCAAATGAGTACAGGGTACATAGAGCTTAGAGTTATCAGACATTCATCTTTCAGGATAAGAGAAAACCTCCAACGTTAAGTCATATCGAACGATGAATGAAATGATGTTCAAATGAGTACAGGGTACATAGAGCTTAGAGTTACCAGACATTCATCTTTCAGGATAAGAGAAAACCTCCAACGTTAAGTCATATCGGACGATGAATGAAATGATGTTCAAATGAGTACAGGGTACATAGAGCTTAGAGTTACCAGACATTCATCTTCCAGGATAAGAGAAAACCTCCAACGTTAAGTCATATCGGACGATGAATGAAATGATGTTCAAATGAGTACAGGGTACATAGAGTTTAGAGTTATCAGACATTCATCTTTCAGGATAAGAGAAAACCTCCAACGCTAAGTCATATCGGACGATGAATGAAGTGATGTTCAAATGAGTACAGGGTACATAGAGCTTAGAGTTACCAGACATTCATCTTTCAGGATAAGAGAAAACCTCCAACGTTAAGTCATATCGGACGATGAATGAAATGATGTTCAATGAGTACAGGGTGCATAGAGCTTAGAGTTACCAGACATTCATCTTTCAGGATAAGAGAAAACCTCCAACGCTAAGTCATATCGGACGATGAATGAAATGATGTTCAATGAGTACAGGGTGCATAGAGCTTAGAGTTACCAGACATTCATCTTTCAGGATAAGAGAAAACCTCCAACGCTAAGTCATATCGGACGATGAATGAAATGATGTTCAAATGAGTACAGAGTACATAGTGCTTAGAGTTACCAGACATTCATCTTTCAGGATAAGAGAAAACCTCCAACGTTAAGTCATATCGGACGATGAATGAAATGATGTTCAAATGAGTACAGGGTACATAGTGCTTAGAGTTACCAGACATTCATCTTTCAGGATAAGAGAAAACCTCCAACGTTAAGTCATATCGGACGATGAATGAAATGATGTTCAAATGAGTACAGGGTACATAGAGCTTAGAGTTACCAGACATTCATCTTTCAGGATAAGAGAAAACCTCCAACGTTAAGTCATATCGGACGATGAATGAAATGATGTTCAAATGAGTACAGGGTACATAGTGCTTAGAGTTACCAGACATTCATCTTTCAGGATAAGAGAAAACCTCCAACGTTAAGTCATATCGGACGATGAATGAAATGATGTTCAAATGAGTACAGGGTACATAGTGCTTAGAGTTACCAGACATTCGTCTTTCAGGATAAGAGAACACCTCCAACGTTAAGTCATATCGAACGATGAATGAAATGATGTTCAAATGAGCACAGGGTACATAGAGCTTAGAGTTACCAGACATTGATCTTTCAGGATAAGGGAAAACCTCCAACGTTAAGTCATATCGGACGATGAATGAAATGATGTTCAAATGAGTACAGGGTACATAGAGCTTAGAGTTACCAGACATTCATCTTTCAGGATAAGAGAAAACCTCCAACGTTAAGTCATATCGGACGATGAATGAAATGATGTTCAAACGAGTACAGGGTACATAGCGCTTAGAGTCACCAGACATTCATCTTTCAGGATAAGAGAAAACCTCCAACGTTGTCATATCGGACGATGAATGAAATTATGTTCAAACGAGTACAGGGTACATAGAGCTTAGAGTTACCAGTCATTCATCTTTCAGGATATGGGAAAACCTCCAACGTTAAGTCATATCGGACGATGAATGAAATGATGTTCAAATGAGTACAGGGTACATAGAGCTTAGAGTTACCAGACATTCATCTTTCAGGATAAGGGAAAACCTCCAACGTTAAGTCATATTGGACGATGAATGAAATGATGTTCAAATGAGTACAGGGTACATAGAGCTTAGAGTTACCAGACATTCATCTTTCAGGATAAGAGAAAACCTCCAACGTTAAGTCATATCGGACGATGAATGAAATGATGTTCAAATGAGTACAGGATCCATAGAGCTTAGAGTTACCAGAATTTCAACAATGAAATATGCAACAAGTTTTTGTCTTGGTTATCGTTAAGAATATATTTAATGGATTACATTTTTGTAAACGCTGAATTAAAAGTACATTAATATTGTACAAAATGAAGAAGGCGTTGTACATAGCCCCCTGTATGTTACTAGATTGTCAGATATTTGTCGAGCTAACGTCTTGGTAACTGCTGTAAAGCTTTGGCCTAGTTTATCGCAAGTGTCCAGGGGATGCCGAAGTATGTAACCACAGCAAAATAAACGGTGGTGCAATTTGATTTGCTGCTAATGGCGTAGAAAAACCAGGAGCCATAAATGTACAGCTATCTGTTAATCCCTGTTATTACTTCTGGAATCCCGCCCAAGTATATAGTTACTCTCTTGTTGCAATTAAGTGCAGCGCCAAGTTGTGCAACTGTGTAATCACTGACTTTTGACTAGAAATATGCGGTCAAGAAGAGAAGCGGGTACAAAACCAGCAACAGGATTATACGTATAATTTAATTGCGAAATTTTTAACAAGTTAATCAATATCTGATATTAAACACAATGCTACTGTAATAATAAGCATAATATTTTATGGTTTGTACAATATTGGCATTTCATTTAATTTGCAGTGTCACTTAAGAAGCCAGTTCAGTTTCCTCTATCACTTCACTCATAAGAACTAATAATTGTTCACTATCACTTCACTTTCTACCTGGTGTAGCGGCGTAACAAATACACCCGACGGAGCCTCTTCTTTCGTACGATTCACTGGCCGAGGTGTGAAACATAAGGCGTCTCTAATCTCCTACAGTAAGAGCAGTCACTGTACTTCACTGCGTCATTATTAACTCGCTAGCAGAACAGAGTTTTTTTCGTCCTAGCAGAAACGTGCTCTTTAACACACTCATTCTCTGTTTTTTGTTTGTTTGTTTTGTAATTTACGTCCTCCAACGTTAAGTCATAAAGGACGATGAATGGAAGGGTGAAATGGTGCTCAAATGAGCCCGGTTCCATGGAGCTTAGAGTTACCCGAAATTAGTCTTTCAGGATAA
The DNA here is from genome assembly GCA_030765055.1 of Mantis religiosa. Taxonomy (NCBI): domain Eukaryota; kingdom Metazoa; phylum Arthropoda; class Insecta; order Mantodea; family Mantidae; genus Mantis; species Mantis religiosa. Next base: position 11,730,768 of record CM060958.1, read on the forward strand.
GGGAAAACCCCGGAAAAAGCCTTATCTAGGTAAATCACCCTGACCGAGATTCGAACTCGGGACTTCTTGAACGTGAGGTAGACACGCTACCATCTATGCTATCGAGGCGGGCATTCTCTAACTGGATCACATACTCAGATTCTTTCAACTCGTGAAAGTGCTCGCTTATGTAGCTGTAGGAAATTTAATCGCAGATCCAGAACTTTCGAGATGGAAAAACATCCAGAAGGTTCTGTTTATCTAGCAATCTATGTTTACCTGAGCGAGCGCGCTGCTTATTCGTTTATACTGCCAACCTTTTGATAATTTCTGTCACAAATGTTGCGTATTTATTTTAACTGTATATTTTGTAAACATATTTTTATTTCATCAAGTTGTTCTAGGGAAGCAAGCCATGTGAAAAGACGATTAGAAATCGATGTTTCGGGAGTGTACATCTCTCCCATCATCAGGCTATTTATTAAATGTTATAACCACAAATGAATCACTGAGACAAAGCACTACACTTACTGAACAAAAGGCTGTTTCCAGTGAATTAAATCCGAGGTCAGGATATGGCGTCAAATCATTTAATTTATGATGCCATTTAATTTACAGAAAACGCTCTTTTGTTCAGTAATACGAATTTTGATAGTGTTTTGTCTTTGTTTATATTTCTGTTATATCTAGTAAGTCATTCGTGGTTATAATATTTAATAAATAGCCTGATGATGGGAGAGATGAACACTCCCAATACGTCGATTTGTAATTGTCTTCTCACTTGGCTTGCTTCCCGAGAACAACTTCGGCATATTCGTTGCCAGGAAAGCTTCAGGCTTTTTAATATTTGATTTACAAATACAATATTTCTAAATAATATGTGTCATCGAAGTCGTCTTAACACCTGACAACACTAGTAGTGCCTCACACCTAATGCAATGAACGTCAATGAACTTCTGCCTTAGTTGGCCGTAGCCGTCCCCTTAAGGTACAGAGGTGACTTGTCA